>CM032478.1:10312476-10912476 GCA_019059595.1 Marasmia exigua
TGATGATGATGATGATGAAAATATATGTCCCACACATGGCCCACGCTGTGGGCCATATGTCATGGCAATATAAAAACTTTAAAGAGTATAACGGTATGTATAAAGGTTATGATATTCATTGTGAAAAATAGCGTTAATGTTTTATTGTTTTAACTTTGTAACTTTTTGTAGTTTCTGTACGATGTATAATTATAGTCTTGCCATATTTCAAACTCTATTATGTGGCAGTAACAAACAGCTTGAATGTGCAAGCCAAATGTTACACTTACAAACACTCGTCGACTGCCTCTATAGCGCAGTGGGTAGTGGGTCGCACTTTAAAGCTCGGGGTCCCGGGTTCGATCCCCGGATCAGGCCTAAATTTAGTCCGCTCGTGACCACGGCGGCTGTAAAGTAGCCGAAACGTCGAGTAAAATATGTGAGTACACAATGTTGTATCACATAATAAATATCGTGTTAATTCCCGTCTTGCTTAATTATAGCTATAATGCAACGCGAAAATTAAAAAAAAACTATTCAGGCCAAAATTTGTATCACAGTATTTCTGTTAATAAATTCAGTTTCAGAACTGGAAGTTGGCGGTCTTGTACGCCCGTGCCTCGGTAAGCACGTTAAGCCGTTGGTTGATTGCCCGATCCCTTTCCGGTCGTGTCACACTTGTGTCCCATAGGAATATGAGGGCAAAGGAATAGAGTGTGCGCTTGAGCACTATAATATATCCTAGATATGTGATTAGGCGCCTTAGTCGAAATCGGTTGGAGGACATTATACACATTCATTTCGTCATTCTTTAATGAAATTGAATCAATTCTGTAATAATTAATTGAAACTTGACATGTACATCGGGATGTGTGTATCCGTGGGTACATAACATTATTATTCTATTACACTACCTATTGAATGATGCAAACCGTATTTAATCACTATTTTAAACAAATCCCTCGTGTTCTTTTAACCACTTGAATATTTCAGCACTTCAGCAGCCGGTCCGTCCCGGGGACGTTTTACATGAATATTCCATGAAAATCGCGCCCAATTACACTTTATGACTGAACAAAGGACAGTGGGTATCATAAGAGATATTATATTAAGAACTCTGTTTGTAGCAATAATTTTGAATTCATTCATTAATTTATTATTAATTGAGAATCATGAATCTACATTGTATATTTTAATTTATGTTTTAGATATCCTGTAGATAAGAGGCGTATGAAGTTCAGATGTTGAGAGATATTGAAAAAGAGGTTTGGTCCTAGGTGCAGGTCCTATGTTTTTAATGAGCACGATGGCGGCACTGCACAGCACATACAACGATGGGTATTAACAACAAGTAAGTAGCAGAGTGGGCTGGTCATATTAGCCGCAGAACTGACAGCCGTTGGAGCCGTGAAGTCCTTGAGTGGAGACCGCGACTCGGTAAGCGTAGTGTAGGACGCCCTGCGACAAGATGGGATGATGACATTCGAAGGCTGGCTGGTGTGGGCTGGATGAGAGTGGCCGAAAATCGGGAGCAGTGGCGTGCATTAGGGGAGACCTATGTCCAGCAGTGGACGAGTGTGGGTTGCTGATGATGAAGTAGCAGAGCACGGTGGGGCACGACCCGATCGATCCGAATCCAAAGCTTGACTGAGGTTCCAAATATGGCGGCTATAAGACCGAATGAAGAATAAATATGAAAGAACGAATACATTTAGTGCTGGGAACCCAACATACCCCTAACGCTACACTTTAGCTACTTAGGCTGGATTCAACCAATCATTATCCGTGGATAAATCTATGGTAAAACGTCAAAATGACAGCGCTATACCATATATTTACTATCGGAATAAGGTTGGTCGAATCAGCCCTTAGTACAGAATAAGGGAAATTTATAAGATGTTGTATGAATCTAGTTAAACAATAATCAAAACAGTTAAGTTACTGACAACATTTTTAAAATAGTATTTATTTTCATAAGTACTGGTTATGTGTATTTTGTGGAATGTATGTCGTTATGTGATATGGATACGTAAACAACAATGATTTCTTGCTTTTAACTTTCTTGGTCATTAGAATAGTTATTTACGAGGTTTCTACCAACTCCTCAACTGAGTTACTCGAAGCGAGTAACCCGTCCGAGAGTCCGAAGTTCAAAAATAACGCACATGGTAGAAATCTCTACTATGATGAGAAATAAATACAAACTATTCTAATAAAACGATGGTTTATTTAGTGTAAAGCCAACAAGACTGGCATCGATCCACTAGTGGATATTACTATTATGTTAATGATATGTTACACGCGTGTACACTCGTGTATCTATCACCTACGAGTAATGCCGAGGTGTAAAGGTTAAAGCAAAAGGGTACCGCACACTAGCGACACTAATTGATTAACTTTTTTAGCTACTAAACCGGATCTATCTCAATATCAGATAGAATGCGTAACTCTGATATACGCTCCAAGACTGGGATCGCAGATGTCGTTCGAAAAGCTGCAAGACTGAAATGGGATTGGGCGGGTCATGTGTGCAGAATGGGTGTCGAAAGATGAACAAAAATCGTCACTCACTGGCGGCCCACCGATGGACGGCGACTACGGGGTAGGCCCAGAAAAAGATGGTGTGAGGATTGTTACAAGTTTGTTTAAGATCGGCAAGTTAGCCCATTGGACAGGTATCAATGTAAGAACTTGGGGGAGGCCTGTGCCCAACAGTGTGACGCTACAGATTAACTTTAAAAAAAAAACCGGATCTTTTATTAACAAGTGCGGACCGTCGCGGAGACTTGGCAAAAAACAAAACTATTTATTTAATAAACATGCACAAAGGTTTGCTCTGTTTTTGTACTAGAAATTTATATTCACGAAAAAGTCGCCGCTTTTAAAATAAAAAAGTAGAAATCATAGCTAACTATTATGACAAGGTACTAAATGGTATTCACATTTTTGGAGTCGACCGTACCGAGTACGTATGTACTTACTCGTTTCCAGACATTCCATATTAAATGCAGTCCCTAACTTGTCCCCTGCAACGTTTAGTACATGCATGCTCTCGTCTCCACGTCACAAGATGTCTGAGAGCGGTTCTTGTAGCAGAAACTACTCGTAGCTGAAAACGTGACGTAGTAACTAACATACTTAATGTAAAACGCGAGGTAAATTTAATTTTAAGCAAGTTGGTTTGTTTCCCGAAGCTTTCGAAAATTACGCCTAACCACATTATAAAAATAGTCAGTAGCAACAATGTCGTTCTTCAGAATTTTCTCTGTCCCTATGCCTATCAAAAACAAAATAAAAAATATCTTTATTCAATTTAAGTCCATACAGAACGTTTATGAATATCAAATATTATAGAATCCACGTTCAGAATGTCAATTTCTACCGAGAATAATCAGCAAGAATTTGTTTAGGAGCGACGTCCACACGATAGTCGAGTCCAGGAGAGGTTTCCTTAAAAAGATAACCATAGTGCGCTCACATACTGAAGTCGCAGTGCGGAGTCGTGTGAGGCGCGGGGAGTCGAGGCGGGAGCGCGGTGTGGACGACCCGCTGCGACTCTGTCATTGTGATTTCGTTTCGTACGTATGAGCGAATTAAAATGAGAAGGAAGAATAGAACACATTCGATAACCAACTTATTATTAAAACCTATAGATGCAATAAAGATATTGAGTATTGAGATCCGTTGTCTGACTTTTGCTCGCAAGTATAGTTGCATTTCAATATGAAAAAGCACAAAACAATCCCATAACACGCGACACCAAAGCTAGAATCTATTTCTGCACCAATCGACCACTGCGAACGAAACGCAAGGCGTCGATAACATCTAGCCTTAACCCAATAGCCAGCGATCGATAGGCTAATTTCCCTGCCATTCAGTACCCAGTACCCGGCCATGGTTATAGAATCACCCCGGCTGAAAAGCCATCATTAATAATTCTAGGGTTCAGTGTTAACTGCTAAAATTCCATTTTATGTGGGTACTGACGGTACACCAAGGCATTAATGATGGATTGTCTTGTCAAGAGCGGACACACGCACACCCACACTTTGACTTGACATGTGTTTCTATAGCATGTATCTTCAAGTACAAAGTACATTAAGTTCAAATAACAAAACTCAAAAGAACTTTACATTGCTTATTAGTATCTTTCTCTTATACTGAATTTCATTTGAATAACTTGAAAAAACGGTAAAGTTTCTTACTAACTTGGAACCCCCGTTCTATCCCTTAGGAGGTGAATTCACATAAATCCTTTCACAGTTCTCCTATACTCTATAAAAGGAACCCCTATGCAAAATTTCAAGTTTCTAACCCTTATAATTTAGGCCCTACTGATCTGCTGCTGCTGCTGCCCTGATAGATCAGTAATATTAATAATATTTTCACAACATCACATACATTGATCTGACTCCGAGATAGGTAGCTCAAGCACCTGTGTTACGGATATCAGAATCAACAGTGGGATTACAAATATATACATATAATCATTTTCTTTTGTAGATACATGCGTATAATACATAGAAAACACCCAGACCAATACAAACAGACATATTCATGCACACAAATGTTTGGACCGAACCCGCAACCCTTGGACCGAAGGCAGCGTTCACTACCACTGTTCCAAACGGGTCGTCCGTCAGTCAGTCAGCTTTGGCATAAATAGATTTAGAATTATTTAGTGAATTCGTAAAACTTTTTCAGGAGGTCGGTTAAAGAGCAAAATGTCACACAAAACATTGTGCTAAGTATCTTTTTGTGCCAAAATAATGAGGTAAGCAGCCGTGATTTATTCTAACCTCGTCTTTTCTCCCGCAAATCACACCTACCCTACCTTTTATTTATACGGATTTCCCTGACATAACCGGCATTCATCATAAATGAAACATGACTAACAGAGGGTGTCACCCTCTCGGGTTTTCCGGTTTGGGCTATAATTTGGGAAATTACTGTTCATACTACGTTTTTATAATGATATATTTCACATGTATTATGATAGGCAGTATTGAAGCTCTACCAGATTGGGAAAACATAGTTAGTAAACCGGCAGTTTCGGCTAGTTTCTCATAAAGTGTGACTAAGGCTTTCGGGTAAATTGTAATCGGCGTGGTTCTAAATGCAACAGATACAGATGCGGGCAGATGCGGGTGAGACACGAAGTATATACTGCATAGCGCATAGGTAAACGAACCCTTCGATATCAACCTACGTGCATCATTCAAGACTTCATCCGCTCTTTCCGTCAGGCGATGGAATAATTGTGCTCAAGCATAAGTGTATAATCTACAAAAGAAACTTTTTTTTTTACATCATGCAGATATAGGCAGACAAAAAGCAGACGGATTACCTGATGGGAAGTGATTACCGCCCCCCACGGACATCTGCGACACACGGGGTATCACAGATGCGTTGCCAGCTCTTAAGGTAACGGGTACGGCACACTAGCGCCGCCAATCGACTTTAATTTTAAGCTACTAAACCGGATCTACTTTAACCAATTTCGGGGTTACAACCTCTCGGCAACCACCTATACTATTTATTTAATACTTATAGTTAACTGTTTGGTCTGCTTTTGCACTGGAATTTTCGATTACCGCCAAAAGTAGTCGCTTTTGGCGTGAATCAATTTTTCGCGTACAAAAACGGACCCAACATTTGTGTATGGTTATTTAATATTTAGTATAAGTGTTTACCAAGAGGTTGTAACACCGAAATTGTTTAAAATAGATCCGGTTTAGTAGCTAAAAATTCAAATCGATTGGCGTCGCTAGTGTGCCCTACCTGTCACCTTAAGGGAGGAATAATCAATATCAGCTAAAACCGATTCTGTGTCTCTATTTATATTGTGGTTAGGCTCTATACTAAAATTCTCATAGCCTATGCTAATTTATCTATGATTCAGAAAAAACACACAATATCTTTAAAACGGTCCCTCGTTATTGATATTCCGACGCTTTCTCATTAAATATGTATGATGTATTTCATGACAGCACCTGATGCACTCCATTCACTAAGCGCATGCGCAATAAGAAGTCCTTTTTAGGGTTCTGTAATCAAATAGCAACAACTAGATCCATGATATAGGATTCGGGAGGCTGGTAATTACAATGAAGCGATTGCCCTCTGATTTTCGCAACCCGACAGGGGAGTCGCTAAACAGGATCAAGGTTGCATGTTCGGTATCACTATCTCAAATATTAGGTTTCCACAATTTTGAGAAACTATCCGAGACATGCAGATTTCCCCATGATCTTTTCCCTGACTTCCGAGCTAATGGTGGAAATATGCATAGACGCAAAGATCCAGAGGTGCGTTCGGCGCATTCTTATCCAGTGAGCCAATCAAAGCTCTCTTTTTTTTATTTATAGATATTTTGAGCGTCATTGTGACTCACAGACCAACTCACAAATTACCAAACAATTTTCAAATAACAATCGACTTAAGGTGACGGGTAGGGCACACTAGCGACGCCAATCGATTTTAATTTTTAGCTACTAAACCGGATCTATTTAAAAAAAATCGGGGTTACAACCTCTCGGCAATCACTTATACTATTTATTAAATAACTATGCACAAATGTTGGGTCGGTTTTTGTACGCGAAAAATTGATTCACGCCAAATGTGGCCGCTTTAGGCGTAAATCAATTTTTCGCGTAAGCGTTGGACCCAACATTTGTGCATGGTTATTTAATAAATAGTATAAGTGATTGCCGAGAGGTTGTAACCCCGAAATTTGAAATAGATCCGGTTTAGTAGCTAAAATTTAAAATCGATAGGCGTCGCTAGTGTGCCCTACGCCCTTGTCATCTTGTCCTATTTTTTATATTATTGATGGCATACGAGAAGAAGGACCTAATGGTAAACAACTTCCGCCACCCATGGACATCCGCAACGCTTAGTGGAGACACAAGTGCGCTGCCAAAATTTACATCCCCTTCCCCCCGTATAAGGCCTCCAGTACCCAAATTTATTAGAAACACAGCGTAAGCGCTACTTCACGTTGGTGTTCTGTGAGGCCCTGGTATCGGCCGAGCGGGCACGGCTTTCATTCACGCCAATAAGTGGCTCTCCCACAAATGCTTTATTACAATGCAAACTGCGGACGCCTTCGCAGACATTACTGTCTTCTTCCATACTGTGAATCTGTATAGGAAGCAACTCAAGCAACATAGCACAACCGCCGGATATTGTAAACCACGTGTCTACCAACACCAGGGTTGCCACACGGGATCACTTCAGCTGTTTATAAGTAAACTTTGTCCCACTCAACTGGTCAAACACTAAGCAACACGAATGCTATGTTTAAGTTTGAAGGATAAACGGCGACATTCCAGGCAAGGGAGAATAAATAACTGTTTTCAGTAAAACGTAATAAAAAAATACTAGCGTAATTCTTAAGGTCTAAACTGAAAACCAGCGCGGCAGCGGCTCCAAACCGCTGCAGCACATGCTGAGCTTGGACCTTGTTGACCACTTCACTTTGTTCCTTTTTTTCTTCTTTGGTTAATAGTTTATGTATTAACTTATTTTATTTGTTTTAACTATTTCTTTAATTATATGTATTACTGTGCAATATTTTTTTTTTATTCCAACAGCCAGACATTTGGCCACAATCTCACCTGATGGTAAGTGATGATGTGTATGTGATATCTTTTTAATGTTATGTGTCCTATCCCTGTAAATCTTGTATGTGGTCAATAAATGTTTACTTATTTACTTACTTCTTTATGTGTAAATGCTAGGAGAATTTTCGAGTTTGTTTTTGATTTAAGTCTGGCAACCCTAATAAAGACGGCACGTGAAACGCTCGCCAACCACAAAATGAGCTTTAACAATAGGCATCAAAGTTGACAATTGAGGCATCTGACATAATAGTAACCGAATCTTGACATCTCACCATTATTTTAGCCAACGACAGTTGTTTGTGCATTGAGACGAAATGCCCCGTGTCCTAGGTGAGCGACAAGTAGCCTTGTATAGCGAAACGATGTGATATTATGACATCTTGATTTGACCGTGTGAGAGCCACGCTTGCTTCGGCATGAATGGGCCGGTTCGACCGGAATGATACCACGGCCTCATAGAAAACCAGCGCGAAGCGGCACTGTGCTGTGTTTCGCTGCGTGAGTAAGGGTAACAATCCGGGAGAAATGGGGGTTCGAAGGTTGGCAGCGGTAAATAAGTATGGAAAGATTAATGGTAGCTCAGTAGATAAGAACGTGCCTCCCAAACGGGAGTTCGTAGTTCGAATCCGAGCTACCTCTGGATTTGTCAAATATTTGTGATGGAGGCCTTTGCCCTGCAGTGGGCCAATATAATGTATAAACTGATATTATTTACTAACTAATGTGTGTATTTCTACTATTAACTCGGCGGTGAGAGAAAACACTGGAGGAAAGGTTTCTGAAACGTACAACCATGATACAGTTGGTCTGGTTCGACTACCTATATAGCGGTTGTTGTAGCACATGCTGAGGCTGAACCTTGTTGGCCGCAACTTCATAATGTTTTGTCCTTATTCAGATTTGTATGTAATGTGTTGTGGTCAATAAATTATTTCTTATTCTTATTCTTACCTTAGTACTGGACCAACTGACTGTCGCAAAGGTCAGGCGGCAGTCGCTTCATTGTAATTACCAGACTCCCCAAATCCTGAATCAAGACCGAAGCGTACGCTCTAAAGCAACAACTTTGGTCGCAAGCGGGAATCACACGCAAAGATAAGAGAGGTAAATGCTTTAATCGACTATATCGACTATTTGAAGTTAAAGTCGCGACCCTATTCTCAGGTGAGTCAGAAATAAGCCGCGCCGACGAAGACAAAGAGCCGAAAGGTCGTCTGATCCACGCCCTACAGAACCACCTACAGGTGACACGGTGATTACTTTTAGGGTCCCTCGTCTATACTAGCTATATATAAAACTTTTTAGGTTCGCCATGGATAAGCCACAATTTTATAAGCTGACTGCCAATCGGCCAATGAAGCAGGTACGACAAGATTTTGATACTACTCGTGACTCCATAGGACAGGTGACCCGTCTGCTCGTCTGCCACTTATCGCATAAAAAAATGTATAAAGATGTAACGCCTCAGCTGTGACTGCCTCGCATATATACATGCGGAATTGCGGATAAGATAGGGACATTAAAGTTTATATGTATATATCTTTGATTGTTCTTAAGATTTTTTCGGTTGTCTTTTTTTTTTCTCTTTTTCTGACTTGCACTGCCTTACCCCTTTTCTTAATTCGCTATACTTTTCTTCTACCCTGAGGTCGTCTGGAAGAGATCGCTATTAGCGATAAGACCGCCTACATTGTTTTAGTATAATAACTTAGGCTAAGATTTGTAAATTTTGTGCAATAAAGTGTATCTATCTATCTATGTATCTATTTTTGCATTAATTGCATTACATATCTATACTATTTATAATGAGGTGAAATTTGATGACATTCTACTATATAAAGGAAGGCGAAAAAGCCCTTAAAATATTGAGTAAAAATATCATAACTTCAATGCACAGGGACACAGACCTTATTATTACAAAATCTAAAGTAATTAACGTACTAAAGCCCATCTCGTTCGAACACGCAATGTTAAAAAGGGGCGGCACGAGTTTAGTTTCAGAATTATTCTTAAATCGCATTTTATAATAAGGGGGCTTAAGTCCATCCGAAAAAAAGCTGAGCATAGTTGAAAAGTTTCAGAGGTTTACTCGCAAAGTTGCCAGCAAAGGACATAAAATGAGATTTTAAACGTAGATATTGAATATTTATCATTTTTCTTGCAAACGCTGCTTTAACATTTCTACGAAAAAATTTGAAAAATATTTGCGCGGAACAAAATTTAATCAAGTTTAAGCTATTTTTTAATTATGTTGTTGCTACGTAACATGTTATTTTTAGTATTTATTTATGTTAAAATACCGTGTCTTACGAATTTAGTGTTGGTTTATGTATGATTTTATGAACACCCGAGAAACTTTATTTATACCATGGACTATAATTAGTTCATGTTTATACCATTAAAAACAAACATTTTTCCCTAAAGTAAATCGGGTCGAATCTCCTCTCTAAATGCCCTCCCTAAAGCCCTAACGTACAGGTAAATTTCAGGGACAATGCTGTGTGTGAAGAAGTCGTTGAAACTACTAAGTATGAAAAATACTTGCGGGAGGTAATCGACACCCAGAGCAATCTATTGGTACAGTTTATAACTAATAATGTCCTGAAATGAAGTTAGGACGGGTCACAAGACACTGCCACTGGTTTACTATACAATAGTAATCCTGACTTGATGGAAATGCTGGTTCATCATCACCCGGAAATATCGTGTTTGAACTCATTGGGATTGCCCCGATAAAGGTAACATGTGGTCCCTAAAAAATAAAGGACTATTTTTAACCGACTTAAAAAAAAAGAGGTTCTCAATTCAACATGTATATATTTTTATTAGATTGTGATGATACAGCGATCAGCGATAGGTGGCAGACGAGCAGACGGATCACCTGATGGTGAGCGATTGCCGCCACCCATGGACAACGGCGACACCAGTGGAGTCACAAGTGCGCTGCCAACCTATAAACTCCCTTTGGATTGGGCCTTCGGTACCCTCAATCACACCACACTGGTTTTGTGGGTGTCTATGCATTCGCTTACCATCAGGCGATCCGTCTGCTCGTCTGCCACCATTCACATAAAAAAAAAATACTATGTCTATTGCCTTGTTTTTTTATTTACGACAGCAGTTACTTAGTAAATTAGGGACACAAAGTGCGAAGATATTCATTTCATTAGGCAGTCTCTTTCAACGGAATAAAATTACCACATTACCATTTTTACCGTGGGAGAGCCAAGCTTCGGCATGAATGGGCCGGCTCGACCGGAGTGATACCACGGCCTCACAGAAAAGCGGCGTGAAGCAGCACTGTGCTGTGTTTCGTTGCGTGAGGGTACCGGAGGCCCAATCCGGGGGATAGGAGGGGTTTAAAGGTTGGCAGCGCACTTGTGACTCCACTGGTGTCGCGGGTGTCCATGGGCGGCGGCAATTGCTTACCATCAGGTGATCCATTTGTTCATCTGCCTACCTATTACATAAATTTTTTTTTGTAAATAAGTACGAACGCCTTCGATGATCCATTTCACAATCCAGAAAAACCATAAACAAAAAAAATTGCCTCTGAAAAGAAGGAATGTAAAACGAAAGCGAGAGGTTAAACTCGGTGAAAATTTTTCCTCACCAAGTACCTACCTAAAAGGACTAAACATGTTACCAATTAATACAAAATATACGCAAAATATCATACCAAAAGTCTTTAAAAATATGTTTACATATTTCACTTTTAAGATGGCATCAATGAAAAACGCAAGCACTTGTAATTTTACGCGAGTATATTACAATATTGTCATTGACCCTAGTTCCTAGCGAACGTTGAACACATCACATAGTTGTTAAGCTCGCGAACCCGATGGAAGCGTACACACGCGACCGCCCGCGAGTGGCGCCCGCCGGCGACTGAGGCCCTCCGGAGCTCCCGGTCGGGAGGGGCGAAGTTCCCACCCTCCATATTTCATTTTTCCTAGTTTTACGGGAAAATCCTTCGATTTGACAATTGAAAAATATTCCTTAAGTGCTGATCTATGTATAGACGGGATCGGAAAGACGAAACTGAGCCATAAGTCACCGGTGCGCGCATGGTTCACGCGCACTAAGCATAAGATGCTTCTATTAAAGATGTTATGAAATAATTCTACAATATAAATTTAACTTTCTTCTTCAAATAACAACTAGCTAGATAGATAGAAATTATGTGTCTCCATTTGAAGACACATTTAGGAAATGCACTATTTACTCAATAAAGGATCTAGGTACTGATGTTTGTCATTCCCAATGATCGGCTACCTACTGGTAAAGCTATGTGGGTTCATTGACCGCAAACATAGATATTAATATGGACATGCCCCGGGATTCTGACTATGATTCCGAGATAAAAATAAATAAATAATTATTTGAGAGTTAAATATTTAACGCATTTTAATCATGAAAGGGCTTGTCCATAAATGTTCGATACAACCATATTAACTTACATTTTGTTCCTTTATATCTAACGTTACATACGTTAGATAGAAAGGAACAATCTAGTGGCAGAAAAACTAGAAAAATCTAAACGTGCTCGGTTTTGAATCCACGTACCATTAGTTTGGTAGACACACGTCCTTATCCATCACTGAGCCATTAACAAACATGTACTACGAGTACAAAAGTACAGACAGGCAACATTAAGGAATGATAACTTAAAACATAAAAGCAGTTATCATACCCATCAATCTTAAACACTTGCCTTAGCGGTAGGCTTTAGTGTTGTTGGACTCTAAGACTATCGAACTATGGACTCTAAAATATGAATTGATGATACTAGTAGTAAAGTAGTAGTAGGAAAGGTGAGCGGAAGAAGACCTAGAGGCAGAAGTCCCATGCGCTGGTCCGATCAAATCAGCCCAACCTTAAACACCACAGTCTGTGATGCGATCCACGCGGCCGAGGATAGAGTGAGAAGATAGTCCGGGAAAAAAATACTTATCGAGACCACTTAACACAAGTAAGTACTTTTTAGTCACTACACTAGATCGACAGCGTTGACTTGAGACTGACGAGGAACTGAACCACACGTGACAGGGAAAACTATTGTTTTGACACTTTTCGGGATTATTTTTACTAACACGCAGAAACAGCATAGACGCTGCTCCACGCCAGTTTTCTGTGAAAGCCGTAGTATTTATTCTGTCGAGCCGGCCCAGTCATGCTCAACCTCAGCATTGAGACCACATATGTCGAGAATCGAGATACTGGCTACGTTAACACTGGAGCTAAAACATGATGTAACCGTGTTTATCAGCAAACATTCGAGGGATTATCAGCTGCGAGTGGTTAAAAGTTTGGCGCCGGGAATCGATCGGTGGCCGGCCGAGTAATGAGGGTTATCATATCTGCCACACCATCGCGCCCGCACCCACTCCAAACTGATATAGTAGTTGAATTAACTGTTTTTGTTGTTTGACCGCACCGCGTTGGTAAGTGGTAAGTGATATATGTCCAAGAACTTTGGGAAGATATCACAGATATGAATAGTAACCTGATCCTGGTGCAGCTACTTTCAGTAAGGCAGGTATGAGGTCAGGACGCATTGACATTCAAAATGTTTGCCAAAACCAACTTGACCCGATGTGTATTGAACCCGGAACCTACAGCACTTTGTTTAACGCTAAGGAGCAGTAAATTCGTTGCGAGTTCTTGATATCTCAGCAAAAAAGCTATAGAGTATTCAAACAACGTAAAAACTAAGTTAATTAACTGGGTTGTAATACCATATGGATACACTGTGATATTACTATAATTAATCAAGACGGGAATTAACACGATATTTGTGGATGGGGACTCAAATCCTCTCCGCTCCGTGGTCCGCTCGTGACCACGGCTGCTGTAACGTAGCCGGAACGTCGAGTAAAATATGCGAGTACACAATGTTGTATCACATAATAAATATCGTGTTAATTCCCGTCTTGATTAATTATAGTTATAATGCAACGCGAAAACTTAAAAAACACTGTGATATTAATTTAACTTCAAAGAATACACCCTAGATCCACCCTAATACCACCACGACGTACCCTGCAATATTAAGCACTATTATATTATACACTCTAACCCTATGCAGTTGCAAATAAGGTTGAAATTTAAATAGTGCGTGTACATTAGTGCGCGTTCCAGTACGTTGCGTGTACATAGGAACGGCAGACAGACACAACAAAGCAGGGCCCGCAATCCAATTAGCGACACACATTTGTTCGGCTGAATGTGATTATAAGCGGGACGCAGTCGGTATAAAAAATGAGAGTGCTTGTTATTCCGTGGTAACGTTGAAAATGTTGCGAGACCCTGCCCTGGCCCGTTCTGTCACATGCAAAAACGAGGAAATTAGTTTTTTTTTCATAGCTCTCTACTTTCTTCCCTCTGATGATGACATGGTAATGGCCATGGGTGATCCCGAATACATGAACTGGGGATTACACCAAGGTCCTTTTTCGCCCTTTGAGTAGTGGGTGGTGAGTCGCTGAAGTATCCTTACGAGATCGCAAAAAAAAAACAAATGATTGAGAAAACAGTTATCTAATTTAATTTAATTAAGACACATAAGGAATCGAAACAAATGTTTTTCTCATAAGCGCTATGTACGCCGTTATTTTGATGCATATCAGAACTGTGACCTTATTAATATGTGGCCTTGGTGATTGTAATAATATGTAATCATGTGGCTGTACTAAATAAAGTGTTTTTTCAACCTGTGGTTTCTGTAGGGGGGTCGCCAGAGGTCGGGGACTTTAGAAAAAAAAAAAACAATAAAGGACCATTAATATTTATTTATTAAGTAATACTGCTAACTTTCAAATACTTCTTACTGTAAATAATTTTTAATAAAACAAAGGATATAACAAACAACATAACACTAAACTTTTATATGTTATAAACAAAAATTACGACGAACGCGCGTTAATGCGAAGGTTGAGCTTGTTTTTATTGATTATTTATCCCATCGTGGACTGTTTTTTTGCGCACATAGAAACAAAATCGTGTTCCATTTAAGCGATTTCTTTGCTTACTTTTTATCCTTGGCCAGCGATGAAAATGTCAACTCGCCATGATACGAGGTGTGGCAACAACTGATCTGAACTCCACACATCGCCGGGCGGCAGGCACGTCATTAGTCCCGTAAAAAAAAAATCAAATAATTAAGAAATCTGTTAACAGTTGTCATTTACACCTGGAATAAACGTATCTTTCAAAGGATTGGAACATTTGCATCTGGATCAGTGCAGATATGCGGAATAGTGAAACGCATCCTTTGGAACATCGACTCTCAGATAGATCCGTGATTCATTCCGCTCATTCGTATCATTCGGCTCACTTGGTTCATTCAGCTCATCTGATCATTCACCGTATTCCGATCATTCGGTTCACTCGAACTCGAAATCCATTTGAGTCGAATGATACATTCGGAGCGAACCTTAGAGATTCGGAACAGTGTATCATTTGACTGAGTCGGATCATTGAGTCGTTTCAGTCAAGAGTTACAAATTTCTACTGTCATTAGTGCAAAAAAGTTGAAATTTTGTAGACTAGTGTAATTCGTCTTGATGCATCTTTTGTCAGCAAGTACGAAAACTGCATTAATATCTTTCAAAAACATGACGTTGAAACAAAGCTACGATTTTTGGGACGTCAAATGTTTAGATGGTCATCCATCCGCGAAATTTAAGTTATTGTGTGTAAAAATGTATGAACTTCTATTGTCTTTATGTTCATTGATGTGGAATTATTTTTTTATGGAGCCTTTCAACGAAACTTGATTCATCATTTCAGCCACAAGACGTCGACTGCTGGACATAGGCCTCTCGACTGCTGGACATAGGCCTCCCCAAATGTTCTCCTCACAGATCGGTTCTGCGCCGCCCGCATCCAATGGATTCCCGCGATCTTCACCAGATCGTCGGTCCACCTTGCGGGGGGCTTGCCACGGCTGCGACTTCTTGTACGTGGCCTCCACTCGAGGACCTTTCCGCCCCAACAGCCGTCTGTTCTCCTCGCTATGTGCCCTGCCCATTGCCACTTTAGGCATGCAATCCTTTGGGCTATGTCTGTGACCTTAGTTCTCCTGCGGATCTCATCATTTCTGATACGATCACGCAAGGAGAATCCGAGCATAGCCCCCCAATGCTCTCTGGGTGACTTTGAGCC
Source organism: Marasmia exigua (assembly GCA_019059595.1). Taxonomy (NCBI): domain Eukaryota; kingdom Metazoa; phylum Arthropoda; class Insecta; order Lepidoptera; family Crambidae; genus Marasmia; species Marasmia exigua. The sequence continues at coordinate 10,328,247 of CM032478.1, forward strand.
TCCTTAATAGGCACATTGTAAGCGGCCACGTTTCGGTTCCGTATGTCATCACTGGCAACACACACGCATTGAAGACTTTCGTCTTGAGACAACGAAACTTGATTGATTATGACAAAGGTCATGATGACTTAACTTGGAATAATGTTTCAACAACAAAAAATGCTACTTGTGCACCAAAAAATGCTTTAGTAATTTTGGTGGGTTAGGTAAACATCAGTGATGCTACGTACAAAGCTAGCAGATATCTCTTTTTTATAAACAGGGTGCATAGGTATACGTTACATCCCTCACTTTGACTACCACTTTTACCAATTCTAACCAAAGTCAATTCTACGACTTTTGGAAATTCTTCGAAAATATTTGGATTCAAATGCATATATTCAACTTGTTAATACCAAGTCACGTGACCTACTTTGTATGAAAAGTTGAAATTTTAAATGCGAATTTCCAACAGTCGTAAAACAAACGTTGTTCAGACAGAATAGTAGGTAGAAGACATGGATAAAGAGTTATTTATAATAGGTAACTGTTTAGCGATACATTTATTTTATTGAATTCGACCGATTCTTATTCACCGACAAATACCGAGCAAAGCGCGCGCAACGGATAATCCGAAATAATTGTTTACGAAAACAAACATCCCTAAATCGACATGTCATGTCCCACTTAAATGTTTCAGGGAAGAATAAACAAATTAGTTCGGCCAAACATTTCTATTTGTTTTAATATTATTCAATAAACGACTCATTTGGTGCGTCAATGTGTTAAATACGTATGTTAGTCACGTACGAAATATTGAAAAATACAGGTGCTAATTTATTTAATCAGCTCATTAAATTGAATCAATAAATAAATCCAGTTAAGCATTCCAACAATATTCGGAATGTTTTTACTTGTTTTTTTATTTTTTCAATATGACTAGCTGTTCAACTTGTGCATCATAAGTAAAATAACGTTTTTGGAAATTTCTATAAGTAATGTAAATTCATCAGAATTAAAAGATTAGTCAAAGTTTTGGCCCTCAATAAAAACTACTTTTCCCAAAAACGGTGATCCTACTTTACTGTCGTACAATTCACAGTATAAAAATATACCTTCCTTCGCAATAGGAAAACAGATCGGGCTGCAAACAACATACCAGGGTCGACCAACCGAGAAGCTCCTAATTGGACGCCTCAGGTCTTGGACCAGGTTGAATAGGATCTAATTTTTTTTCGCTGGCAAAATGAGGCCGTCACGAAATGTAATGGGAGAACCTTGCCTTTTGCATACCCCAACGGTGTGGCCAGCGGAGGTTATGCGGGACTCCGTCTGAGAATTGAGCCCTGAAGATACCCGGTGCATCCTCATCACCATATAAGAGAAGATCGTGGGAATCCAGCTTTGGAGAAATCTCGCGTCGGAGGCCAAGAAACACTTCAGTTCGCTGAGCCTAGTTGGCTCCAGTTATGATATATCTATCATAATAATTTATAGTCTATATTCTCCCAACAACAGTACATAATCGATACTCAAACCATGAGTACGTACAGTATTGATTCCAGATATTTATACCGCTTGCAATTATGTGGCCGTAATAATAACTAATTTAAAACCCTCAGATATCATGGGAAAGATACCCTTTGTTTTCACTTTTAAACGCTAATGGTTCATCGTTTAACCTTTGTAAAGCGACAAGTGAGAGTTGGATTCGCATTCGAAGAGTTGCGTTCCAAAAAATGTTCTCTAAGCAAATAAGAGTGCGGCTTGCCTGATTTTTTTTTACATTATGGCGGACAAACGAGCAGACGGCTTACCTGTTGGTATGTGATTACCGCCGGCCATGGACATCTGCAACACATGAGGCATCACAACACAGATGCGTTGCCGCCGTTGCCAGCATTTAAGGAAGGAAAGAAAAGAGCTTATTTTCTTGAAGATCACCAGGTCGTATCAGTGGGCCTATTCTAGTGAGAGATTTGTATGGAATAATGTATGAAATTTCTAAATTCAACTTAAATATTACTTATCGAATGCACGAGAATAGGCCGTGTGTTCAGAACCAACATTTAATTGTAAGCGATGTTCAACACCTTAAATTTATTAATTGATTACGTCTCTTTGTGGGCGTACGTACATCGTACAGGTCGTACAGCAATTGACTTATTGGTTGATTTAACCAAGTCCGAAAAAACATGGTTATTTATCCTAAGTGTAATTATACCTAAAGTTCACACGTGAGTTACATGTTTACGTGAAAGGGTCTTGTTTATACTTGCCTTTTGATCCTTTACGATCGTAAACAGTGTTTATATCTGAGATCGCAATGAAAACCTTTGTAAACGTGAATCCACCAAAACATTTGCTAACCTATGATATATAGATAATTCAGCCTGTATATATAACAAAATTAACAAAGTACTGGATATTTACAACAAAACCCAAAGAGAACTTAAACATACTGTAACAGTATGAAAAAACAACGTTACGGTGTGAAGAAGTTGAATAGTTACTAAAATAAGCGAACATAACAGCCGCACACATACACACACATATATGTAGATTTGTTTTTATATTAAATTAAATTCTTTGTCACGGACCTAAACATAGTATGATGTTAAAAAAACCGAGGAGCCAAGGCTCCTGGCCCAGGCATCTATATGCTTAAAAGGAGGCTCCAACCATAACTATGTAAAAATATTTATGTTCATGTAATAAAGCATTTTATTTTTTTTATATTTACGTATAATTGCGCCATGACAACATTACGTACTACGTACTGCTACTAAAAGTAAATGTGAGCCATCACTTACCAAAATACTTTAATTTTAAACAGAAAATGGCCCGAAGAATTACCTGGCTGGCCACGTAGAACCGACAATCCCAAACGTGTCCTTGAGTGGCGACAGCGGTGACTAAATAAAAACACACAGAACGCCTACATCTTTTCTTTTATGTGATAGGTGGCAAACGAGCAGACGGATCACGTGATGGTAAGCGATTTCCGCCAGCCCATGGAAAATGGCAATGCGTCGACCTAATTACATAATAGGACGTATCTCATTTTTTAGCATTGGGCTCCTGGAGCCCAATTTTCGGGCTCGTGGCATTTATCATCATACGACATATATCACTAAAACATAGTTTTTTTGTATGGATTTCATGTGACATCCGCCATATTTTTTCATATCGAAAATCCCGAAAATAAGGCTTCAGGAGCCCAATGTTAAAAAATGAGAGACGTCCTATTAGAATTAGGTCAATCAGCGGAGTCTCAAATGCAATGCCAACCTTTTAACTCCCTTTCCCCTGGATTGGGCCTCCGGTACCCTCACGCAGCGGAACAGCACGACGTTTTGAAGCGTCGAAGGTTTTCCGCTTTTAGTCCAGTCAAGTCAACAGAGCGGTTCTCGTCGAAAAGTCCTTCGACTTATCTATATATATATATTTTTCTTATATCCGAAGAGCTATTGTTCACAAACTTAAATGCAATAACATATTTATGAGACAATAAACGCAAGTTCCGCCCTAGATCCGGCAAAAGTTTTTTAATAAAGTTGACGTCACGTAGATATAAGCTGTAGTCTACGCAGTCGTAATAAGGACGGTTTTGCAATGACTTTGACCCTGATCTGTGAATAGGGTTGTCATAATAAGCAAAGTTGTAAATTATGATTTTCATAATAAAAGTATCCTGATTTGATTCTGATTATCCGAGTGTTCTAAAATGGAATATCAATATGATTTGAAATGTGCACTTGGGTCTGCGGAAACTACTTGTGCACTACAGTACGTCTTGCGTCGATGGTTGACCGCTGAGATTGGCCGCCATAACTGAAATAATTCATAAAGAAGCAAGACTTTTTTTTAAGTTTGCTACGTTTATATCAAACAAACTCAAAAACTATAGGGCATATTTTGAAAATGTTTTCTTTCAGTAGAAATCTACCTATTCTCGAGTAACATAAGCATACCTTTTACTGTCCTGATATCGTCTCCTACAGAACAACATCATTTACATCAGAAAGCTATTGATACATATATAGAGAATATTTTTCATAAAATCTGACACAAAAATATTCAAATGCAACTACACTGCATCGAAACGTGCATTCAGCAATTTGGCACCCGCCGCGGTACGCGTGCCAGCCGTAGCGCACCGGGTTCGATACCCGGCCGCGACATCGAGCGTCCCACCCAACAATGTTACAAATATATTGTAATGTTAAAACTTTATTGGAATGTTTCGCTGACACATTTAGGAATTGGTATTATAAAAGTGTATCGATATTGGTGTCACGAGAGTAGCTGTTTGGTTAGTATTGCATTTACAATAAAACCCATTCGATCAATCTTTAAGACAGCCATTATAGGGAGTGGCAGGCAACCATGAGATTCTATAGCAGGACCTAAAATGGATTGCATTACTTTTATGACCTGGATTTTTATCAATATAAAAATAAAAAATATCCATATAAATACATACCGATCTAGTCTCAAACTGGGACATTTCCTACACACTTACTGACGGAAGGCATCTCCCAGGACACCCAGACCCAACGATATTAGATAAGATATAAATACTCACAATGTATTTGTAAGGCATTTTAAGGTGTGTTCCTTACCTGAAACAAAAGGTAAAAAAATATTAATATCCTCCAACCGATTACGGCTACGGCGGCCAATAACGATCAGCCACGTACGCAGGATATATTATAGTGCTCAAGTGTGTGCGCAAACACAAGTGCACTCTCTATTAACTTACCCTCATATTCCGATGGGTCACTACTGTGACACGACCAGAGAGGGATTGGGCGCAGGACCAACGGCTTAACGTGCTTTCCGAGGCACGGGGGTACAAGACCGCCAACTTCCAGACTCCGGGCTGCCACTAAGAATTTCTTACCGAAAACTTAGGTACAGATTTTTGGCCCGACCCGGGGATCGAACCCGGGACCTCTTGCACAGCCGTCGCTTTAAAGTGCGACTCACTAACCACTGCGCCACCGAGGCAGTCCAGTATTAGATAAGTGGGTACATACATAAATTTAACATATACCTTTTTTTATTTACTTTTTTCGCGAAAACATACGAGCATGCGACCCATCTGATGCTAAAGGTACGTCGCCGCTCATAGACATTAACAATGCCGGCCACAACCACGCCACTCGCTGCCTACCGTGGAAGAACAACCACAGGGCTATTTTAGTTTCTATGAATATTAAAATTTGATATTTAATTGAAGAAATAAATAATGTATAAATAACGATTCAAAAATGACAGCAGGCTCTAATTGAACAGGAAATTGCAGGATATAAACATTCCTCCTTCGTGCAAAAGCCCGTGGTAGAGGCAAATGAATGGGCCTGGTTCGACAGAAGTGATACCACGGCCTAACACAAAACCAGCGAAAACAACGTGCGCTGTGTTTCTCCGACTGAGTGAGGGTGCCGAGGCCCTAATTCGGTGGAAGAGGGAAAAGGGTTAGCAGCGCACTTGTGACACCAATAGTGTTCCGAGTGCCTATCAGGTGGTGCTTCTGGAACCTAACACGTAAGAAAATATTGCTCTCTATTAAAGGTCTTCCTCACTCAGTCACTACCAGCAAACTTCCTAAGATGGAAGGGCGTCCTTCACTATATAAATACCTCGGCTTAAACTCTTCATTGTCTTTACGCGTTCCATTACACAAGTTACCTAGTATAGTGTCGCAAGGTTCACCCGTCGCTCCCGATCGATCCACAGTTACGACCAGGCGTGCAACCACGTCTGCTCCACATTGCTGCATTCTTGGAATGGAACGCGTAGCCTTGCAGATCTGGGATGAAAACGACTTCCAGGGAAATGTGTGTTATTAATCCCAATATTTCCTGAGGCAGGTATGACCACGGAAAAGAGTGACGCTCTTAAATAATAAGAGAGAGAGGTGATGATCCCAAAAGAAAAAAGTAATTTAGAAATGTTCAAAAATCAGCATCATTCCCATTTGTATCCAAAGCTGTCGCTTGGTATCACGGCCGTGGAAACAAAACCCTTTAGAGAAGCCTGGCAGTAGTAAAAACTGTACTGCACCTTAACAAATTATGATCATCATCTCAGTGTGATCTGCGACTCCTGTTGCGACCAATGTCGTCGCATTGAAGCCCAGGGAAGCTTGGACCATTGACAGGACTTGGTGACTCACCTAGTCAGGTGGCAGACGAGCAGATGGACCACCTGATGGTAAACGCCGCCGCCCATGGACACCCGCGACACCAACAAGTGCGCTGCCAAACTTTGCCGTGCCAAAGGGTATTGGACCTCCGGCACCCTCACTCACTCAGCGAAACAAAGCACAGTGCTGCTTCACGCCGGTTTTCTGTGAGGCCGTGGTATCACTCCGGTCGAGCCGGCCCATTACTGCCGATGCGTGGCTGTGTCACGGTCTCCACAGGTATTAACAATAATACCAGTGCCATGCTATCTAATGTAATAAACCCTTAGAAAGGGGAACCAGCAGATCAACTGGTTAACTTGCTCATGATTACATGTCCTAAATCATTATCTCACAACAACACAACTTGTGTGGATCCATAGTCTAAGAAACTATACGATAGGTTTCCTCATGATGTTTCCCATCACCGCCGAACTCGTGGTAGATTTGAAATGATCAGAGGTGCTTGCGAGAGAACAGATTGAAGGTAACTTTATAGATACGACCTCGTGGCCTTCAAGAAAAGGGGTTATTCCTTCTTTAAAAGCTGGCAATGTATGATTAATACCTCGGGTGTTGGAGATGTCATGGGCGACAGTGATCATTTACCATCAGGGGTGCCGTCTGCTTGTTTTTATCAAAGCCATCAAAGCTTGTTTGATTCTAGATTTGCTTGAGACAGAGCACTGAACTCACCCGTAGAAAGATACTCATCGCATCAGAATATAGCCGGCAAAACCCTCACAGACAAAGCCGGAAACCGCCACAAGTTAAGCAAACTATCATCCAGGTGTTCTTACGCAAGTCTGGGCGCACACTAGCATAGTGCCGGCGCGCGGCGTCGCTCGATCGATACGGCGCGACTGCCCACCCTGTATTTTAAAATTTAACTGCAACTGTTCTGAATAATGGTGGAGTAACTTTATTGTTCACGAGATGTTTATGCCCGGAGATAAAAGCAGGGAAATGTTCTCAATAGTCTACCTCACCAGGGCATGAATGCTTCATCCTTGATCTCGCTCATGGGGAACAGAGTAATCGGTTTTCGGGGTTTTTTTTCTTACATCCCAGTTGGCTTTCGCAGATCTATGAATACTCCAATATTCCACCATATGTCAATTTTCTTTCAGTTGAATTTAGCATAACGTTTTATTTTTGAGGGGTCGCGGGAAATCCCCGCGGACCATCACTCTGCTTCATTGATCAGCGCCATCTGCCGTAAGTCTTAAAAAGCCCGCAGCAAGCTATTCCCGAGTCTAAAGTAGATGGCGCCATAGCCATTTATTTCCACATCCTTTAATGTTCCGTCTTCATCATCCATCATAAGAATCAACTCATTCCTAGCTTTTCAGGATCCCGTCTCGTTTAAATCACATTACATTTCAAAACATGCATTCACATTAATCTTCGTAACTTTACAATAAAATCGCAAACCTCACTGACGCCATAGAATAAATAGCTGTAGACGTGACATGGCAAGCTTGGAATGCGCAAATCTTAGGGTCTACTACGAATCGGAATTTACGGACGAATCTTTATCCTCGTCCCTTTCCCACGCATTACATCATCATTTGTCAGCATGCGACAGGTATAATTCTCGTTCGTTACTGGACGGTTTCGTTGTATGCCTTCTGATTGTGTGCATAGCTCCATCTGTCGGCACACAGGTAATGGCGCCATTTCTCACCCTGGTGACAACGAGTCTCGTGGCAGGGTAAGACAAATGCATCTTGCGGAATGGTGAGGTTTTAGATTCGAAGAGCTAACCAATTTTATGGGTACCCTACCTTTATTACCTAACTAACCCAGAAAATGATTCGCAAATCATAAGCTCTATTATATTTCTATGAATCTATGTATATACATCAGTTTAATTAATCTAATGTAATAAAATAATATTCTGAGGGTATGACATTAATAAGCTAAGAGCATTGTTTTAGTTGTGTAGGGCAAGTGTATATTTATATGGCATAAGAAGGCGAACATTATACGAATACAGTCCCGAAGGTCAAACAATAAGTAAAGCGGTAAAATCAATCAACTGAAATCGTTATAATATTATCATCAATGTGAAAGGTAGGTGGCAGACGAGCAGACGGATCACCTGAATGGTAAGTGATTGCCGCCGCCCATGGACAACACCAGCGGAGTCACAAATCCGCCGCTAACCAAACTCACGCAGCAAAACAGCACAGCCGCTGATTCACGACAGTTTTCTGTAAGGCCATGGTATCAATCCGTTTGAGCTGGCCCATTCAGGCCGAAGCGTGGCTCTCCCACGGTAATCATCACGTCACCATCAAGTTTTGTCTAAGTCGCGACCCAAGCTCTAGTTTCAGCGTGAGCCGTTTTCCTACAACGCCTCCACCTCTTTCACATTGCACAGTCTTGGGCATCCATAGTGGTCAGTCAACCACGACTTTTTGGGTACTAACTACCCCTTCTGCTTGGACCAGGTGGTGATGGCATGACAGGACATTTGTTTCCTACGTAGCTGTGTTGCCGTTTATCGTTATGAGCAACTTATTCGCAATAGGCTTGTGTCCTAGGTCAGAGATTGGCAGATTTTTTTAATAGCATTGAGAAATAACGGTCAAAAGATGCTATGTACAAAACTTAAGCTTGAAACCTTTTATGAGTCCTCAAAGGCAAAAATAGGCAAGTAAATTTTAAGTCTTAAATTTACGATATATTTATATAGCAATCGATATCTTATTCAATTTATAGCAACGTTTCTTATGAAACCATTTTCATACACGCACCATTTCATATAGCTATCGAACAAAGCTATCTCGCGATGCGCACAAACAAGTGAGGGCTGACGTCACGCCTCGCGTCGCCGTTTGTATGGAGCGTTTTGGGCAAGTCTATTTTAAGTGATTTTCAAATTGTCCTATCTCGAAGAGTTTACAAGCTAACAAAGCCGTTCTTTCACCGATGTTTTCGCTTTTGAGGGGTTCTTATATTACCAACAAGAGAAAAATAGGACACAAGCCTATTCACCGTATTAGCATCTACAGATTGATTATTTCTAGATAAACAAAACAAGTTATATCAAATAATAATTTGCTCCATTTCAAGGGTCTGAGACCGAAGATGATATCAGCTGCGCCTCGCCAAATTTCGTTGCAGCTCAGAGCTTGATCCCGTGCCAACTCACCCTGGCTTGGCACATCCCGGCCTCTTCAGCGGGTTGGGAAATCATGATTCGGCAAGCTGCAATTTACACATAGAAGTGTTTTGGAAAATTGAGACATTGGCACCTAATAAGACTCTCTGTATTCAAAGTATTCTGTAGATATGGAATTTGAAAACTTACTTTGATAATTGACTTATTATAATTATCTTTTGTTTTTTTGGGAAAAGAGGCCAAGGAACAAGGCAATTATTGCTAATTTTCGATTTCAATAGCATGTTATTTTTCATAGAATAGCATGCTTTTGCTATGCTAGTATGGATTTTTATTGTGCTCTCATGATTTCGCACGGTTTTGTGCTATCGATCATTTTAGCAATCACGAAATCTAGTAACATCAAATAATTTTACAATTGCTTTTCATGAAATAGCATGCTATTTGATATTGCTGATTTATACTATTACTAGCAAGCAGGTTCCATCATCATCATTGTAGCGTTTTGTCCCGGTTGCTACTCCTCCACTTCGCACAATCATGTTTTATTTTATTGGCACACATGTTAGGTTATCTTTTTTTCTTTATGATATAGGTGGCAGACGAGCCGACGGATCGCCTGATGGTAAGCAATTACGGCCGCCCATGGACACCTGCAACATCAGAGGTGTCACAAGTACGCTGCTTATCTTTTAACCCCCCTTCCCCTGGATTATGTCCTCCGGTAATCTCACTCACGCAACGAAACACAGCGCATGCACTGCTTCATGCAGGTTTTCTGTGAGGACGTGGTATTACTCGAACCGGCCCATTCATGCCGAAGCGTGGCCGCTGTTAAAAATCTGTTGGTAAGTAAACACCATAGCTCATAGAAATCCGCTATTCCAAATATACATTTTTGGAGCCTGAGTAAGAGTAGGGATGAATATTCGCATCAGTTACTCCAAAACTGGACTTAGTAAATTCTTTTTGTTTGAAACTTCTTTGATTAATCACCACCCATCAGAGACCATTTCAATACCAGACGTATTATTAAGAAATGTATCAAAAACTAGCAGACCTGAAAATGGATCTGGAAAAAGACCTTCAAATAGTTAATACAAAAAAAAAAGGATATAAGATGAAAACAGACAGCCCCTTAATTAGGAAAGCCTTAATGGGGGGAGAGAAAACGATGATGAACGATTTAATAAATTCGCGCCGTACCGCTGTAAATCACTCGGCAGATTTAAAAACAGCTTAAGTGTGTACTTGCGGGAGAATATTTGGGCAGGGAACGACGCGTATTACAAGAAGTTGTAAAAAAATAAATTGAGATAACATCAAATACATCGTCGTGGTCCTAAATTCATCGTCGTCAGCCCATTTAAGTCCCCACTGCTGGGGCACGGGCCTCCCTCAATCACATGAGGGGATATTGCCGTACTCACCAGGCTTGGCAGACGGGTTGACGATGGTTATTGAAATAATGTATATTTCTGCCATTCTCAATTTCATTTGTTAAATTACTTTGCACTGCCTTCCCTTATTACGAATACGATATCTCTTTCCTCTACCCAAAGGTTGTCTGGAAGAAATCGCTACAAGCGATAAGACCGCCTTATTGTACTGTCTGTTGCTGTTGTATCATGCTTGTATTTTATTTTTGTGCAATAAAGAATATCTATCTATCTATCTATCTATGGTTTTGATATAAATGCAAAGTTTTCCTTCTCTGGGTGCTGATGATCATGCCAGCAGCTTTACCTTAGTCGCCTTTTACGACACCTCAGTAAGAGTCAGGGTGGCTTATTCTACTCTGCTGGGGACCACACGGCTGTATTAACCCCCTTGAAACCAAGAACAACGATGGTACCACGAGCACCTAGCCCAAACACAATTAATTATCTGTTTCATCAATAAGCATTTGTGTTGATGCGGAAATTGAATCGCAAAATCGTTTCAACCGGCGCTTAAGTTACTACGCCAAACGGGATGTTGTGATAATATTTTTTATGTGATAAAAAGCAGACGAAAAGGCGGATCATAAGCAATCTAAGTTACACTTAAACTCCTGTAGTACCAGTGGAGTCACAATCGCAAGTACGTTTGCAACCTTTAAACTACCATCCCCCCGGAATAGGCCTCCGGAATCCTCACAGCGAAACATGACGCAAGCGCTATTGCATATGCTATGTATATAGGTATGTTTATAGTGTATAGAGATAGATACCAAGACCTCACAGAAAAACATTCATGCCGAAGCGTAGTTCGCCCTCGCTCCAGGACTTCAGACTCATCTGACTATGTCTCAAAGCTAGGTAGTTAGGAGGCAAATGAGGTAGGGGAATGTTAGATATACTTAATCTATTGTCTCTGCAGAACCCATAGCTTGACTGGTAATGAATGCCTAATGGCTTTTAGATAGTTTATTATATCGAATAATTGTGTCATTATATTTAATTAACTTTACATACCTAGGCAGATACTATTTTACAAAAGACCATTAATGCTCATTATACCGAGTATCGGTATTGGTAGATAATTTGATGTTTGTAGGTCAACCACTAACTGCTGGTGGCTCGGAAGAAATCGTCAGGGATTTACACAGTCCAGTCCAGTCAGTGTCCGTGTCAACAGTAATGGCTCACCCTGAGAATCAGCACAGAATTTATATTTTGCTACAAATTAGACGTATGTAACTCTTTACTGAAACGACTCAGTGATCCGACTCAGCCAAATGTTACACTGTTCTGAATCTCTAATGTTCGCTCCGAATGTATCATTTGACTCAAGTCCGAGTGAACCGAATGATCCGAATGAGCTGAATGATCCGTTGAGCCGAATGAGCTAAATGATCCAAGTGAGCCGAATGAGAATCACGGATCTATCTGAGAGTGGATGTTCCAAATGAAGCGTATCACTGTTCCGCATGTCCGCACTGTTCCAGATGCCAATGCTCTTATCTTTTGTATGATACGTTTTTGACAGGTCTACTAAAAATTCATGCACTCGTCCATCAAGAATTAGATAATGGAAAAATCTGCGCGACAACTCCTGGGATTAACAACCGTATGTTTCCATCGTACGTAATGTACGTAAAAGCAAAATAAACAACTCTCACACTCGTAAATCCAGTGTTTTCCGTAATGAAAACAAATTCGCGTTACTCTGCGGATTGGCTTCACCAACTACATCGACGCCAGCTTTTATGTACATTAATAATCAGGAAGCCATTCAATCAACACCTAGTGGCATTCCACTGCTGGATGTAGGCCTGATTCATGCTGCACCATAGATCTCTATCCAAGACTTTCCTGATCCAGTCACTGCAAGGAGTTCTCCTTAGGTAAGCAACAAAGGATTAAGTCGACAGCCCAATGAGTTCGCAAAAGTCCTAAGCTACGCATTTTTTTTTGTGATAGGTGGCAGATGAGCAGACGGATCGTAAGAGATTGTCACCGCCGATGGACACCCGCTTTTATTATTTCTATAGATCAAAAGTCCAGGTCATCGCTCGACATGTCCTTCTGTTGGTTCCTACTAGACGCTAGGCGAATGAAGACAAATAGCAATATCCTCTCTAAAGACGTTTCAGAAAACTGTAGCAGAGTGAACGGGATAGAAGGCAGTATAATCCTGTGCTCGCTGATCGTCGGGGGTGTTCATAATGCAATGCAACTTTTCGCTGACAATTTCGCTCACAATGGCGCTATAAAAACCCGCAACGAACCGGACTGAAGTTTCAGTAACCGGTTCTGGATGAGGAAAATGTTCAGAGGTAAACGCTTAGTAGATTTCATTTAAGGTTGACAGAGTGGGGAAAAACTACACAGTTTTTAATTGTTGATGGGCTAGCAGCCAAGGCTGCAACACTGAACATAGAGATGAAAAGAAGCCTTTGTGGTGGAGTGAGCTAACCCAAAAGCAGCCTAATCATTCTAGCATTAACTCAACAGTGCCCATAACGAAAGGAGAAGTACATGAAATTGTACACGAAAGACTAATCATTTACTTTTAAAGATAACTCAATTTCAACGAAAGAAATATTATATCGCTGTCAAGTAACAGACGTACCATCAAGTGATACTATTCGACCACGATCTGTGTATTCGACTGCCCCTCATTATGGCAAAAAAGATAACTTTAAACACAACATGGAAACCATAGAGTAAAATATATAACAGAAACCTTTCAGACCGGTCTCACTTGGATGATAACATTTTTTTTAATTCATTTAAGGAAAAAATCACTTTTAAGCAGTTACAACGTCATTGACATGATATTATTACATTTATCGTTATCATTGATAGGTAATTCTTGAGGAAACTGGAATAAGTAACTACGCTGATTTACTGATCTAGATATGATCGTTGATACCTTGTCATACATCATGAAAAACATTTATGTACTTGTATGTATAATTTTAGATTGTCAAGTATTAAAATATTATTCTTGGCCTCACATTAACATTCAAAAAGGATTTCACTTAATACTCAAGTCAAGATTCGAGGTCACTCAATAAAATTTGGCATTCATGAGAGGTGCTCTTCGAAGAACCATCCTGGAAACTTAAAATATCTTGTACTGGCTAAAGCTTACATTACTAAAAAATGTCTGATAATTTCTGATATTTTGGACTAATCGCAATCATCAATCTGTCGACACTGGGCATTATAGTTAGGCTTTGTCGAAGGGTTGTTTAGGTCAATCATTACCTGACCCACCAAATTCTGGATTATGGTCCAAGGTTACCCTGGCATTCGTAAGCGAGTGCGAAGCCTGTTTAGCAGACGATATAGGCAGCCATAGTTGTGTCTAATTTTGTGGTAGTAATGTCCTCCAAATCGATATTTCAAGTCATGGCGGCCAATCTCAGAGATCGGCCATCGAATCCTAAATTCCAGACTCCAGGCTGACACTGAGAATTTTCTTAACAGAAACACTCATGTACAAATTTGGTTGGACCCGGGGATCGAACCCGGGACCCCAAGCGCAACCGTCGCTTTAAAGTGCGACCCACTAACCACTGCGCCACGGAGGTAGTTTGTGGTAGTAGTAAGTAAATGGAGATTTCCTCACAATATTTATTTTCCGTCCCGCCGAGGTAGAGAAAAATCTTCAAGGAAAATATATTAAAACGTATTCCGTCCACAAATAACAAATTATTTTGAATTTCTTCAGTCCACTGACCGAATGAATGATTAAATTGAACGGTGTCAACGGCGTTAATTGAATCGCCAGATTGAGAGCAATGAAACCAACGCGAATGGTCAGCCATTCGTGCCAAATTATTACGTGTATTGAATTTTGATGGTTGAGTTGTAAACTGTTGGAATGTGAAAAACAACGCCATGTTGCGAAAAATATAAGGGTATTACTTGTTGAGGCCAATTTGAATGAAAAAAAATATTTCACTGACGTTGTCAACTTTAACATGACATGCCGGCAACACATTAGCGATCTCTCTGATTTCGCGGATGACCCGCTTGCTCGTTTGTCGCCTCTTGCATAAAATATGTGTCAAAATCATTTTTGTGTTGGTGACATTGAGGCCCATACAAAGAAATTGGTACTTCCGAGCTAATGATAATGATGATTCCAATAATATCGTGGCGCCAGTTTTTATACTTATTGGTTAGTTAGTCTAGTTGTATTTACAGTATCAGTAGAAATTAATGTAGATAGAGCTGTAAACCCGAAGTAAGTATGATGAAGGATTAATGAAATGGCTCAGGATAGAGGCTTCACTTTGTCTGATGTAAACGAAGGAAAATACTGTAAAGATAAGGCACCTTTGTTTATGGTAAGTACGAGTATACTAAAATGATTTACAACCTTAGCCCTAGCTCTGTTATTATGTCTGTTGTTCCTAAATCTTTTTTATTTCTTTCACATACTAACAGTTCTTTATTTTACATTTCTTACATTACTTACTCCGCTTTCTTATTTCTATTTTTTCCGTTGGGAAAATGCCCCCGACCTGGAGTGTAAAGGACCGACGTCGCCATATGCATACCCATCCACCCCCTGGTGGTGATTATGTGATTGTGGTGCTTATGTCGGGCTCTCCACCGGTGAAGCCGGAGGCCTACCGACTAACGCCCAACGGCACACCCTTCTTCGCCAGAGTGAGGCGGAGACATGTGCACTAGTTTATCAACTCTGACTCCCCTGGCGGTGTGGCCTGCAATTACTCCCCCAGATGGGCTGGGGGAGGGGGTGATGGGGACAGCCGGGAGCACCGAGCCGTCCCTACCGAGTTGAGGATGAGACCCGTTACTACTACACTTTCTTGTAATTTAATACAACATTCAATAGTGAGGGTACCGGAGGCCCAATCCAGGGGAAGGGGGGTAAAAAGGTAAGCAGCGCACTTGTGACACCACTGGTGTTGCAGGCGTCCATGGGCGGCGGTAATCGCTTACCATCAGGTGATCCGTCTGCTCGTCTGCCATCTATATCATAAAAAAAATATATATTCAACAGGAATTAGGCGCCGACTTCGGTAACACCTTTTCTTGAGTGTACTGTTATAAAATGTTATTTAAAGTGTATAAAGTGTTAAAAATATTATTTTACACTTTTTAATTCGTGGTTGAAGGCGGTCTTTTTCGCAGAATTTTTTTTAAGCTTTTTAGTGTCTCATTTTTTTTGCAGCCTCCTCTTTTTTTTTGAAGTCGGTTAAAAAGTAAAAATAGCGATAGTACGCCTATTGACAGTGACAATGATATTTGACGTTTGATGTTGACCATAAATTTTCAGGTAGAGATTTCAAATTCCCCAGATTAAAAGGAATTTCGTATACAAGATCATGTTACGAAAAATCAACCAATCATCCACAAAATCATTTTACGAAGACTTAACAAAACATTATAGTAAGTATAACGTTGGTTAACCTTATAATGGTTTTCGGAAAGCATTTCTTTTTTTGATGTAATTTATTTCCCATGATTTGGGGTAAAACCGCATGTGGGAACACTTAACGCACTTGTTACGTCACGACCTAAAATTTTTGAAAATAAATTGAAAAATAACTATCGACTAGAACAAAAAAATATTCAATTTAGTATATTAAAATACCAAAAGGTATCTAAAAAAAAATTAAAAAAAAATACCTAAAAATTAGTTGCCATAGCCCATTAAGTTTAACTTCTTGTATAGAAGCAATATTGAAATCTCAAAAAAGTACTTCGTAAACTCGCACAAGAACGTATCGGTTTCACAAGACTGTTAAAAATGGGTTTCCTCAAAGGGTCAATGAATGAACTGAAAAGGTCAAACAGAAGCGATGCCCCTGAAAAATGTTTGCCTCTGTCAGTATAGTACTTTATACTGTCTTAACAACCCACTTGATGAAAAGGAGATTGCCTATGTATTGTAGTCGCAATATATTAAATGTTTCTTATTCAATATAAATGTATTTGGCGTTTATAACTTACTCCCATTTACTCACATGCTCTTTAATTATTGAAGTCGAAAGATATAGAAGAGAAAACAGTGCAGTTCGCATTTATTTACTAACTCAGCAGATCCTTAAGGCGACGGGTAGGGCACACTAGCGACGCCAATCGATTTTAATTTTTAGCTACTAAACCGGATCTATTTTAAACAATTTCGGTGTTACAACCTCTCGGCAAACACTTATACTATTTATTAAATAACCATGCACATATGTTGCATGTCAGTCCATACATGAACCATGTTGCATTGGTTCATGTACAAACGTGCCGCCTAAATAGATAAGTAAGTAAAAAAAGTTTTATAGTTAAACAGTTATATTGCAAATATATTTTTTAAAGCAGTGTATTACCTAATATCTAAACATAATTTGATAGGTCCGCAACGGCATTGATCAGACAAAAGAATCTTAGGGCGCGCGAGCGTAAATTGCGTAAATATAAGACATAATTACTTACGCATTTATAATATTGAGTGAGGATAAAATATGCGCCAGCCAGACAATGATCATCTGGTGTCCATTTCCTAACAAATCCCAGAAAATCAAGTCCCGAGACAATTAAGAAAAGATCGTTAACAGACAAAATCGAACCCAGGTCTTAGGCGCAACACCTTAGCAACTACGCCATCGACATATCTCAATCCATAATGAAAGATGAATTTGATGGCAGTTAAAAATGTATCTTGAAATTGACACAGTAAACGACGAGCCAAGTGTAAGCTAAACCGCGCGCAGAATCATCATTCGAGCTATCAACTTTGATACGAGGAAAACGTACTAACCGTAATCGACACATTACGTAAAGTGTTGCGATTACGCGACCCGTTGCGCAACCGTTTGTTGTTGTTTTTGTGCGGAAACAATAATTATATTTGATAACACTGTCGTTAACTTGGCGCGCTGTTAATCGCCAGTAATCATCGCCTGTTTAGTGATAATCACCGTTATGGAGCCGTTATATTTCTTATAAAATTTTAAGGCAATCTTTTTCTTCCATGCTTTTTAAGTGGTACCTAGTTTATCTATTTTATTAGTCTAGAAGCGGCAATTAATTGTATCATTGAAATAATCATGTCATGAATCTCTAACCATCAGAGCTTCTTTCAAAATACTTCCTACCCAAAAAAGAAATTTATTCACGACCCAATCTTTATCTCAGTCCCTTTCACACGAAGGATAGGAACAGCGTGTACTGGACCTACTTTTTTCTGTTTTCAAGTAGCAGACGAGCCCACGGATCACCTGATGATAAGCGACATCATTTAGCACCCCTTCCCCCGAAAGGGACCTCCTTTACCCCGCTGCTTCACGCCGGTTTTCTGGAAAGGAGATCCTCGGATTTTCATATATTTTTGGTCCAAGCAAGAAAGTTCCGGCCAAAACGAAATGTCTGCTGTATTCTGTTAGGGCTTGTCCCCTTGATGTTCAAATGTCAAAATTTGGCAAAAATGTTATTTAATTTACTGAAAATGTATGGAGATGTTGATTTTTGAACTCAAATAAAACCAAGGATAATGACCTTACAGCTTTGGTGCCATAGTAATAAATACTCAAGGGGGCAAGTACTTACTATAGAATACTGCAAAACAATTACTGTCCGGCACTTGGACCAAAAAAGAGGATGTCCTTTAAATGAATTAATGAATAAATATTTATTTCAGATTGGAGCATCCATATACACAGAAAACCTTAAATTATATTATATTTTATTGACACACTCCGGTTCCGATCCACATTCCTTTATGCGAGATTGTAGTTGGGATTGGACCGGACGTGCATACACCTCCAGTGTGCGATGATCGGACTGTTAATTCTCGATTACCTTTATGAGACTGTTAGTGCTGCCCCGCACTCGCTCCCACAGAGCGGCCACTAGTTTGCGCAGAACGGCATCGAAACCGTCTAAGTCGTCTTTAAAAAGCCATCTCACAAAATCTTTACACAGAGTCATAACAAAACTATTAGTCGCAAAAGTGCAACTGTATTCAATCATCGTTTTTGCGGTTGAGTCGTTTATTTCATTATCGAACTTGGCCCATTAATCACCGGCCAGCTCGGCCTATCTAACTAATGGACCTGGGCGGGATTTACATTAGGGATGTATCTATTGGGTAAATATCGAATCGAAGGTAATTAAATCAAGGCCATTTAACCTCGCTAGCCATCGTTTAGTAAGACAAATTTGCAAAGCTGCAAACCATTTATGTGATGAACACCTGTGTTTATTCAGTGTCTGTGTGTAGAATAGTGTACGCATTATATCAGTATTATATTTGTACTTCATCTGTAATAATATGTTATCTGTCACATCAGGTTGTCAAGTGAGGTAACAGGTCAATATGAGATGTTGTGTGAATTTATAATTAGTTTTGTTGTCAAAATAAGTAACAGAGAGTCAACAACGCAACCATGTCAATCGGTCTGGTTGCCCTGTTAAAAGAGTTGCGAAGGTCAGACGGCAGTCGCTTCATTGTAATTACTAGACGGCCCAAATCCTGGATCATGGTCCAAGCGTACCCATGATGTAACCGGGGATTATACGCTAAGATGAGAAGGATCTCACAACACAACCGTGCCATAACAATTTTCTATTTATCTATGCTATCGATAAGCATTTTGTGCAGCACTAATCCACATAAGCTAGACTACTTTCGCTGATCATTAAAACTCGCTAAAAGGTTACGCCAGGGAAATTATTCACTTGTTATAGTAATAGTTACTATGTAAAGTGCAAGTATGCGATGACCTGATTGCAACACCCAGCGGGCTTACACGCGCCGCCAGCAACATGATCGGCGCCGCTGACTCTGCAACTCATTGACGTCACCGCGTCACCGTTTACCCGAATTAGACTTTTATTGAAAACTATGTAATTCACTTTGATTCTAGCATCGGTCAAGTTAGGCATTAAGTTTTACTGTATAACTTCTTTTGAAATAAATTAACTTTAATTAAATAATTTTTGTTTTTTTTTGGATCCTCCGGCTGTGACCTTCGTAATTCACTAAGCATTAGATAAATAAATAAATATTTCACAGCATCACATACATTGATCTGACTCCGAGATAGGTAGCTCAAGCACCTGTGTTACGGATATCAGAATCAACAGCGGAATTACAAATATATACATATCATACTTTTCTTTTGTAAATACATACTTATAATACATACTAACACCCAGACCAATACAAACAGACATGTTCATACACACAAATGTTTGTACTGTAGATAAATAGAAACATTTATTCACTGAAAATACGACACACCACACATTACATTTGTATTTACGAACGGCGAGGAGAAAATCCTATATCAAACAGTCTAAAATACTTTGAATCAACGTTTACATACATAACCATGATTCAGTTGGTCTGGTTCCCATGTCTAAGGACTGCGAAGGTCAGACGGCAGTCGCTTAGGGGATCCTATATCATGGTAAATGCATGTGCCGGGCTCCGAAGAGAAGATATTGAACGCAACCAGGAATGAAACTGTGGACATTATATTAGAGGTCGCTTCTACAAAAATAGTTTACTGAACTTTATTAACTTATATTTAGCACGCTGTTTATATAGCACAAGGATTATATGGCAATTAGGGGTAAAAATTAAAAAAAAAAAGGCCGGCAACACATTAGCGATCTCTCTGATTTCGCAGATGTTCATGGGCGGCGATGATTACTTTCCATCAGGTGACTCGCTTGCTCGTTTGTCCGCCTCTAGCATAAAAAAAAAAAAATTGAGGTAGATATAGGGGCGCGGGACGCTTGCTAGTGGGAGGACCTAGCTTCGTCATGAATGGGGCGGACTCAACTGGAGAGATACCACGGCCTTGCAGAAAACCGAGATGAAGCTGCGATTTTTTTTATGACATTGGTGTTAAGCGATTGCCGCCGCCCATGGACACTCGCAAAACCAGTGGCAGTGATTGCGCTCTGTCTGTGTTTAGAATGAAGGAGAGAAGGGAACAGGGGGGCAATTCTCGTACACTCGACATTGAAGTCGAGTTAGAGATTCGTATAGACGAATGTATCCGGGGTCTTTTAGGCGGGGCGTGAAGCGACATCTCAGCAGGCCATCGGGGTGAGGATTGCAAACTCAATGGGTACTTTGTTAGTTTTTTTGTGCCTGTAAGCCTCAAATTTGGATTTCACGGCCGGTTATCATCAGGCGGTGTGAGGTCATTCTGATAAGCCTTTCTATATTTTTTTTTGTTAAATCTCTAAATTGGACTTTAACAAAAAAAAATATAGAAAGGCTTATCTCTAAATCTAATCTCTAAATTGGACTTCAACATCGAGTGCTGGAGAATAGACCCTCTGGTTGTCATCGAACTTGTGACTCCACAGGTTGTGGGTGTCTGTGGACGGCGGCAATCGCTTAGGTAATGCGTCTGCCACCTATAACATAAAAAACCGCGCATTTGCTTTCCTAATAAAAAATCAGCAAATAGTGGAGTAAACCAAACCCTTTTAGTAGTTATTGTACTTCATAATCCCGCAAATAAATAACATTTTCTTCAACAAAGTGGATCTCGCTATTCTCGTAATGTTCATAGCGCTTCCACAAAACCTAACAGATCGCTATCTCCTCATTATCCAATAGAGGTCAGCGCACAAAAGCCTCATTTTCCAGCCTACACTACCGTTAAACTGTCGACCGTTGCTTTTACAAACTCATTAAAAAGGGTAATGTATACGTAACAACACAGAGCCTCCGACCTTCCAGCAATAATAAAGGTAATTTATTTACTCACAATGACAGTTATAATTATATTTGTTACACCAAAAATTACTTTACGCTGTTGTAATAAGGTCAAGGATTATGCTGTTTGCTTTAATACTTGGCGTTTAGGAGGCTGCAAAAACAGATATAATTCTTGCAAGAGTTTTGCAAATTAGTACTCATTAAGTTTGGAACAATGAAAATTATTGCCAGACATAACTTTATCAACTAAGAAATATTTTATCTTTATTGTATAATTTCTACTGGAAGAAGTAAATAGAAATAAATAATAAATAAATATTTCACAACATCACATTGATCTGACTCCGAGATAGATAAGCTCAAGCACTTGTGTAACATATATTCTTGAGTCGAATTTATACAATAAAGTTTAAATACAATATAATGCCGAATACTCATGAATGAATACGTTTTATGGAGTTGCTCATATATCATGCTATCCTCTTAAGTCAACTTTATGACAAAGACAAAAACATGTTTAAGCAAGAAACGTTTGTTCGGGCGTTGGATATACATAGATTCTTTATTACATAAAACATAGAGACCTGAAATGCGAAGGGTCTGGGTTTTTGTGGTTGGCCCTATCGGGGGAGAAGGGAGAATTCATAAAGGCTAGCGAATTTTGACTCCACTGGTATTGCGGGTATCTATGGGTGGCGGAAATCGCTTACCATCAGGTGTTTCGTGTGCTCGTCTGCCAACTATAGGACCAGGACAATGGATGTAATGCCGTCTTAATTTATTTATACTACTCGCAAATGCAGTTTAGTATGCATACGTCACTATATCTGCTTTTAGCTTCACATTGAATTTCCCCGTAAATCGTTCGCTTTGTGCTCAGTCAAGGATTGTTTTCAGCAAATTTCAGCCGTTTAATAAAGACCTGACGAGTGAACGTTCTGGCCGATCCTAATTTTAGAGGTAGGTTGTTGTGTGAGCATAAGCTTGTGAGTGATTGACGCTTCAACCGTCGGTGTTGTGATTGTGTCTGGATTTGCAACCTGAATTGTTAACATAAAATAAGGAAAATCTCAATAAAAAGTGATCCAATAACCTAATTCTTCGACGAAACATGACTTATGGAAGGATCAAATAAAACTTTATCATCGCGATGTAGAAAAGAACAAATGTTTTAAGATTTACTCTAACCTACTAAACAACGCCATCTATTGTCAAATGTTGGTACTAACCACCCGCGACTGTTTGCGTGCTAATTCTCATTTAGTGCGATATGCAACAAGTAGATATCGCTATAACAGAATAATTGTGCTTCAATGACGACAAAAATACTGGGATTACACATTTTAAAAAGTTATTGTTTTGTTAAGATGGGAGTTCAACGCTGATATCAATGTGATTTTAGGCAAGCTTACTTTGGACTTAGGAAAGAGGATTAGTAGCAGTGATTGAATGAGGAAAACCTGGAATAGAAATCTCTGGCGCGTAACCTAAGTTCAGCAGTGACTTTTGATTGGTTGATTGGGACCAGAGGGCCTAATTTAAAGCGTTACGACCGAATCGGAGTTTCCCTTTCTTTCACACGCGCCGTGTGTCTCCTTTGTTTGAATGCGACAGGTAAATTCTCGTTCGTTACGGGACTGTTTTAAAATAAGCCACCAGTTCACTTACATCGCTATGTGAGTGATCTTCAGTCAAACTGTCACTATTTCTTCATCATCAGAACCATACATACAAAGAGGCTTAGTTTTTACTACATCACAACAACTGGTAACGAGGCAACTGAAACTCGATGGCTCATTAAGTCATCATCATCATTATCATAGGCCTTTTCATCTATAGCGGCCGTTTTAACCAGCATCACTATAACATTAAGTAAGTAACCCCTTTCATTTCAGTGATTATGGTTTCCAACTCTTTATCCCTCATCAAAACATAGACAGGGATTTCGTTTGGGTCGTGACTTTTTAATTAACTTGACTTTTACAGTCATATTAATTTAGACTCCGAAGCGACAGCTTGGGACGCAAACGAGAAAATGCTAAGGATGCTGATTTATAAATTCCATTATTACATAATGTGTATATTAACGCCCTGATGGTCTAGCGGGTTAAGTACCGGACCGTGATCTCGGGGTCCTGGGTTCGATTCCCGGGTCGAGCGAAAAGTATGTTTCGAATTTTTCGAACATAGCTCGGGTTTGTGATCACCAATCCGCATTTGGCAAGCGTGGTGATTAAGCCTAATCCCATCATAGTAGCGATAACTTGATTTCTATGATGGAGGCCTTTGCCCTGCAGTGGGACAGTTTATAGGCTGATACTAATTTTTTTTTTTTTACATAATGTGTAAAAATGCTGTTAAGATGCTGTAATTACTTCTCAATGACGGACTCAAGTTTTCTTCATCACTCGCAACACCAGTGGCGGTGATTGAGCTGTGTCTGTGTTTAGAATGAAGGGGGGGAAGGGATCAGGGGGGCAATTCTCGTTCACTCAACATTGAAAACTAGTTAGAGATTCGTATTAGCGTGCAATTCTCGATTGCATTCAAAGATGTCGCTTTAATAGCCCAGGGTACCCTTACACCATTATTCAGGTTTTGGGGAGTTTGGTAATTACAATGACGCGACTGCCGTCTGACCTTCGCAACCCTTTAAAAACAAGGGAACCAGACAAACTGAATCATGTTTACACTTTTCAGAAACTATACGAAACGTGCAAGTTATCTCACGATGTTTTGCTTGCCAGAGGTGCATGCTCTGATTACCTACATCTTCCGTAAGGAAGAGGGGTTTATATCCACTGAGCTACTTTCGCTCTTATAATATTGGACAGTGGGAGAGCCACGCTTCGGCATGAATGGGCCGGCTTGACCGGAGTAATACCACGTCCTTACAGAAAACCGGCGTGAAGCAGTGCATGCGCTGTGTTTCGCTGCGCGAGTGATGGTACCGGAGGCCCAATCCAAGGGAAGGGGGGGTAAGGTAAGCAGCGTACTTGTGACACCACTGGTGTTGCAGGCGTCCATCGGCGGCGGTAATCGCTTACCATCAGGTGATCCGTCTGCTCGTCTGCCTCCTTTATCATAAAAAATATGAACCACCAGCGGTTAATCTAAAGTTCAGATTCTGAACCATCAGCCAAGAATGAAGGCAGGATATACATATAGTTCACAAGTGTTAGTTGTTATATACTTAGAATAAGGCATGTTACATGCTATGTTTTAGTAATAGTGTGACAATTTACTGCAGGGCTTTTGGCTTAACTGTAAGCCCTCAGTAAAACATGTAAATAAATAAATAAAAACTGTTTAGAGTCAGACTAAGTGCATAGCGGACTTTGTCCTATTTCCCTATCCTCTATTTCGATGGGACAATATAATTATACGACCAAAGAGGGATCGGGCGCAGGGCCAACGGCTTGACGCGTGCTTTTCGAGGAAGTTCTAGACTCCGGGCTGATACTGAGAATATTTTAACAGAACCAAAAACTCTGATGCAAAATCTGTTTTAGTACTAGTTTATTGAAGTCTAGTATCTCTAACAACTACATGCAACTTGCATCGGGCTGAATTCAGCGATAGTTTACACATTCGCGGCAGATCGATTGATGCATAAACACAATGTGTTTGCTGCACAAAGCACACATCTGTGCGGCGACCGAGCTGGGATTACGTGGATGACACAATAGTTTACTGTTATCATCACTAAACAATATCACCGCGGTAAATAGCCAACATAAGATGATTCACTTATGTATCAAAGTCATAGGAGTAAATTGCCTCTTTGCAGTAATTGGTTATTGCTATTTAGTGACAGTTCCACTTTATATGAATAGATGGCGCCAGGTGCCGATTATATCGCGCAAACGATTCGTGTTTTCGAATTACCTATAACCATTGGCACTGTCTGTAAAATTTATTTCTTTCTTAATAGTATAGGTAGATATGAAGAATAGGTAGTTGGATGAAACATCTGAGATATTTTAGTTTTATCAACTTAGTAAATAGCTTGGCGCATTGGCATCAATCAGGTATCAGAGCCTCCACCTAGGTTCGGTCCTGCGCCACCGTCAAAACCAATACATTTGTCTAATAAAATTAATAATCTTCCTGCCGCGTAGGCGACTCTCCTGCAGTTTGACATAGCAGACAAACTGGCAGGAGAATCTATGCTGGCACGAACATATTATGGTAGAGCGTATTACTTTTAATAGGTCAGCAGCGCACTTGTGACTCCTCTGGTGTTGCAAGTGTCCATGGGCGACGGTAATCGCTTACCATCAGGTGATCCGTCAGCTCGTCTGTCCCCTATCTCTTATAAAATATGATTATTCATTTATTTGGGAAACAAACAATTAAATTACTGAACATTAATTAAATATGATAAAAACATAAATCAGTGAAGTTTCCACATAAAAATAATAACACAAACGTATTATAAAAAAAAATACATTACTTACATGATATTAAACAGCATTCGATTTGTGGTGCAGAAACCAAATAGCTACGAGGGTAACACATGTCTGTCTATGCATGCCACCAACGCCGGGTTAAGGTAGAAGGAGTAGGCCCAAAAAGGCTGGATGACACGCTAAGATGAAGAAGATGAAAGAAATTCCTAGCGGCGAATCAAAGAATATTGCAGGAAAATTGCTGTATATTAATCCAATTCGTTGCAACAGTGCAAATTACTCTCCACAAAGGACACGCGTTACGTAAAAACGCAAGACATCGGCAATCGACATGCACCGACAAGCGAGATAACATAAATTGCAGGTTGCACTTCGTTGCAGGTGACTGGTGAGTACTGGTGACATCACGCCGCTTACTCACAAATGATGGGGTGAAGATGATGTGTAATCGGTTGCGCAATGACAGACGAAGGTAAATCCGCGGACAATGGAAAATAAACAACGTCTATCTATGCTGAAAAACCCCTAAGTGAAAAAAAAAACTGTCACTACTAGACGAACTAGAATTCGCGACACTAAAGAATGCCTACCAAAATACAGAAACAACAGTGTCGACTACAGGCTGGCTAGGAAGCCTTTTGTATAAGAAACATCTTCTGTTATTGCTTTGTCTCTGGCGCTGTCTGTTTGCTGTCAGGTCTTAGCGGTGGTTATAATTTGTTCATTTTATTAATATATTTTATTTACCTATTTAAATCACTCTTTCATTCATACAGTCCATTCCTATAGCTCACATTTTGGTCCTTCACCCGTAAATTGAACCATTTATTTAGATTTCACGTAGTTTTGTTCGCATTCATTTTCATTTAGTTTGTTTCTTTGTCTTGTCAAAAATTTTCTTGTCGGAAATTTTCACATTTTTTTATTGTAATGTTTACGCGTTCCAAAACCACCGCTAGGCTTCTTGCCGAGGAATCCGAGAAGCCTTTGCCATCGGAGGAGCCCAAGGGCTCCGTGTCGAAGCCCCCGATGGCAGAGGAAGTGTTGCTGGCCGGCCCTCTTCTCCCGGAGGAGATGCATTTCTCCGATTCTTTATCCCGGGGGGAGGGCCACGACCGCTCTATTTCTTCCAGATCCAGCTCCAAGAGCGTTCTAATTAAATCTGCTGAGGTGCGGCTGAAACGTAAGCTCGCCGAGGTTTCAAAAAAGGAGCAGCAAGCAGCCAGCGAAGCGGCCCGCGTGCGAGAAGAAGCGGCCCGCGTGCGAGCAGAAACGGCCCGTAAGATCGCTGCGAGGGAGGAAGAGGCAGCTCGCGCGGAGTTCGCGCTTGCCGTGGCGGAGGCCGAAGAGCGAGGATCGCGAAGGTCGCGATCTCGCCGCTCGAGCCACAGTTTGACCGCCGAGTGGGTGGATCAACAAAATTTGGTTGGTCTACAAAATGAGGTAACAAATCCTGTTATAAGTCTTTCAGCGGATGTAGGGCCCGTTACTGCGCCACTAACTGAAAAATCACCTCACTCTGATAAGCCACCTCATGTTGATAAGCCGGTCAGAGGGGAGTCTCAGCCGCGAACTGTGACACTAGAGGTGTCACAGTTATTATCGTTGGTATCTCTGAGACACGAAGCCTCTGTCCCGCTAGCCCTATTTAGCGGCAATATCAGTGAGTGGTTGCTTTTTAAAAAGGCGTACAGCGACATTAAGCCATCGTATACCGCCCCAGAAAATTTGGCGAGGCTTAGAGTTGCTCTCCAGGGGGAGGCTCGTGATATTGTAGGGTCTTTGCTGCTTGTTTGCGACGACCCCGACGACATAGTACGGGCCCTCGAACTCTATTATGATCAACCTGAACGAATCATACTAAATGAAGTACGTGCGATACGCAGTATGCCACGTTTAGGTAAATGCAGCAAAGACACCGTTTTACTAACGACAAAATTAAGAAGTTGCATAAGAACAATGCAGCTTCTAAATAAAAATGATTATTTGTTCTCGCCTGAATTGTTTAATACAATTTATTATAAATTAACACCGTTGTTACAGGACAAGTGGTTGGATTTCGCTCATTTGCATGATTCCAGCCGTCCTAAGCTCGTCCTTATGGTTGAGTTCCTGGAGGGTGAGGCGAGCAAGAGAATACGTTTTGCACCGTACGAAGACCCTCTTGCTGCTACGGCGCCGCCTGTGGAGAAGGCTGCGAACTCAGCATTTCGTCCGGTTACTCGCAATCCTTTTCTTCCTGTAGCTGCGCGAACGACACTTCATACAAATAAAGCAGCATGCAATGCGGCGAGGTGCGCTGCTTCTCAGGTCGGTTCATGTTTATATTGTGTAGAGCCGGGCCATAGTGTACGAAAATGTCCAAAATTTGCAGCTTTGGGTGACGCGGAGCGCTTGTCGTGGGTTCGTAGTGCTAGGGTGTGCGAGAGATGTCTAAAAAACAGTCGTCACAATTGGCGATTGTGCACGTCTAAATGCGATAAGTGCGGAGCCCCTCATAACGGACTTTTACACAACTCATTCTCGGCCGCCGTATCAATTCCAAATTCTAGTGTTATCGAGCCAATTTCGTCTAAGTCCGTGACAGTGACATGTGACAGTGATAAGCAAAATCAAATTGAAAAAATAAATACATCGGCTTCAAATGAGTTTGAACTTGTAAAAAATAATTCGATTTCTTCAGATTCCAAAGAGCAAAGAGGCCGAGTTTTGTTGAAAATCGTACCTGTGATAGTTTCGGGGCCAAACTGCGATCGTGAAACCTTCGCTCTTTTGGATGATGGATCGACAGTTTCGATGATCGATTTCGAGTTGGCTGACGAGTTAGGTCTGTCAGGTGATGAAGACCGTATTCACATCGAAAGCGTGACAGGTTCTCGGGGGGGTGTTCGGTCAAAATTAGTTAGTTTCGGTATTCGGGGCAAAAATTGTTCTGATATTTTCAAAATTACAAACGCTCGAGCAATTCCAAACTTATCACTGTCGCCTCAATCGGTTTCTTCTCAAGACCTCCAAGGTTTTAAACATTTAAATGATATCGCAGAGCAGCTCACTTATGTCAATGGGTCTCCCAAGATTTTGATTGGCATAAGTGATTGGCACATGTTGATGTCACTGGAGAACCGAATTGGTAGGCCGGCGGAACCGGCAGCGGTGCGAACTGTTCTCGGATGGACAATTTTCGGAGCAATGAATAGATTTTTGGCTCCATTTATAACCATCAATCATTGCATGGTTTTGTCTAAGGATCAGGAACTTGATGTTTTAATAAAGGATCATTATCGTTTAGAAAATATAGGTGTAAAACTTCAAGAGCCATTTAGCGCGTCCGAGAGGCGTGCGTTAAATATTCTCGAGGAGACCTCAAGACGCTTGCCTAGTGGTAGGTTTGAGGTTGATTTACCATGGCGGGAGGATACTCCATCCGTACCAGACAGTTATAACATCGCCATGACTCGCCTTGAGAATCTAGGTAGTCGATTTTTCAAGGATCAAACATACTTGGACCTTTATAAATTACATATTGAAGCTTACGTGGAGAAAGATTACACGGAAAAGTGTATTGATTCTCATCAGCATCCAAGAATCAGGCGCGACCCGCGAGACTTTAAAACTTTTGTTGGGAATCGACTGAGTGAGATTTCCGAACTTACCTGGCAGAGTGATTGGCGTTGGGTTGCGACAGCTCTGAATGTAGCAGATGACGCCACTCGCTCTTCGGTCAAAAACTTCGACATTTTAGACAGGTGGCTTCATGGGCCTCCTTTTCTAAAATTCACTGAGTCCCGAATGGCCTATGGAGGATTCCAATGAAGTTAACTTGGAGGTACCGGAACTGAAGTGCAATGAAATTGTAGTCTCGCGCGAGAGCGCTTCAGTCCCGGACGTTAACCGGTTCAGTTCGTGGATTCGTCTCCTTCGAACCACAGCCAGGTTATATCAGTTTATAAGACTCCTCAAAGAATGTCGTCAATTTCAGACGCGGCAGCAGCGGCCACATCCGCTACTCGCCCGTGACATCAGGAAGGCTGAAGAACATCTACTGAGGGCGAGCCAGTCTAGTTGCTTTACTGAGGAGCTGCTGGCGGTTAAGGATGGAAAATCACTTCCAAAAAACTCGCGTCTGAGAAATTTGAAGGCAACGATTAGTGAGCGAGGTTTCCTGGTACTTGACAGCCGTATCAAGGCATGTCAGGAGGTTCCCGAGGGTATGAGGGCCCCTATTATTCTAGATGGGCGCTGTCACACCGTCAGGCTGTTGATTCGCCTTTATCATGAGTGGGCCGGACATGGTCATAATGAAACCGTGGTCAATGAGTTGAGACAGCGTTTTTATACATATATTGCGATTGAGACCGACTGTCCGAAATGTTGCTTCTTCTTGCTTGAAGTGCCGCATCAAAAAAGCTGCGCCAGTATCTCCCCCAACCGGTGATTTACCAGATTTTCGGCTGCAACATCATCAGCGCCCTTTTACCTTCTGCGGCCTAGATTACTTCGGTCCCTTTGATGTTACCGTAGGCAGAAGGCGGGAAAAGCGCTACGTCGGCTTGTTCACATGTTTGGTAACGAGAGCCGTTCATTTGGAGGTGGTGCACAGCCTGTCGGCGGATTCTGCCGTTATGGCCCTGCGTCGGTTTATGGCCCGAAGAGGATGTCCCCAGCGGATATATTCCGATAACGGAACTGCCTTTGTTGGGGCTAGCAGGGAGATGAATCGACTTTGGAAGCCTGGATTTCGCAGTCACCAAGAAAATAGAATGGCACTTTCTTCCCCCAGCAGCACCATTCATGGCGGGAGTTTGGGAGCGTCTAGTCGGCACCGTGAAGCGAACCCTGGCAGCTATTTTATCAGAGCGAAGCCCTAAAGAAAAGACTCTCGTTACGTTGTTGGCGGAAGTGGAGAGCATCGTCAATTCAAGGCCGTTAACACATGTGCCAGTTGCTGCCGAGGAGGAGCCGACTCTCACGCCCAACCATTTTCTTTTGGGATCCTCTTCGTCTCTGCCCCTTACCAGCGAACCTTTGACAGACAATGTGCTGATGACGAGGTCCACCTGGAAGAAAGCAATGAGGCTAGCAGATCATTTTTGGACCAGGTGGGTCCGAGAGTATCTGCCAACTTTGGCACCTCGGCGGCGCCCTAATTGCCCTCGGGAGAATTTGAAGGTGGGTGACATCGTTATTATTGGTGATAGTGGCTCTCCAAGAGGAGTTTGGCCGAAGGGCAGAATTACGGCGGTATATCCAGGCAGAGATGACACGGTGCGGGTGGCGGATGTCGCCACTGCGGCTGGAACGTTCAGGCGACCAGTTCGAAAACTAGTAAAGATTGGCGGTAGTGCTTAGTTGGTAAAAATTTATATAATTAGCTTTCGTTTTTTTATGGCATGGATATTTTTACGTTTTATATATTTCAAGGCTGTTTAGTTTTTTGTTTTGAGCCTGGTCAGCCTGTAGTCTGCTTCTCCAGTAAGGCTGAGCCTCACGGGCGGGAGTATGTCGACTACAGGTTGGCTAGGAAGCCTTTTGTATAAGAAACATCTTCTGTTATTGCTTTGTCTCTGGCGCTGTCTGTTTGCTGTCAGGTCTTAGCGGTGGTTATAATTTGTTCATTTTATTAATATATTTTATTTACCTATTTAAATCACTCTTTCATTCATACAGTCCATTCCTATAGCTCACAAACAGATTAGATCACTTCAAATAATCAATCAGCCTATCACCGGCCACTGCTGTACATAGGCCTCCAGCCCCGTTCTGAGCAACCCCTCCACCTCCCATGGCCATACCAACATGATGGTTATACTGGCCGAATCTCGGGAGATGTGCGCGGATATTGCGTGTCCTTGGGACTCTTGCACTCCACCGCGCACAATTCTTGACTCGCTACAAGTTATCAATCTTTATTATAAATTTTGTAACAAAACTCACTTAACCATACATATACGCACACATACACACACACACACACACATACACACTCACTCACTGTCACACACACTTACACAGATATTCACACACTCTCCAAATACCATTATCATTTCGTACCGCTTTTTTGTTACTCGCTACGGGAGTGAGACCTGGAGTCCTGAAATACAGGTTTAGCCTAGCTTAGGCTCCAGTCCATCCAACTACTAACCTCAACCTATAATGTAATGATTCGATACTCTGTATTTTGGTGGAAATAAATTCATTTTTTCATATATCCTTGTCCCTAGTTTACCGTTTCTCCCCCTTCTGGGGCCGCACCCTGTTCTAAGCAGTCTGCATCCAACTCATAACAGCCATCTTTCTCAAATTATATTCCTTGTTTTCATACGAATAACGCTCAAATTTGTACGTTGGAGGCGGCTGAAGTAGCGCCTATTAAGGGACTCGTTGGTGGCGCGGAGTCTAGAGCGATGGCACTGATCAGATGAGAAAGACAGCCGATGTATGTTGAATGCAAGGGGTGTAGGAGTAGGAGTACCACAACGAATCGAAATTCACTGCCGAATCTTTATACCCGTCCCTTTCACATGCAGTGTTTTTCTCTTTTGCTTAGATGTGAGAGTTATATTCATCCATTCTCGTTTCGTTGCGGGACACTATCGGTGTAGGCAAGAGTGTGTTGGTCACTTTCTGGGGCCTACATTTAGCAAGGGACGGCGATTGGCTGATAAATGGAAGAAAAAAAAGGTATCAGTGGTAGGTACACAAAGAAGTGTCTGTAGCAGAAAATAAAAAATTGTGCATGTAGTATGAGGTGTGGAGTAAAATACTGCTCAGAAAAACCTTTAAAATGCACTGAATGCATAGACATTGATTTATGATTTACTAAATTAACATCAATATGTAAAACGAATGAAAGAACAAACCTCATTAATTCATAATGAGGTTGTCATTAAATGAATGAATGAAAATTATTCTCAATTCTATTAGCATTCATGCCTAATTAAGGAGGCAATAAGTCTCCTTAAAAGTTGCGTATGTCAACTAGCGCCGCTATTAGAATTTTTTAATGTTGATGAATTCAACACAATTTAAGGAAAAATTTGTTCGTATATACTTATTATCAGCCTATATACTGTCCCACTGCCTGGCAAAGGCCTCCACAATAGAAATCAAGTCATCGCTACTATGATGGGAAGGCTTAATCACCAAGTTTGCCAAATGCGGATTGGTGATCACAAACCCGAGCTATGTTCAAAAAATTCGAAACATACTTTTTGCTCGACCCGGGGATCGATCCCTCCTGGGTTCATGGCCCAGTCCTTAAACCACTAGACCAACAGGGCGTTTCGTATGTACTTAAAGGGAAAGACTAGTTATGTTCGGTACTGTTTTAGGATGATTCGTCATTATTTTGGTCTTGGACATATTCATCTTCAAGGCCCACACCCAAGAAATCTTCGTTTAAAGGCTATAACAATGAATGACGTGATAAAGAATAGTCCTATACTCAGCAGTGGGTAGATGTGGGCTAATGATAATATTAGTAATTTTGTCTCATCTCCTCACTTCCAGGATACTCACCTTAATGCCAAACCGAGCATTGGGATTCTTGGCGTTTAGCCTCAAAGAAGTTGGGGTTCCTCGGCAGAGCAAGGTGGTATTTTACGCCAACCCACCGCCTTCAGCTCTATAAGTCACAAGTTCGGCCTCACATCGAGTACTGCTCCCAGCTCTGGGCCGGAGCACCCTAATATCAGCTCCTCCCTTTTTTAACCGCGATCAACGTCGTGCAACTCGAATAGTCGACGACGAGAATCTGACTGATCGCTGAGATTCTCTGGCCCTGCGGAGAGAAGTCGCATCTCTATGTGTCTTTTACCGCCTTTACGCCGCCCACCGCCTTTTATGGTGAGTGTTCCGAGGAGTTGTTTGAGTTAATACACGCCGTACACGCCATAAACTAGGATTCCACCCGTACCATCTGGATGGGTGGATATCCACCACCTTTGCTTATGCGCGCTTTACACGTCATTTTTTGCCACGCGCCTCCTCATTGTGGAATCAATAAAAAAAATGTTGTACTTTGGCCCATCGTAATGTCTGAGACACAAGTACTATTTTTATTCTATTTTTTACTGCGGGTGAGTAACTTGTCACGTATACATTTATGTGTGATAGTCGGTACAAAGCTAAAATACACAAGATTGATTAGAAAAATATCTTTTCGTAGCGTATTTAACACTACGAAAAGAATCTGAGTCAAAATGTCTTAAATTAATCACAATTCATAAAATAAAAAGCGGCGCTAGAGGTACCAACAAGCGGCCTAAACATATACGTCCCATTGAATACCCAATCAAGTGTCATTACCAGCATTTATTTACAATACGGTAAATCCGAAAAGGGTACGGAAGTCGCGAATCACGGGCAATTACCGGCTGGTTTGGCGACAAACAGGGTGTCACGAGAGCTTTCCCAGGAGAGGAGATTGCACAGCGGGTGACGATCTGGCGATGATGTTTCCTGTCTGTGAGCTCGCCGCCTGTTTGTGGTTACCGGGACTGTCTGTATTCCTTGTGTCTTCAGTCGTTTGGCACCATGAAGCAATAAGGTAGGCTTTCTTTGCGAGAAGTTGTAGGTTGCCCAAACCAAGCATGCACTTCTGGATTATTCAAAATTATGTCTCTTTCATTTCTGGGTGGAAGTGGCGTACGCTAACATGAGTTCTCTGCGATCGAAAAATCCCTATAAGAACTAAAGGCAAGGTCTACAAAACTGATGTCAGGCCGGAAACGTGGGCCTCGAAGAAAATCCATGAGAACAAACTCCATACCACGGAAATGCGTATGTTACGTTGGTCAGGTGGAGTAACACTCAAAGACAATGTGCGTAACGAACATGTGAGGTTAGCTTCAAAGTAACACCTATCAACGAAAAATTACTGAGGCCAGGCTAAGGTGGTATGGACACGTCATGCGCAGACCCGATACCCATATCGTTGAAACTTTTTCGTAGGCATAGGCACTTGCCTATCCATGCCATGCGAAATCCATGCGAAATTAATGATTAGGAAAGCTTCTTGTAAGAGCTAGACTAGAGGTCTATTTTCTTTGGAAGAAGATGTGCATTTTTCTACCATTAGATCGGCGGTAAGTGAAAACATCGTGAAGAAATTCCGAGTAGTTTCTGACATGCGATGATTTAGTTGGCTTCATTCCTCTGTTAAAGGGTTGCGAAGTTCAGGCGGCAGTCGCTTCATTGTCATTACCAGACTCCTCAAATCCTCCATCCGGATCACGGAGGATCCATCACGGTCCAGAGCGTACTAATTTCCGAAGCCACTGCCTTGGACTGAATCGGGTAGGACACTTTGAGATGAGACAAGAAATTTTATCGTTACCAAAGTTTTGCGAAACAGTGGGAAACTATTTCGGAGGTGTTTCACTGTCTCGCAAAACTTTGGTCACCCACTGGAGTCATGCGGCGCTAAAATAGCCTCGGAGCGTCGACCCTGGGGACAGACGAGTCAACACGCCCAATGTGGGCTAAGCCGATGACCTGTTGAGACAGATTGTCGTTGTTATCGGAACTAAATGGGGTAATTGATTTTATTTTAATTTATTGTTATAATATCAGGCAAAAGCAATACATCCACCTGACCCCAAAGTAGTTCATAGCTCAATGGAGAAAATTCACTATGCCATATAGTGCAGCACTATGCACTGCAGGGTAATTTCACTTAGTTTCCTTAATATGGGATAAATTGTTCCGCGGTTTTCGTTAGATAGAGCTTTTAAAAAGCAGGTGTACCTTTAAAAAGCAATCAAACAGATGCTTCGGCGTTGATTTGATAGATGTCTCTATGCAATTTTACATCCCGCTAGTAAAGCGTGTTTCCAAAACAATGACCACAAGCCGCCTGCCCACATTAGCAACTTTAAAAAAGTATTGATAATATACCTGAGATGAGATCTATTTTGTTATATAGCAAATAAAATTATTTCTGACATTATATTTAATCGTCTCCCTGACTGATTCTCGAAGGTGGCCGTACTACATAAGTAACTGTAAGATGCACTGTTGGACTGAGGTCCAACTTTAACAGCATTGGTAGTTTCGTTCGCCAAATTGACATAATATGTTAACATGACATAACACATTATCACGATTACAAATAACCAATCACCCCCTCAGTCGTGGTCGATTTTGTAAATGCGATAGCCAAAGATAGATAAGGACTAGTGTTATGGATTAGTATCAAAATAACAAAGAAACCAGAGTTATAAACTTAAATAGATATTATAACACCTAGACACTGAACAAGCACATGGAGTTCATCACACACAAATATTTATCCAGAACCGTAATCCAACCCACAAACTTTGGAATATATTTCTCTACCAAATTCATCGAACCAGTCACATTGACTGTGACAAACTCCGAAGAGCCATTAAGCCAAACGAAGATAAAAGTTATATTACTTTTTCAAGTTCAAACTGCTACCGCAGTGTGTCAGCAGTTTAGTAGCTAACAAACATGGCGCTGACGTAGGATGAAAGAAATAATAATGACATGTTTATGATTGAGGATAAATCGTAATAACCATTGATTGTAGAACAAACATTCCTTTTTGACGTCACACTTTTTTACTCACGAAGGACCGGAAAATTTGTCTGCATCTTGGGTACGCGGATGGTTGTACACACCAATCCGCCAAAATGAATTTATAAGCGGTTCTCTACAATCTGTTCTATTTATAAAGAGGTAAATACAGTTACCACGCCAAAGCTTATAGTAAATGGAAAAACAAAACACTTGTGCGATGAAAGTGACGGCCGGAAATGTAGCAAGGGCTGGCCAATAGTAATAAATATATAGAGGTGTTCATATAATTCACACTGATCAACTAGTCTCAAACTGTGGCATTCCCTGTAAGTACAAGTTGACGAATATGACGACAGGCGCCCCCGTCTGCCAGCACAGTCAGACCCAAAACAATTCAGAAAAGATCTTTCATTCGATGATGAGTTATTGTGTTGACAATTCACCATAATGGAAAAAAGGATCACGTTTTTTTTATAGAAGAAAAAAAAATACAGTAGGTAACAGGGTCTCAGGTGTTACGGAGTCCATTTTTACGGAGTCCCATTCAATAGCTAACGAATAGTACAATAGTTTACTTCTCTATTGCAACTAGAATAACATCATATTGTATAGTGTAACATTCTGCGTGTCAAGTCGTACCAAATTGTTAAACCCATATGTACTATTAGCTGATATAACACCTTGCCACATAATTATGATTAACAATAAATGTATTGGATATTAACAGTAGTGTAGGACTACGAAGACGACAAACACAGCCACCATCATAAACAGGCATTTTTTATGGCAGACGAGCAGACCTGGATCACCTGACGATAAGCGACTGCCACCGCCCATGGAAACCAGACCACCAAAGTAGTTATGAGTGAACTGCCAGCCTTATAAAAGGCCTTATGTTTAAAAATATCCCAATTTGGAAGAAACCCAGCAGTTTTACTCCTAATTTGAGAAACCAAACCAGGTCAGTATAAATCTGTTTGCCTTTGTTTGTTACTAAACAAAGAACTTAATTCAACAAAGACAGTAATTTTCATCCAAAACATCTCTAAAAAGACTCAGACGTAGTTAAAATCTAGGCATAGTGTTCCCGTCCTCCTAAGCTTGTTTCAGGTCCGGAGCACACACTGAGATTTAATTTGACCCCTAGCGGGTAGGCCAGGTGAGGGGATCCCCCCCCCCCCCCCCACGTTCCCCTTCATGTCTAATAATATTATTAGAATTATGCTTCCAACGTGTGTTTGGTCTAAACTGAATGAGGCTTGGGTATATACGAAATATCTATTTACGAATGAGATATATGTACATACAGACATAGAGAAGTGTCACAACAGGTTTAAAGGTGCCTAAACACGACCTGGCGGCATAATCCGGCAGCACAGTATCAGCAGGGCGGACTTATTTCTTCTAATAGGAGTCATAATTATGTATTTATAGCCAGCTAGAATCTTAGTTGGTCATTCGCATTCAGATTTTTGAATCAATTAGGTAACAGGCATTAGTCTTACTTTGTTTTAGAAAATAATTAAGGCTGGGGGTGAAATCTTATGCATGACATGACCGATGCTTCAAACACAGTGCGATTACTCTCATTTGGATCTAATGCTGTTTTCTAAGCAAATGTCACATGTGGGACAATATTTTCACACTTTTTATTCAATATGGTTCTGGTCTGATGATGCGGTCTGAACGCACAATTTCGTTAACGCATAGACCTCGGCCGCGACAAGCTTTTAGATCACTTAAGAACATTAATATACTGGTTATAGATAATATAATCTATGTTTATGTATCATACTTCTACATGAACAGTTATACTGAACACTTGTAGATTCTTGTAAAGTTTAAAAAACTACGAATTTTATGAATGTCTTAGTTTTTTTTTCGTGCATAATAAAAGCTTATATATTTTTTTTAAATTACAGTTATTGTAGAAAGTTTGCGCAACATAATTCTTGTCGCACAGTGGGTGGTATAACTTACACCCTGTAGCCAGCAGTCCCAAGGATTTTAACTGTCAAAATCTTAAACCAAATTAACATCTACCTACACGTTTTCTGAGCAAACATTAAGACTCAAAGCCATAATAATGTATACCTTCTTGAACATTGCGATTTAATTAGATTTCCCTTCCCGGCTCCAGTAATGATGTTACATCGGTTATTACTGGATTCACCGGGAATTCTGGAATTCCTGGAACTATTTACCTAAGTCGAATAGCAAGCGGGCTGGGTTCATTAAATAATATTGTAGGACCGAGAAACGTTTCTATTTATCCGTCTGTATAGTAAGGATAAATCTAAAATCGTAAATTGACGAAATGTTATTTTTACCCGACTACGGCGAAGCAAAAAGAAGGGTTATGATTTTGACCTGTATGTATGTATGGTTGGTCATCTGTTCCCTCATAACTTCTAAACTAGTTATCATATTTGAACAAATGAGGTGTCTTAATTTAGAAGAGTCTTGATTGTCTTCTGGTTATAGGCGACATAAAGTCACGTTAAATTGACTACAGCGCTCTCTAGGGGACTTAGAGTAAGGAATTAAAAAAAATGTGCTTGACGGTATCGTATGGGTTATCAAATCAAAGAGCTTTTTAGCACATTTCAAATATGTATTTTTTACATAACTAATATAAATAAAGTTTAAAAACTGAAACCCGACTACCACGGCATAATAATTTCAGCAGAGACAATTTTCTTGTTTCGTACTTTTTGGAGTGTGTTTTTTTGGTACTCGGGTTTTAGTTTTTTTTTAATGTGACTCTACATTTTATATGTATAATAGGTGGCAGACAAGCATACGGATTACATGATGGTAAGCGGTTGCCGTCGCCCATAGACGCCCAGCACCCGGTGGATTCACAAGTGCCCGGCCAACCTTTCCCCTTCTCCCTTGCGTCCAAAGCTGTCGTATTAGAGTCCGGGATACGCATGGACCATGATCCAGGATTCAGGAACTCTGGTAATTACGGTTATTACAATAAAGCGACTGCCTTTTGACCCTCGCAACGTTAAGACAGGGGGACCAGACCAAATAGTACTAGGATTGAAGTTACGCGTTTTTAATAATTCTCTCAACAATGGACAACACGACCATTTTTTTTTCTCAAAATGAAAAATACCGTTTTCTAGATTAGCCTTATAGGATTTTAAGAAAAAATATATTACATTTTTTAAATATATTTAAGAAGAAATTAAATAAAATTTAAAATCCCCGTGTGAGGTCACAGCTCAGCATGACAAACTAATGACGCATTTGCTCACGTTGACTTAAGAGAAAAGAAAATGGCTGACAATGACATTAGGTAGTGAATAATGACAGAGAGAGTCAACTTTTTTTATTGTATAGCGAAGACATCACCTACGTAGAGCCACAGGACTACGTCACTTCCTGCTTTTTATCTATCGTTTATTATTTTATTTATTTAATAAAAACACACATTTAATGAAAACTAAAAAATAAGTGTCATCTTTTTTTTCTTTCTTTATTCGAAAAGCATATAAAAATGGTGAAAGATCTTTAGTCGTATTGTCCATGGCAACACGAATAATATACATGTACTTAAATAGATTACATAAGTAAATACAATAGAACATATACATTTAATATATTACATAATCATCAAAATAACTGATCCAGTACCACATAATTTGTATCACTTACATAATTAGCCCGTTTAGACGAGTCTCATAATGCCCTGTGATGTAGTATAACTTAATTACTAGGCAACAACCAATTAAGTTCAGTTAATTTGTTATAAGTTGGTATAACACTATTCCAACTGAATTTGAGTCCGGAATTATCGAGTTAAATGCCACATATAAAAGACACAGAGAGCTTGCTGTTTTTAAGTGATAGGTGGCAGACGAGCAGATGGATCGGATGGTAAGAGATTGCCATGGACACCCGCGACACCAGTGGATTTACTGCCAACCTTTAAACCCCCCTTCACCCCGGCTTGCGCCGCCGGAACCCTCACTCATGTAGCGAAACATGATGCTTCACGCTGGTTTTCTGTGAGGCCGTTGTATCACTCCAGTCGTAGTCAGCCCATTCATGCCAAAGCGTGGCTCTACCACGATAAAACATTGCTGCTTACATCGCCGTACTAAAAAGGCCAAGCACACAAACACGCGCCCGATCATCGGTTTGGTTCGGCGAGAGACAGAAACAGACTATACTGAACGTGTGTGGGAGAGACACTATGCGATATACTGCCTAGCGCGTAGTTCAACGAACGCTTTCATATCACTGTCAGCTATTACAGCCCACTGTTATCTATCTATTTATTTTGCGTTAACGCGGAACACTTCAGGTTCGTTTCCCGGTCGGATCATAACACAAGTGCGTACTTAAGCCTGATTTCCTGATTACTCGTCTATAAAAACAAACACTAAAATTTTTATATTGCTGAAGTGACAAATAAGTTTACTATCCACCTAATGGAAAACGGTTACCGTATTTATGGACACTTTCATGACTCAACACCCCCCCTCGTTTAATTTTTATGACTCATGGTGATTGAAATGGGGATGGGGATTTTGTTCTTGAAGTGTCTCTATTACATCTGGAGTCCCCCAGGGCTCGCCTGATGTTTATATTATTTATTAACGACTTAATCCCTAGGCTTAAAAACGTCTCGTTAATTTACGTAATTTTTTTGTCGTATTCAGACTGTCCGTGACTGCATTAAATTGCAGATAGATCTTGACACCTTATTAGAGTGGTGTAAAACCAATGGGATGAGCCTCATCATCTCCAAATGCTTTGTTATATCCTTTACACGCATCAAAAGCCCAGTGTTTTTCGATTACCACATCGATAATACCCCACTTGAACGGAAGAAAGTAATTCGCGACCTGGATGTCACTTTTCATGACAAACTAAGCTTTAAT
This sequence comes from Marasmia exigua, assembly GCA_019059595.1. NCBI lineage: Eukaryota > Metazoa > Arthropoda > Insecta > Lepidoptera > Crambidae > Marasmia > Marasmia exigua. Next base: position 10,369,548 of record CM032478.1, read on the forward strand.
CACCATCTCGATGCGGCAAGTAAGAAATGTAATAGATTGTCTGGTTTCATTTGTAGAGCTGATTGTTGTGTAGCTACATCGCTCAATGAACGTACCTACAGAAGACTAGGTTAACTTTAACTTTCCTTGCGTTCTTTCAAGGGTCGCTCAGTGATGCTTCACTCTTCTACCTTATCATTAGCTATTGCATTACTAAGCCGCGAGGTTAACTTTCCTTGCGTTGTTTCAAGGGTCGCTCAGCGATGCTTCACTATTCTACCTTATCGTTTGCTATTGCATGACTAAGCCACAAGGTCTGTAAATAAGACAATAAATCATCTAACAATGACCAGATAAGGGTGCGTTCACTGCACTTACGTTGTTGACGTGACGCCCCGTTCGGGAACTTTCTACAAGTCTTTTTATTGTTTAATCTTAGCGTTTTCCGTTCATTGAAAGTTTGCAACATCTTATTATTTTGAGTAAGCATTCGTATTTTGAGGACACAAAACCTCTTTAACGAAGTGTTATTCATGATATAGTAAAAAATATAAAAAGTAGTAATTCAGATAAAGGGAGGCAATAAAAGATGAGTGTTCAATCTAATCAAATGTACTCATAATATTTGAGGTCGTATTCAAACTAAAATACGAACAACAATATCAGCTGTATGGAGAAGATGAACCAGGTTCATATATCGGGGCTAAACGCGACGTTAATAAACAAGTACATCTTAGTACTTACTGCTTGGCATATACATGTTAGTATAATGCAACACGAAAGTTTAAAACCGTACTAAGAACACAGGGATTGGCATGGAATTAGTATGTTAGTATAATGCAACACGAAAGTTTAAAACCGTACTAAGAACACAGGGATTGGCATGGAATTTAGTTCTTCAGTTCTTTCTTTATTGCACAATAAAAAAAAAACAAGGACATGTTAGTACAATTTAACAATAATGCGGTAACAGAAAATAATATATTTGGCCTGATGGCGCATTTGGAAGCGTGAGGTGAGCTATATGCTTCAAGGGTTTTGTGTTACATATTCCTATTTGTGACAAACATTTGAGTTACAAATACGTATTTGGTCAGTGATACAGACACGCAAGTATACCTTAGTTGGTTCTGATAGCCCCAGAAAAAACAATATTTTATTTACTAATACTAGAATCCTGTTATAGGCTAAGGATGAATGAAGCGATGGTTTACTTCACCAGATGCTTTACTACACCATTCCTTAAGTCAATGACAGCAATTTGGCGCGACGGTTGTTTTGCTCAATTTTATCATCAGCTGCGATTGTGCAGTGTCAATGATAGTTACCACATGCCAACGCAGTGTTTGTCGCTCTCTGCGCAAGAAGAGTCTTATCGGGAAGGCTTGATGCCGCAAGGTCGTCGCGTCGATTTGATTCTTGAGGCTTATTTAGAATTGCAGCACTTTTTCATGTCACGTTACAAATATTTAGAGTTTCTTCTGGGATTGCAGCATGGGATGTACAGTGGCGGACACATCAAGCTATACAAAATTGTCAAATTTCTTCATTCGATTATAAACCTTATATTGTTACACATTGAGTTCGAAATCGATTGAGGAAATTTGACAGTTTTGTATAGCTTGACCTGTCCACCACTGTACATGAAAGTAGATAAAAGTATAAGCTGAGAAAAATCGAACGATAAGTGTGCGACAATGTTTTACCGTATGATACCTTCAGAGTCAGTATTTGGAAGGTTTACTAGAGGTGGTTCGTCAATTGATACATGTTAGTTTACATTAATACTGTCCGTTGTCCGTGCTCCAATGAATAATGACGACGACAATCAAATGTTTATTTCACAGAAAAAACAACAAAAACACTGAGTGAATTCTTCTGATTCTTCTTGCTTGTTCAATTATTGAGCTTATTTCAATTTATTAATGCAGTCTAGATTCGAACCGAGCATATCATTTAGGTATTATCTTATCTGTGTTATGAACCTACTACGATAGTTCAGTATCATGTCTGCGATCACACTTTCAGCCATTGACCTCTCAATATGAAACTTAACAATCAGTTTAAAGTAGGTAACTTAAGAGGTGATTTTCATAATTAGTTCCACTTAAATCACTATCATCGGGAAACAGATTTAAGTGATTACAAATGATTTTAACCTAGAAAGACAACTCATCTTTTTACCTATGTATAAAGAAATAAATATTTAAAATACAATATTAAGAAGTGACGTTTATTGACTGTAATGATGATGATTTATCATCATTACAGTCAATAAACGTCACTGCTGGACATAGGCCTCCCCCAATGATCTCCACACTTATAGGTCCTGTGCCGTCCGGAATCCAAGGGATCCCCGCGACCATCACCAGATCGTCGGTCCACCTTGTGGGGGGCCTGCCACGGCTTCGAGCCTCCTATACGCGGTCTCCACTCGAGGACCTTTGTGCCCCACCGGCCGTCTGATCTCTGTGCCCTGCACATTGCCACTTGAGGCATGCTATGTCCCTGTTATTGTAATCCCTGATTTGATCACGCAAGGAGACTCCGAGCATAGCCCTTTCCATTGCTCATATGAAGCATTCAAAATAGAAGAACCTAACTTCCTAATGACGTTCTTTGAAACGACACGATGAGACACGAAAATATAATGACACACCATCGCAACAGGCGATCGGACATGACGAAAGACCAAAAAAATAGGTTGACTGTAAAATCGGTTTACAGACGATTATGCTAATATAATAAAATAATAGGGGTTAAAGTATGAAATTACCGTTTTTTTAGACACAAGTAAGATGTATAAGTCACCATCCTATTATTTTATTTTGGTTGAAGACTACATTTGTAAGGTTTATATTAAATAAAGATCAGTTATTATTATTTATTTAAAACTTTTATTGCACAAATTTTGATACAATAAGGCGAACTTAATGCCAAGAAGCATTATCTACTATTCAATTATTCAATATTTAATTATTGTATACTTGATTCCAAGAAGTCTTGAAAATTACACTTATCTTACCTCGCAGAATTGATGTTTTTATCAATCATAACTTTTTAAATATTTTTTTTGAAAAACTATCTTACACGTTCCTAAAAGTTGTCCGTTAAAGCACAGTTTATTTTGGAGTAGTAGCATTAAAAGTTATTTTGCAAATTTAAAATACGTTACTATGGAAAATACAACTTCCAAGAAAATCGCCATACAAAACGACAATTTCATAGTTTAATAAGGAAACATTGATGAAAAATTGCTCTCTACTCATCGTAATTTACCTGATTTTACATATTAGTGGACAATCGTCACTACGTCCAAGCAAAGCCTTTAATGAGTTTGCACTTGTACTGCACTCATTGGGTAGGGCTTCGCCAAGGGCAATGCCAAGGCGAGAACGGTCTACGAGTAAACGGATCACAAAAACCACCAAATTGGATCACGAAGGAAATTCGAGCCGAATGTTCTTATTAGATTACAAATTACGATTACGTGACCAACATTCTTTGGAGGCCGCTTTAATTGTGTTTCGGAACTACTATGAGGAATTAAGGGACACCTGGAGTAGGTATTTGATTTGCCACGCAAAAGCAGTTATGTATTTAATGGGGGGTAGATTTTCTGTGACTTTAAAGAGAGAATTTTTAAAAACAATCTACAAGATTGTTGAGGACAGCAAATTTTACTATTTATCTAGTCAAAGTCAAAAAAATATTTATTTGTCTATGCTAAAGTTACAAATTGTCATACATTTAAGTAATTTAAAACTATTTATAAGTACTCATGTATAATGTACATGTTAATACATACATATATATGTTGATACATACAATATACTAAAAAGAAAAATAAACATAATGCTATTCTACCAACGGCTAGTCATATAAAAAACCAGTTCGACCTTAACTTTGGTTTTTAATGTATGCAGACTAAAATGATGGAGAATCAGACAGATACAAAATGACAAACCACCCTATTATAAATCGCGATCTAGACTTATTACTGCACTAGCTTTAGTACGGTAATAATTGAGTCATTATGTTTTGGAACGGGATGACATGAGCTTTCCCGTCATCCTGGATCGGGATACACGCAATGTTAAAAGGGGCCGGCACGAATTTTGTTGGCGATTTGTAATGAGGGGGAAAATGTTATGAAACTTGACATTTGCATCTCACAGTCTAGTCCGCGTAGTCAAAACAGTATAGATATGATATCTAGTACACAAATAAAAATAAATAATACTATGGAAAAAACGGATAAAAAAAATTTGTTCATGATGATTTTGCTCCCTCTCATAAAATAACAGACGGACCGAAAGAAAGAAAACCCGGCTATGAATATTTAATAGCATCTTCTTCACCAGATTAGTTCGACAATAACGTTGATAACTTCACTCAAAGCCACTTAACAACTCGCGACTCAAAAGTGGGAAAGGGTTTCTGAAGTATAAATAATTCCGATTGGAGTTACAAAGTTTTGAGTAAGTACAACTTATAGCAATTTGAGTTGACAAAGTTGATACAATAGCAGGCAAAGTAAGTATTTGAAACGGGACTTTCTCTTGACGGTAAACATCGATAGCATGGTGTCGTTGATGTTGACAAGAAGCTAACAACCTCTACAAATTACAATAAAATAAATAAACTCATACACAACATCTCATACATTAGCCTGATTCTCTGCTAAGTAGATTAAGCACTTAAATAGAATAAACAAGGAATTTCGTGATTTTTTTGTAAAAATGCCCTCTCTCTCTCTCTAATTTAAGAGCGACGCTCTTGTCGGTGGAATAGTCTCCATTCCTCTTTCGACTCCGCCAGCACCTTCAATTCCTTGTACGACGTGACATTTGCTTTTTCCTAAAGTTGTTGGACGTAATTTCTACTTGCTCTTTCTCTTAATCTCTTTCCTTCCATTATAATGAACATGTCATGTCGCACCAGGTGTCCTATTATATTTCCCATGATATATCTATAATTTCGAGCCTCTTCTCCTTTACCATTTCTAAAATGTTTTTCATTCTTCGCTTACACCATATCTCGAAGGCCTCCAATCTCTCTGTATCTTTGTTTCATTATGTTCACGTCTCACAACCGTATAGAGCAATGCTCCAGATGTAAAATTTTATAATTAAAAATGGTACGGACGGAGGATAAAATAGTATTTTAAAATGCATAATTACCTTTTATCGTTGTTATTAGTTATCCTTTTAGTAGCTACAATGTTACAAACCAACAATAGGTCTGAAGGCAAACATAGATTTATTGATGGAAAAAAATCTCCATTAATTAATCTATCAATCAATATAATCATTATTGCATCAGATGAAAATTATCGTTACAATTTCACAATGCTCCTTTTTTATTAATAGCACCTTGGACAAACTCGTGTGATGAACACTTGTGTATATTCAGTGTCGTAATAATGTACATTTACCTAAGTATTATTGCAATTCCCCTGTTGTCTAATATCTGTAACACATGCGCTTTCTTTAGTTACTTAGTACGGAATCTGGTCAATGCATGAGATGTTGTATGAATTTCAATTAAACCCATTCAACATAAAGCACACACGTATCCTCTCTCTTTCCTCCTTCATACAAAGTGTTTTCAATACTTAACAGTCACACAACTGCAATAATATTATGGTTATTATCCAATTGAGCATGTTTCAATTGAATTATATTTACTCGGCGTCACAAAACATCGTGTATGTGATCAGGTGTTCCGTATCTCTGTGACGACTATACGAGTATATTAGTAGAATTGCATCACCATTTGAAACGTACAAAACGTTATAGGTACTCACAGTTCTACGGTTGCAGGATAATGTGCTAGATTATAGATTCCAGTCATCAAAGGTAAGAGTAAATTATGTCTAAGAATAACTTTTAAACTGAGAAAAAAAACAATTCTTTATGTAAAATGTAGATTCAATGTTATTTCGGTAATTTCTTTCGTTATGATTATGAAATTATGTACAGACCGACCAAGATCAGAAGACACTTCAGTGACATTGACATGGGGGCGCTGTACAAAGTTTTTTCTATGAGAAATGTCAAAAGCACTAACACTCTTGTTAAGGAAACAGCGTTAGTTCCGACTTTTGCCACGTATCAAATAACCGACTGTAATTATGGATATAATTTGCCTGAAATAAATGACATTTGACGTTTTAGTTTTATATATTTTATCTTTAGGGTGGTATCTGTGGTTCCACTTTCATCTTATAATTTTTAAACCAATAATTAATTGTTATTGGCCGCTGCAAGACAAGCCATTTGCTTAGTGCAGTGACCGCCTGATAAAATATTGTACCATGTATTTCTTTTTGGTAAATAAAGATTTGATTTTTTTTGTCTATTATAACACACACATAACCAGGTATTTGCCCTACTTGGCTGGCACAAGTCCAGTGTGATTCACTTTAGGTCCCTGAGCCAGCGGTAAGTATTGTATCTAAGCCTTTGGAAAACAATAGTGGATTAATCCCACAGACAGGAGTCATCCTGAAAACGGTTCAATTGGGTGTCACACACGCCGCATAGAACCGGAACGCAGCGTGATGGCGCCGTGATTGCGCCGGGAGCGCAATTGGCGCATATTGAATAAACAGCGCATGCGTCCGCGCACCTCCTGCGCTCACTCTTCGGCGCGGTATTTCACACTTGTAGCAATGTTTGAATAGTGGCTCGACATAACTCTTAAGGGTCTTATAGAGACTACTGTGCCATCGAGCCTTTACACCTTCCACGATAAATCTCTAAGTTTACGCAAAAGTTTACGAGGAGGGTGTGGCCTAATCAGGTCTCAATCTCAGCATCTGCAGCTACGGCATTCTTTACAACATCGCGGCAGCGCTGATATTCTAGGTAGGACCTGTTGCTAGTGACGTCATCACGTCACCAACTTCAATATACTGTATAATTAGAGTATTATCTTAGGTTTAGTTGAATAGGACAAAGAAGAGGAAGATAGATACATAGGTGAGGTTAAGAAATAAGTAATAAATAAATGTCTAAAATACATTAGTACGAGAATACGTGCACATATTAATAAATAAATGTACATAAATTCTAGGTGTGTTTGAGAAAGAAAGACAAAAAAAACAACAATAGTAAAAATACAAATAGTTAAATATACTACTTACTAGAAACGAGTTTAAAAGGCGTGCCCATGAAACGCGTGGGCGCATCGGTTTACCAGCTTTCAAGGTCGCCCCTCTACTGTATCATTGCAACGCACGGGCGCATCCAAGCGGTTACGAAAACTATACAATTGCATATCGTAATAAAACAAACCGAACGTCATGATGAGGACGCTTCTATGTGATAGTTGGCAGATGAGCAGACCAGTATCAAGATCCCCTGATAGGTAAGCGGTTGCCACCGCAAACGTACACTCGCAACACCAGTGGAGTCACAAGTGCCGTGGGAGAGTCACGCTTCAGCATGAAAGGGCCGGCTCGACCGAAGTGATACCACGGCATCACCGAAAACCTGTGCTGTGCTGTGTTTCGGTTTCGGAGTGAGGGTACAGGCTCAATCCGGGAGAAAGGTGGGTTAAAAGATTGACAGCGCACTTGCGTTTCCACTGGTATCGCGGGTGTCCATGGGAGGCGGCAATCGCTTACCATCAGGTGATCCGTTTGCTCGTCTGCCACCTATCACATAAAAAAAAAGTGCGCTGCTGACTTTAAAACCCCCTTTCTCCCGGATTGGGCCTCCTTACTACTTACACACAGACGCTGCTTCACGCCGTTTTCTGTGACGCCGTGGTTTTGAAAATCCACTCTGTGGCAAACTTACTCTATGGCAATATGCAGGACTTAGACATATTTAATGATACTTACGCCAAATTCAAAGGGAAGATTTTACACTTAATAAAATCAGAGGCACTTTAGTTTAAGTGAATAAAAATAAAAGAAATTGTAATTTCAATAAATACTTAAGTCGTCTTAAGATTTAACTAATAAATAAACTAACATCATTTATATTAAGAAAGCTGTACTCACCTATAATTGATACATGTATCAGAACTGTAGTGAGAATTGTAATATATATATATAGCGAACAGATCATGCATGTATTGTTGGTGTGTCTTTAATAAATAAATAAATAAATCCAGAGGTACATTGTCGGATTGGAACCGCGACCCCGTATGGAAGCCGCGTTCTAGACCACTGAGCCACACATCTACATACTTGGTGCCACAAATAAACGCGATATAATTCAAGTTCAACTAAAAGTTCAGACTGGTTGTTCACACGGAATATATGAATACGTGATAAGGGTAAGTCTTATCTCCGTCGTGTATACATACAACATACTTACAGTTACTACACATAAATGAATGACAAAATATCTGACGCTACTCGCTGTTTTATCCATGTTTCACAACAGGGTTACGGCTAGCCTTCATCTCTCAAGAACATGCCATTTTTTTATGTAGACGGATCACTTCATGGTAAGCGATTGCCGCCGCTTAAGGACAGTCGTCAACTCCAATAGAGTCACAAGTGCGCTGCCAACCTTTGAACCCCCTTTTCCCCGAAATTGGACCTCGGGTACCCTTACTCACGCAGCCATCACAATAAGCGAAGTATAGATAAATATAAGAGCCATGATTTTGGTTGATAAGAATGTACGCAATCGTTGGAAACCAAGCATGCAACCACAAAAAAGGTCAGTTCTTGCTGGCTGCCATTGATGTCGAAAGGTTCATTGATCTACGCGTTAGGCAGTGTTTCGTATCATGTCTCTCCCGCACACGAATATCACTGTATCACTGTATGCGCGCATGTACAAATGTGTGCGTATCTTTCTATTTTATGAAGCAACTACGGTTTTTTAAAGCATGGTTCGGCTTTCCTTCCTCCGTGATTATACCATTTCGACAACCTAGGACTGACTGTCCTGGCGCCTCAGAATGAGGAGAGCCGACCCCGAATGGGAAATGCCTAGCACATGGGGAATGTTCCGAGCAGTTGTTCGGCCTTATTCCAGCCACCGCACATCACGTCAGAACGCCAAATTCCATCCACATCACCTGGATGGATTTATATCGACTACAGTGCTTTTTTCACGTCATTTCCTACTACGCACAGTAAAACTGTGGAACCAGCTGTCATCCGTGGTGTTTCCGAACAGGTACGACCTGGTGACTTTCAAGAAAAGGGTTCCAAGAGCCGGCAACGCATATGTGACACCTCAGGTGTTGCATATGTCCATGGGCGGCGGTGATCACTTTCTATCAGGTGTGCCGTCTCCTCGTATAATGTAAAAAAGTACAAAGAAGAAAGAAGAAGACCCTTGAGAGTACGAACAGCAAACAAATATAAAACTACATGTGTATACAAAACTGTGAAATTTCTTCAAATGACTCTCACCTAAACGTCACAATTGGTTTAAAATCAATTTAAATTGAATTAAATGAAATTTGAAAGATTTTACTAACCAGATGCTGTTTGTACATGCGAGTCACTAATATCAACACTGTGATACAGCACTCGCACTTCATACAAAGTGGAATATTGAAGTGACTTTAGCCACTCAACATCAGATTTGCGTATGACATTGACCATGTTTTGATACTCGATAAGAGATAATCTCACTACCAGCAGTATACATCTTACGCTAAGAGCGTTGACCCAGAAACGATAGGTCATCTTGACAGCGTCGGGTGTCAGATCACAAAGGATGTCTTTATCGCTTGAAGATCTGTGATAGATTGCTCTTTGTAGTAAAGTACACTTTCAAGTGTATTCATACATGACATAGAGTATAGTATCAGCTTTAGTAAGACTAAATGCCTGTGTAATTTGAACAGTTCGGCTTTTGATATGGTCGTTCAGGATTTGGTAGTAAGACTGGATAACTACCTTATTACAAATCACGAACTAAAGTTATTAGTACTACGCACTAAAGCTCATAGGCCGTGTGGTCCCCGGCAGAGTAGAATAGGCCACCCTCACTCTTACCGAGGTGTCGTAAAAGGACGACTAAGGTAAAGCTGCTGGCATGATCATCAGCACCCAGAGAAGGAAAACTCTGCATTTATATCAAAACCCTCGCCAACCCGTCTGCCAAGCGTGGTGAGTATGGCAATTACCCCTCATGTGATTGAGGGAGGCCCGTGCCCCAGCAGTAGGACTTAAATGGGCTGACGATGAAAGCTCATTTCATGCCGTTCCAACTCCAACACGCAATTTTAAAAAAGGCTCGCACGAGTTTTGTTCCGGGACTATCCTTAGTTCACAATTTGTAATAAGGGGGCAATGGTTCATTGAAAGCCAAATTAGTAAAAATGTCACCAATATAACAAAAATTAAAACATGCACTTCTGGATTTTTCAAATGTATGTGCGTATTTCTACCATTAACTTGGCGGTTAGAAAAAACATAGCGAGGAAACCTGCACGTTTCGGATAGTCTGAAACGTGTAACCATGATTCAGTTGGTCTGGCTTACCTATGAAAGGGTTGCAAAGGTCAGACGGCAATCGCTTCATTGTAATTACCAGACTCCCAAAATCAAGAATCATGGTCGAAGCGTACTCCGGGTTCCAGACTTCGGACGCAATTAGTAATTACACGCTAAGATGAGGATAACTAAAATGAAAATAGAAACCGCCAGCTATAATGGCACAGAGTTAATGACATAAGAGAGATCGATTTGGTCTGGTTGCCCTGTGTTAATATCAGAAAGCAGTCGCGTCATTGTAATCCTGGATCATGAATTAAGCGTATCCCAGGCACCAGAGCAACAGCATTGGACGCGACTGAAATACACTCTAACATGAGATATCATTTCTTAAAGATTACTATAAAGAAGCATCAGCCTCAGCCTAGGTGCCTACTGTCAATAGAAAAAAAAGTAAACTACACACACAAGCTACGGTACTCGATTCGTAGCGAAGTAGCAGAGCAAACAAAAACTGAACCCGCCACTCCTGGAGGTCGTTGCGCACGCGCACCTCAAGGCGAGCCGCTCGCGCAGGTCCGTCCGCACAATCAATGGACTCTGTCGCCACTCGCCATTCGAGATTTGAACGTAATATTGAAAAATATTAAGCGGTTTCTTAAGTTAAAAAGATTATTTCATCATTATCTAACTGGATAGACGGACTGGCCTAATGGTGCATTTGGTAGAATGACCCTGACTTTTTACGTACGCTAACGTCGTGGGTTAGACCCCCACTCTAGACCAACATTCGTTGATCAATTGTCATCATCATCATGTTTGTCGTCTGGGTGTTATGCTTTATAACAATTTGAAATACATACAATATTTTTGGTTCATTCGTTGATTGTATGCTTACTAACTTTGAGTCCAGGTCAATGTAAAAAGTGATGTTGTTCAAATTGAAAGGTTAGAAAAACTCTCTAGCCGTTTCAGGCAACAAAAAAATACTATACTTTTTAATAAGATATGAACAAAGTCTACTACTACTGTAAACAACGGAAGAACTACTCAAACCATCGTACAAACTCTTCTACTTAATTCACTTGACAAGCCTGTCCAATCGAGCAGCAACCAGACAATAAAAGCCAACTTTTAACACGCAACCTTCAAGCTATACAGATTTACAAACTGATTTAAAATTCAAATGTAATTTCTGTACACCGTAGACTTACGGATTCCGCTCCATGGCGCCGAGAACCGTACCTTGCAGTTACTAAATACACTGCCAGGTTGTACTATAAACAGTAGCTTAACCGATACGTTCTTTAACCCTTCAAGAAAAGAGCGCATTCCTTTTAAAAAACCGGCGGATTTGTAACTCCTTTGGAGTTGAAGATGTCCATGGGCGGCGGTAATCACATTACCATCAGGTGATCCGTCTGCTTGTCAGCTCTCTATCTCATGAAAGAGAATTGTACTCTCAAGAATCAGCGCTTAGGTAATGATCGGAACGGAAGAGGCTAAGCCAATCCGCGTGTTGCACTGTACTTAAGTCGGGAGTACTTTTTATGTGATAGGCGGCAGGTCAGCAAACGGATCACCTGATTGATAGTAAGCGACCGTCGCCGTTCACAGCTTTACGTCGATTTTCTGTGAGCATCACTCCGGTCGAACTGGACCAATCATGCCGAAGCGTAGCGTTCAACATAAATGTGTTTCTACTAGTTATCTTCATACTGTGACACTACGTTCATGTTTAATTGTATAAGCTGCACTAGTTCCCGCCTGTGGCTTCGCCCATCTGTCTCAGCATTTGCTTTAAATATTACTTGCACTAGCTAAGCGCACTTGTACACTAACTAAGATTTAGTTCTGGGACCTGGGGAACTCAGTTTCCCTAATCGAGTATACTCGTACGTAGAAAATTGCATCGGTGATGCAGCGGTTAGTGACACTTTAAACCCGCCAGTCCGGGTTCAATTCCCGGAAGACTCAAACACTTATTACTGAGTTTTTCTGTTACCTATGAAATTGTTATGAAGTTAGCCCGAAAGCTGATAGTGGTCGGGCCATGGCCCTGACCACACCGATGCCCATTGAACTGTGAGGAGGGGTAACTTGTTAATGCGTGCATGCGTGCACTGTTATGCATAATGTTCTGCACTCTTGGGTGATAAATGGGATTAACGGCGTCACTGAAACATTTGACGGTTTACGGAAATTATTGTTGTACATAGACAAAATCAGTTTTTGTACCTGATGTGGCCCTTGTAAGGGACTAGGTACAAACATTGTGATTTGTTATTTACTTCGTATTTCCCCATATTCATGCCTTGACAAGAGAATGCTCGTACACACATTCTGATTGTTCAGACTTCAGCCTTGTATCCTACAAATAATAGTAGGTACATCAAATGAAGCGTGAAAAAGTGTTCTATCGGTCTAGCATGACTATGTTAGATCTATAACGAGATTTTTTGTTAGATTCTAAGAACTAAGACTCAAAAGGGGAAAAAACTTAGACACTTTATTTCAAGATTGAAATCTTATAATGAAAGTTTAAATTAAATCGAAATCGTGTTGTCAAGTCATCAAATTGGTATGACGTGTTATTCACCTTCTACACTCGCGAGCAACCAATTCGACTCAGGACCTAATTTTCATACAAATATACTAACTTCAGAGGCCTATGAATATAAAAGTATATTTGTGCTTTAGTGATAATTTTGATGTAAATTGATGTCATAAATGTTCTTCTTTAAGCTAATCGTTTAACAAGGCTCCAGAAACATTCCAATTTTCTTAAAATTAGGATTGAGCAAGTTGTTTGTCATCAACCACAATTTCCTTTCTTTTTTAAGAAATCGGCACTTTTCTGTAATCTGTTAAATTATTCAATTGAAATTTGAACACTTCTGAAATCGATTTACATTAAAATTATCACTAAAGCAGAGATACTTTCAAATTTATAGGCCTCTGAAATTAATATGTATGTATGAAAATTAGGCCCTGAGTCGATTTGTTTGCTCGCGGCTGTATTTTTGTTAGACTGTAAAATAGCCTAATAAAAGGACATAGGTTAAATTTCAGCCTGGTCAACTCGAAATAAGTTTTGATCACTTATATGACTATAAGTACTTGTACGATTTTCTAAACACCGTTTTGGCTTTTCGGTCATCCTTATCAGCCTGTCACAGTTGACAGCTGGACATAGACCTCTCCAAATGATTGTGAGTATAATAAGTAAAATAGGAAATCTGAAGCGTGTCCCTCACGCACGGTCTTGCAAATCATATGGTCATGCAGTGGGCTGCTGAGACTGATTCTGGTACCCAACCAAGCAGTGGGGACTGATTGCCTCAAAAAAAAATCAAAAATATCTTTATTAAATTTAAGTCTACACAGAACGTTTATGAATGACAATTATTATGTAATCTACCGCTAAATCGGAATGTCAATTTCTACCGAGAAAAATCATCACGAAACTCAGTAGTTACTCTTTTCAAATAATATGATAATTACAATTTTCTATGCTAATGTATGCACACAGACACCCGCGGCAAAAGTAGCCACAGCCCAGTTGCTGAATTAGCACACATGCTAATCAACAACTGGGCAAAAAATGAAGACCAAAATCTACACAAGTTCTAGGTAACCGCTCGTCCAAGCGCACATTTCCAGGGAGCGCTCGGTACAATACCAGCTGCGCACGCGCAACGCAGGCCAAACAGAATGCGTCGACATCCGGGCCGTGACTCAGGCGCAGACAAAGAGACTGCGCCGATCTGGAGCCACAATGCCTGTGATTATAAACATTGACGAGTGTGAAAAGCCATGGTAGCTCAGAGGATAAGATCGTGCTCCTTTCGATAAGGAGGTTGTACGCACTACTGGATTTTTCAAATCTATGTGTCTATTTCTACCAATAGCTCGGTGAGAGTCAAAACATCGCCCGTTGTTGTGATAAAGATTTTGAACGCGTGACTCTCTAAGAGTTCGAAGAGAGAGAGAGAGAAAAGGTCAGAGGGCATTCCCTTCATTGCTATTACCAGACTTAACACATCCTGTATTATACAGTCCAAGCGTGCTCTTGATCGGAAGGTCAAGATACATTTTAATAATTAAGATAGGTATAGATGCATTTTTATACAAAATACCTGTTTCCATAGAGGGATCTATGGAAACATGTATTTTGTATAAAAATAATTATCAATGTGTGTCTTTTTTTGATGTTTGTATGTTTTGCCTATAAAACTTGAGTCAAAACAAAAATTCTGTAACGACTGCGATATACGTCATTGTAACAGTATGACAATAAGATAAGAAAATTCACAATAAACAATAATAAAAAATAAAATAAAAATTAACCTGATTGTGGATTAGAAGCCAGTAGCCGTAGAATGGAAATTGGCATACCTGAAACAAAATTACACGATAATTCAGAAAAAGAACATTTAGTGAAACCCTTTTGGAAGTAAAGGGGAAATTATTTTTAAGCCGTGGCTAGTAGCGTGTCTAGGGCACGATTAATTCTGCCAATGTCAAGTGATTAAAGTGACACCAACTGTTATGGTGAAATTGACCATGATTTACATTGTATCTCCTTGAGTTTCTTTTTAGTTAGAACACTTAACTATTCTTTCTTTCTAATGAATTGATAAGTATATTAGTAACATTTGTATAACTGGCGATCAACTGATCACAAATCTTACTTTTTGCCAGAAAATGAGAACCCTCAAATTTTAAAGGCTGTAATGTTGTATTAAATTACAACATTGTACTGGGCGTCGACTTCGGTAACACCTTTTCTCGAGCATACTGTTCTAAAATGTTATTTGAAAATGAAAAATCTTTATTTCGACAACTTATAGAGATGCTTTACAATGGTGGGAATCTCCTTTTAAGCAAAAAGAATTGCTTGTGTTAGGGGATTCCGCTCTTCAATATTGACACAGTTGTCATTTTTTATATAGTGACGTAAACTATCAATAATATAATATTATTAAATTATTAATTAATAAGTTATTGGAAGTGTATAAAGTGATAAAAATATTATTTTACACTTTTTAGATCGTGGTTTTAGAAGGCGGTTTTTTTTTCGCAGATTTTTTTTTGTTGGTAAGACTTTTATTATCTTGAAGGTCAAGCCTCACTTTAGGCCGTTAAGTTAACATGTTAACTTAGTAGTTTCTATGTACAATTGGCTTAACATAAACTGGAGTTGCATCAGCAAGCTGAAGTGGCAGTGAACTGGCCATATTAGCCGATGACCTGACAATCGCTGGTGTAAACCAGTTCTGGCGTGGAGTCACGGTAAACGTTGTATAGGACGCCCTCCGGTCAGGTCCACCTGGCCTCCCTCCAGGAATAGAAGAGTTTGCACAAATGAGCTCACTAGATATGGATGCAAGTAGTCAAATATCGAACAAAGTGGCGAAAGTTGTTGACCTGCGCAATATGCAGTATGTGGCATCGTAACTTTTTAGCACAAGTCTATCTCCTCTTTTTTTATGATATTGGTGGCACACGAGCAGACGGATCACCTGATGGTAAGCGATTGCCGCCGCCCATTGACACCCGCAACACCAGTGGATTCACCAGTGAGTTGCCAACCTTTAAACTCCCCCTTTCCCGCCGGATTGTGCCTCCGGTACCCTCATTCACGCAGCGAAACACAGCACAGTGCTGCTTCACGCCGGTTTTCTGTGAGACCTCACGCCAAAATCATTGTACGCGCGTATTTTGTTTAGAACACGATGTAGGCAGCTGGCGTTCTGTGTCGTCATTTATGACGACAGGCCGATGATGGTGAAACTGTTTGTATACAACCAAACGGTCCACATAAAATAGAAACATACCATACAAGATTTCACAATATCCCACACATTTGTTGATCGCTTAACTGGCCCGGCCTATTTTCATTAACGCATTTAACGTAACAGATATACGAACAGCTAACACGTCATCGCGTCTGCGGGCTTAGCAAATACATGATTGAATTACAACGGTACAGTCGCATTTAAAAACACGTACGTTTGTGATCAAATTCTGATTGAGTCTTCGTTGTTGATAGAATTAATGATGGGATAAAAGTTAACCCCATCATTTAATTCTATTTTTTTTTTGTAGACGAGCAGTCAAACTGATCACTTACTTAATAGTAAGCCAAGAGAGCCCGACTAAGAAGAAGTTATAAAGTAGTTCATCATCAGCAACCCACACTCCTCCACTGCTGGACATAGGTCTCCCCTAATGCACGCCACTGCTCCCGATTTTCGGCCACTCTCATCCAGCCCACACCAGCCAGGCTTTGAATGTCATCATCCCATCTTGTCGCAGGGCGTCCTACACTACGCTTACCGAGTCGCGGTCTCCACTCAAGGACTTTACGGCTCCAACGGCTGTCAGTTCTGCGGCTAATATGACCAGCCCACTGCCACTTCAATTTGCTAATTCGGTGGGCTATGTCGGTGACTCTGGTTCTCTGTCGGATTACATCATTTCTGATGTGGTCCTTCAGAGATACTCCGAGCATAGCCCTTTCCATAGCTCTTTGAGCGACTTTGAACCGTAAACAACAGTAAAGTAGTTAACAATCTGAAAATTTCCACTTTCATTCCATTAAATGCCACCCTTGTAAGAGAAAAATGCTGAATCTTACCATCTCTCCCAAATTATTCTATCCCTGAGATGAGAGTATATCGTTTATTGCGAGTCTATGCTTCGTCTGGCAGATTAAGATTACATGATAAAAAATAATATCCTCCAGACGATTACGTACGTAGGTACGTATATTGTAGTGCTCTAAGTGTGTGCACAAACACAAGTGCACTCTCTATTCCCTTACCCTCATATTCCGATGGGACACCAGCTTGATACAACCGGAGAGGGATTCTGCGCAGGACCAACGGCTTAACGTGCTTACCGAGGTACGGGAGTACAAGGCCGCCAACTTCCAGACTGGGCTGACACTAAGAATTTCAGATTATATAGTTAAAATGCAGTTACCTTTAACTTAGGTAAAACGTTTACCACACAAACAGCGATTTGTTTCTATCGCCTTTTTTTTAGGTCCCTTTTTCCGACGACATTAAAGCTTGTCGAAAGCAGTACGTTAGTGCAGTGATCTGTTATCAGTGCAGTGGATTGTACCAAGCCGGACGTAGGTAAATCTGTGCGTATCGATCGTGAAATAATTTGGCCGGCCGTCCAGCTATAATGGTGAATTAATGGGTTTAACACCCCATGCTGAAGCAATTTACCCTCTTATGCGAATAACCTGATAGCCACTATGACTATACATTTCGTTGGGTAGAGACGACAGGCCGTTATGTAATGTAATGTAAAGTGGACTCCTGTTTCCGCACTTAGACTCCTATTTGGTCCATTGTGCGTGTCCTTGGTATTCTAGCCAGCCTAACTCCGTCCAGAAGCGCAGATACTTTCTGTGAACTTCACAGAAAGATTTCTTCGCGTGGACTGGTCACCGCATAGCACTCTAGTACTACGTGTGCGACTGATTCTTCTGCGCTAAAGCATCCCCTGCAGAGGTGTCGGTCGCGTTATGTTATCGTTCACAGGTGCTGATGCTCTTTTATCTATGTATAAACAAAACATAATGTACTATTCAATGTGAAGGTTCTTGAAAGATCCAGTGAAACACTTCTGGTTGATAATTTCTATCGATATCTTCTTCTTCTTTGGGTACTTATCAGTTCTGAAGGTTGGTCATAAGCCTTCCAAAATCCCCCTGTTTATTTCCGGATGAAACAGTCGTTCCACAGATGCGATGCTAATCCACTCCCTTACATTTAGTAGCCGCGACTATTTTCTCCTTTTAACGCGCCGTCTCTCCTCTATTTCACCCATAATATTAATGTCCCAAAGAGGTTGCCGCGAGCATCTCGGTATAACTTATTCGGCTTGAGGAGCTCCAAATCAAATGTTGGTAATTTTTCCCCTTTAAACAGAATGATTCGCCAGTATAACATAAAATCTAAAAATACTGATGTCGATATAAGTTGTGGTTCTTAAGTTAAATTTAAAAAACTAGTTCTCCCTAAAAGGTGTCAAAAACACCTCTCTTTGTAGTGAAATTGATTTTAGTAATATTTAATTAATTCTTCAACACTACCTACTGTTACTGTTGTCAATATTGCATGCCGTTGTCACCTATAAATAACATTTCGTTTAGATTGATTTATACATTTTCTGGTGTTATTATTGTATCATGTACTGATGTAAATTTTGTTGGTGATCTTATAAATAAATAAATAATTAGGTTGGTTGATATAGACGAGGAAAATTAAATATTTTGGCTAGCTCGATGATATGATTTTACCCAATAGTAAGACATAAACCGCCCCTAACAAATCTATTAACCCATCCATTGCATAATCTTATGCCTTTAGTGTCGCTATCCTATTGCGATATATCTCAATACAGATATACGATATTGAATTGGCAACAGGCCTGGTGGTTCTCAGAACCTGTAGTGCCGAGTGGAACTACCTACCTACATTTAGCAAGGCGATTCCAGTTAGTGTTGTGACTCCGACTCTAAATACAGACTCGAGTCCTAAACAGTTCCCATTTAAAGTATATTTATAATACTTATAGTTTATAGGATATAACAGAGCACTGATATATCGTATGTCTTCTTTTTTTTTAATCTACTTAAAAAATAATGACAGCAATCTATCAATAAAAACTATGGAGTAATGAATCTTGATGGTTCTTGATGGTTGGAGTCCGGAAGGACTGATACGACCCTCAAACCTTCAAGAATAGAGCGTATTCCTTTTTAAATGGCTGGCAGCATACTTGCTTTAACTCTAATGGTAGTCTATGAGCTGCACAATCGTTTGCCATTCTATCAGGTGATCTGTCTGCCCTATATCACAATTTGAGACAGAGTTCCTCGACTCTTGTTAATATTTATTTAATGACATAAAAAGATTAATCATGAAATATAACAAGTCTTGAATATAAGACTGAAGCTCAAGAATTTTAGAATTATGTAGGTATGAATCGGACACTTCGAGAAATGTAAAATTCGATCCGTTCGGCGCGTTCGGCTCTGATACGTGTGCGTTCACCTCAAGTCTTCTACAACACTACTCCAGTCAGATATATTTTTTTCTTAACCCGATACTAGCAGAACTTGTTTTGAACCTTATGCGTAGTTATACAAGCGCACTTTCTAATATTTTATAAATATTATGTTGTCCAGACGGCAATCAAAACATTGATGTCTGGGAGAAATTGCGAACGCAATTTTGATACTTTCAAAGTCTGTAATTATACTTCTATCAATCATTTTGAGACATAAAGGGTAAATTTTAAAAGTCAGACATACGTCTGTCTTCAGTGATAGACGGTGCAGTAACATTTATCCGTGGATAAATCTATCGTATAACGTTAGATTTGTTTAGAATGACAGCGCTATACCTACCAACAAAATAGTATCGGATGTAGATTGGTCTAATCGGGCCTAAATCTCAGTCATTGTGCGATAACTAGTCGTTCTCATTTCGATATATTCTGTGATATTTCTCTTTATATTTTCGCCGGTGATGTCAACTTAACGTCAACTCGAGCTACGAGTATTTATTCTTTTCCACGGCTCGAGCACTTTCCGTGTGGGCTATAATTAAAAACTGCGACCTTCTAAGCTAATTGTTTATTTAAATAGACAATGCAAATCACTATTTTTTACCTCTATAAAACATTCTACACGACAGATTGACGACCATTATAAATCTCACACTAACAAACATTAGAAACGTGGAGACAATAGACTTTAAAATATCACTTGAAAGGAAAATATGCACGAATCTTCTTGTGACGTCGTCGTGTCTACTACGTAGTTAGACACAAAGTAGGTAAATACGTCGCAGGTACGCCGTAAAAAGATAGCCTCATTTCTTATTAAGACCGCCGAAATTGTACAATTAAGTTTCTGTAATGCCTAGTTTTTTTAAGTTGTTTTTTTTTGTGCAATAAAGTATATCTATCTATCTTATAAATGAAAATCAATACTTATTTCACAAACACAGTCATAGGGATAATTTCATTTTTTTCTGAGTGGTTAACCTGTCAAAAATAGAAATATCGATGAAAGAACAGCTTAGCTTGACAACTCTTCAAGATATCACAATTTAAAAATCACGTAAAATAGACCTGCCTAACCCCCCAAAGCTTAAATGGAACTGACCTGGCCTTACTGTGAGAATGCACCCGGAGAGAAGGACCCATGTTGTCACGAAATGGCAGCCTGTAGATAGCCGTCGCCCAAGAGGCAGGCCAAAAAAGAGATGGCGTGACAACCTGAACCAATACTCCCATAACTGGCAAACGCTGGAAATAGGGTTGCCAGGTGAGTCGCGTTAAAATACCGGACAACCTAAATCTGGTTGTATGCTGGGTCGCAAAAAAATAAAAAAATATATTGTTCTGTCCGGTATGACCATTTATTTTTTTACCGGACAAGCCTGAAAAATACCGAACTGTACGCTTAAATATCGGATATCTGGCAACCCTAGCTGGCAATGGAGCAGAGGAGGCTATTAGAGGAGGCATTTGCCCAGCAGTGGGACTATTCGAGCTAAAAAAAACGCTCTATATAAACGGCGTCGCGCTGTGATGTCCTAGCTAACAGGACAACCTCTAGTATATACGCAACTTTGTTCGATAACTATAATAAAGCGTTTATGAAAATGGTTTCATAACAAAAGTTGCTATAAACTTGCATAAGTTATCGAATAGTATATTATATCCTTGACATCATCGCTATTACGGACAAAGTGTCTGGCAATGTCAGCCAGACTGTCCAACTTTTTTTTTTTGTAGGATAAGGGAATAGAGAATGCACTTATATATGCGCACTATAAATATGCTGCATCGATGGCTGATATTGGCCGCCATAGCCGAAATAAATAATAAATGATTTACTGTTCTCTTCACAATTTAGCAATTACAGTATGGTAATTCGAATAGCTAGAACTTACATATAAACAGAAATATCGACTTGGAGGACATTATTACGTCATATGGATACCATCATACAGTGCAAGCGAACAACGTCGTAGGTACGTTGTTCGCATAACATAACAACAACATTTAATGTTCAGCCTTATCGCTAGACATGTCTTCCTGATGATCGTTCGAGTGTAAATATGAATGTTGGTAGAAAATTTTTCTGCGAAAAAAAAAACCGTCTACAACAACCACGAACTAAAACGTGTAAAATAATATTTTTATCACTTTATACACTTCAAATAACATTTTATAACAGTACACTCGAGAAAGGGTGTTACCGAAGTCGGCGCCCAATACTATCTTGTAATTTAATACAACAATCAATTATTCAACAGAGATCAGGCGCCGACTTCGGTAAAACCTTTTCTCGAGTTTACTGTTAAAAAATGTTATTTGAAGTGTATAAAGTGATAAAAATATCATTTTACACTTTTATTTCGTAATTTTGTAAAAACGTTTTTTTTTCGCAGAAAATTTTTTTTCAAGCCTTAGTGTCTAATTTTTTTCCAAAAAGACCTTTTTGAAATTTGAGGGTTCTTATTTTTTTACGGGAAAACGTCTCATTCCAAAAGGAAAACATGATGTAATCCACTCGCGCATAAAATTTAGAACGCGCTGTGCGTTGCTTTTCTTTGGACGCTACAGGAGCCCAATTTTCGGGCTTGTGATATTTTGAAAACATGGCGGATATCACCTAAAAACCATTCAAAAAAACTATGTTTTAGTCATATATGTCGTATAAAAATAAATGTCACGAGCACGAGAATTGGGCTCCTGGCACGAGAATTGGGCTCCTGGTATATTTCTCGTTCGTTACGGGATGGATTTGTTGTAAGCCCCCTGTTTTCATTATAGTAAACCCATGAGAATCATCATCATTTAACTACTAGACGTCCACAGCTGGACATAGGCCTCTCCCAATGTTCACCACACAGATCGGTCGTGTGATGCCCGCATACAATGGATGAGAATGTTCAAGAACAATTACAATAATTATTATGTTTTGAATATTTATTAACTTTTCCGCTAATAAACAGTAATGTTTTTACATTATTATAACAGAACAAAGCTTCGCAAATAGGCGCACAGATTAACGTAGATTAGCTGGGGAAATCCATGAGAATGTTTGCAATCTGGTAATAGTAACGAAGATACAATAGAGCAGCTCAGTGGTTCAGAACCCGCCTTGCTTACGGGGTCCGGGTTCGAATCCGAGTATGCACCTCTCGATTTTTCAAATCTATGTGCGTGGCGGTGAGGGGAAACATCGTGAGGAAACCTACACGTTTCGGAGAGTTTCTGAAACATGTAAACATGATTCAGTTGGTCTGATTCCCCTGTTTAAGGTTGCGATGGTCAGACGGCAGTCGCTTCATTGTAATTACTAGACTCCTCAAGTAAAGAATCATGGTCCAACAGTTCCCAGGGCTCCAGAGCGACAGCTTTAGACGCATCTTGGGAAGTACACGCTAAGATGAGAGAGTAAAGAAGATACAAGACAGGAATACCTATTGCAGTTCATATATTGTTTTAAACACTTCAAAATTGGTCTGTAAATTTCCCTAATAAAATAAAATAAAATAAATCTTTATTCTTCGTGACTGACTAAACAGTTATAACAAACCTAATACCTCCTACATTTTTTAAGAATATTAATCTACTTTTTTCTTATAGTTATCAGACGAGTAGACGGATCACCTCAACACTCCGTTACGCCACTGGAGTCACAAGTGCGGTACCAATCTTTACACTCCCCTTATTCCGGATTGGGCCTTGCACTCACTCAGTCGGTGAAACAGAGCACGGGCGCAGCTTCACGCCGGGTTTCTGTGAGGCCGTGGTGTCCCCGGTCAAGCCTTCCCATTCTTGTCGAAAAGTGGCTTTCATACGATCAAGTACCTTTATTTCACCGATTAAAAAAAGAAGAAAGAAAACTTATCTTTCTTCTTTTTTTTTGTGTGTGTGCGGATACAGCTCGCACGTCATCTCTAACTGTTGATAGATTGTCTGGTGCAGTAGGTTACGGGACCTTGTATTTTATTTTGACTTTGTCAGTCCAGCGCATAGGCGACTTGTGCCGCTTGTATATGTTTGTAATGAATTAACTCAAAAACTACTGAATGGATTTTGATGAAACTCTACAATAATATAGCTTCATCATCATCATTTCAGCCAATAGACGTCCACTGCTAGACATAGGCCTCCCCCAATGTTCTCCACACAGATCGGTCCTGCGCCGCCCGCATCCAATGGATTCCCGCGATCTTTACCAGATCATCGTTCCACCTTGTGGGGGGCCTGCCACGGCCGCGACTTCCTGTACGTGGCCTCCACTCGACCCAACAGCCGTCTGTTCTCCTCGCTATGTGCCCTACCCATTGCCACTTGAGGCATGCAATCCTTTGGGCTATGTCTGTACATAGCTAAAATATCAGAAAAACTCATACGCTACAATTCATACGCGAATGAAACCTCGAGTCGCAGCTATTTCTTAATAACTTAACAGAATACTTAACGGTCTACAACTTTTGAGTAAAGACGCTCACTTGAAGTCTATTATTCCATCAATATCGATTCATTCAGCGAATGTAATTTAAGCTAAACTGGTTTAGGGTGTATTCAAAGCGGGAAGTTTCCACCAGGAGCAAAACTTGCCCGTTCTTTTAGCAGTTAATAGTTCAGAAAATACCGAGCGCCGCAACTTGATAACACCAAAAAGCTTAGCAAGGTTGTCACTCAACATATTGCATTTTTTAGAAGTACATGCAAAATTAGTACATAACAAAAGAAAAAAACATGCAAACATAGGATGGTTACACTTTTGCACAAAGTTTACAGATCTCTCAATCTATGGTATTATCCTAGTACAATGTAGACGGGTTTTATCCCCAAATAGCGACCTCTTAAAAACAACCTCTCCAACATATTGAATGTGAGTACCTAATCGTCATGATACATGACAAGGTAACGTAAACCATCGCACCTAACACTATTCACTACGAATCTGCTATTTAGTCAATACAAAATTATGAAGATAATTCAGAATGGCAATGATCATTTCGAATCTAGAGGGTTTTAACCTCTAAGGAATCATAGAAGTATATATGAAAATGATACGAGCAGGTGCAATACTATTTTTGCAACCAAAGCAATTGGCGGCCCTAGCTCCGAGCAAGTTTGAGAGTAGTTTTTATGCAGACCGACAGAAAACTTACCCAGTAGACAAACACCAAAGAAGTTTCAGACGTAAGAAAAAGCCCAGGTATTATACTCGTACCTAAATTGGATCTAATAATAGACCAACAAAGATGAACAGAATCCATTACAGAGAGGTTTCTTTGATGTCCAAACCACTTAGAAACTACGAAACTCTGATACAATTAGGCTCACAGCCGAGCAAGTACTTTACAGTCGAGTTACTAAGTGTATTTGGGCGACTGCTCCAACCGTAGACTAGTCACCCGGTTAGTGGATGGTCGTGGGTTCGAGTGCCTATTAGAGGGAGGCAGCTAGGATATCAGCTTTTATAGAGTATTATTTGCAATCCATATATGATATAAAAGGAAGTCGTGTCAGTTACACTATACATAACTCTAGAACAGCTGGGCCTATTGGTTTGAAAAATTGCTGATTAGGAGCCGTTCGACTGTTTTTGTAGGACGTGACATAAAACGTCAATAACAAAATTGACAACCAAACGTGGATTTGAAATTTACCTAAATATTTTTTTCAGAAAACGGACATACGCTTTTTTAAACCACAACATAAAAAAAAAAACAATTTGGACGGAACGAAGTTAGCCGGGAGACACTAGTTTAAATTATTTAAACATGCACTTGCGAGAGCTTCAAACAAAAATGACACACAGATCATGATGGCATTCTCCACCATCTCATCTTCCATCCTCGCACATGAGCCAAAGCTAATCATTATATATACATTGGATATTAGATTGAATCGTGCACCACAATTACAACATATGATTACAATTATACCACAACATAAAATCGAGAATACTTAATCGTCCATCCAGGAAATTGCGCAACGCATAACAATCAGACGATGTGTGATACATCGCAATTAACTTATCTTGATTGCAGCAGACGTATCTATCGAGTGCAGGCAAGGTCCGTCTTACTGATGATACTCTTATCTAGATACGGTGTTTCCTAGATTAGACTGTTGTAATCTTTATCTAGTTTACGCCGGCGAACGATGATAGGTACTAAAAGACGTACCAAATATATACCCAATGGCGCATTTAGTAGTGACACATGCATTGATAGTTCATATAATATCTCATGAATAATAAATTGTGGAAAAAAACTGTAAACAGCAAGAAACTATTTAGTTATTTCCTTTCGATAAGTCAAAAAAGATGACGATAGTCTCCATCAGGTGGGAGAGAAAAGAGTTAAATAAATTGTCAGAATATATAATTATGTAGACTAGGAGAGTTATTCCTAAACTTAAGGTCACATTTTGAGATATTTTGAATGAATCATCCAAACTAAATTAACACAAGCACACAGAATCATTTTCTCAAATCCAGTTTTAGATTCGAGATTCCGTTTCTCGGAACAATAAAATTAGTCATCTCCAAACTGACAGTATTGAATAAACACGCTGGAAAATTATAGGACTTGTTCGATAATAACCCTAAACAAAATACTGACAATTTTTTATAGACACAAAATATATATTAAATTACCAACAGAAATGAAACATCTACAACAGCAAAATAATGAGCAGGAAAAAAATCGCAAATATTCTCATATTGCTCGAAGAAATCTCTGCAATTCTATTGTTATGAATGACATTCTACATTTCAACAGAGACGAATTCTCATCATCATAACACAAAGACTAGCAATTTTTGTGTAATGTTGCTGGTTCGTAGAGAAAAAATTCTCCCACACAATTAAATCACTGATATGGTAAACAAGCTCATGGTTACTGTAGGCCATGGAGTCTTGAGAAGGGCTACAAAATCGTAAATTGAGCTTAAGTTTTTCCAGATTTACGTGACAGTCATGATGCCATGCAATACTAAAGAACATTTTATAAACGAGTCATCTAATGGTAACGGACCGATCACTACCGCCTCCCTACCAGTAGAGAGCCATCACACCAAAGGCATCGTGGCTAGCCCGACGGCGCATAAATTGTTAGTGACCCAACCTAATAGTCCTCATACTCGAAGAGTATTTGTTCCTTTCCTTTTCTTCGTCAAACACTCGTGGAAAGAACACATGTAATTTATTCAGTATCTAGGTGTTATAATATTTATTGTAATGTACATATGTTGCCGAAGCCAGGGCTTAAAGGTATGGTTTTATCTAAGTGAGTTTGTATTTTCTGAGCTCTGCGTCCATAGTAATTAGAAAGCAAATGTTTTTTACCCGGAAAAGTAACAATGTTCTTAGCTATCTTTTTTCTCGTAATATTTTCCTTTCTTTGTCTACCGCGTAATATTTTTGCTCTTTATACGTTCAAGTTTTTGTGTTTGTGATACATATTTTTTTATCATACAGTGATTTTACCTTCTATCGCTGCCGTGTTGTGACGATGGTACGTAAAAGAAAATAACTACAACGAAAGCGATAAATATGGCATCCCATCCGTTGGCACTGCCATATTAATAATTCTATAAACTTCGTTGAAAGATTCCATATGGTGGGACGGGGGAAACACATGTTAAAATAACACAACTTAATTCAGTATTAATTACTATGAATACTAGATTAAGTTATGTTATTTCTGTTGTTATGTTATTTCTGTTGTTATGTTAGTCTCTCTACTGAGTGACAGTTTAAGTTCGAGATTCTGGGTCGGTCTAAACAACATGTTACATTTCTTAGTGGTCCATTGTCAATTATCATAACCTAGTCGTACATTACCATATTTTACGATGTCATATCAGAATGTACCAAAAATATCGTGACCTATAAGAAGAAGGATCATGATAACGCTATCGGACGCAAAGGCAATGTTTAAGACCGAAACAAAAGGAGAACTATAAAAACGGATTACAAGCCGATTGTTTGTTTTCTTTATCGCTTCTAGATTCTCGTACGAGGAAAATAAAAAACACACATTTCGCTCTTATTTGGAGTTTTGGAGAGTTATTTTTCTTTTGTTCGGCGAATGTAAACAAACATTATCATAATACGGATTCGTGGAAGTGTTGATGAAGATAATTCTACATTACGTATACATTTGTTTGTAAGTTTTATTGAACGTCGCATAGATAACATTCTCATTGTTTCTAACCTAACGCTTCTATCAATACTAAAATATGGAGCCTTAAAAGACGCGTTTTACCAATTACACTTATGCGTGTATTTAACACCTCGTGGAGTGACGGCCCCATTTGCATTGCGACTTTTTGGAAAGAGACAAACTCGAATTAGTCTCGAAGCAACATTGATTCAGTCGCAACTATCTACCGGTCATTTTAGTAATTCCCTATTTAGTACTAGCCCCGACAGGAGGGGTCGCCCTGTTGGCCGTGAACTCGGGGTCCTGGGTTCAATTCCCGGGCCGTGCAAAAAGTATGTTTCAAAATTTTCGAACATAGCTTGGGTTTGTGATCACCAATTAGGCAAGCGTAGAGATTAAGCCTACCCCCATCACAGTAACGATGACTTGATTTCTATGATGCCTTTGCCCTGCAGTAGGACAGTGTATAAGCTGATACTTTACTATACATTTTACTAGCAGTTCTAAAGTTTAAAACAGACTGTAGTTTTTACTAAAAATTTGTTAATAACGAAAATGACTTTTTATCAAAACAAACACACAATTATCCATCATCATAAAGATTTGCAACTGTTGACGTCACGATATTATCAGCTACGGAAAATGTTAAATTTCTTTAGTGTGACACTTTTACTTGTCTGATCCAAATCATATAGTTGTGGATTAAGACACTGATAACATATTTACCTTAGATAACACTAGCTATGTAGCTAAGTTCTAGAATGAATAATGTTTTGTTTTGATGAAAATGAAAACGAAGAAGCGCGTAAATATTTTTATAACATTTGAAGGAGTTTTGATTAGCACCGCTACGGTGAATTGGTAAACAAAATCTTAAGGTTGCCAGAGCAATGAGTAATAAAACACCCAGACCAATATAAACAGATATGTTGATGCACACAAATGTTTGCACTGTGCGGGGGTCGAACCCGAAACCCTTGGACTAAAGGCAGCGTTCACTACCACTGTTCCAAACGGGTCATCTATTAAAAGCGGCCTAGACAAACTGACATCAGCAGCGATGTGACAGCCCTCCTGTCTTAAGTTTCATCATCAGCCCATATAAGTCCCCACTGCTGGGGCACGGGCCTCCTTGAATCACATGAGGGGTAATTGCCATACTCACCACCCTTGGCAGACGGGTTGGCGAGGGTTTTGATATAAATGCAGAGTTTTCCTTCTCTGGGTGCTGATGATCATGCCAGCAGCTTTACCTCAGTCGCCTTTTACGACATCTCGGTAAGAGTGAGGGTGGCCTATTCTACTCTGCCGGGGACCACACGGCGTATGTACAGCAAACCTAAGGATGGGGGTAACATCACCCACCTAGAGCTCAGCGTAATACTTCGACCACTCTCGACCAAATGCATACACAAACGCGTTCTAATTACACAGTCATAAGTTCGTGCATATGAAAAAGAGTACCATGCTTGTGTGAGTGAGAAGAGACGTTGTAGAGTAACTGAGCAGCGGGGGGCAGAGAGTGACCAAGGACCATACTGTACACCACTATTCGTCATTTATACTATGCCAGCAGCATTGATGATGAGCATTGACATTATTTTTGCCTTTCGACGACCTTTACTTATCTCAACCACTTTATCATATAATTGTCCATTGTTTTGATGTTTGTCCACAATCTTGAAAATTAAGTAACCGCTCCACGTAGAGCTTTCTACAGATATCGTTGCTTCAAGATGGTTATTTTCAACTTTGTTGGGTTTTGTGTTTATTTTGAAACATATGTTCAATTGTCTTGCGAAACTATTCGAGTTCAACGCAAACATTACATCTTCAGCTATAAACACCTGTACCTATATGTATGTATGGCATTGTATGATAAAGCACACAAATAATTTCGCGTTTAGTTTGGAATATTTCCAAAATATCCCCATATTTAATCGTTTATTAGTGCAGGCAGCGCTGCGCCCACCTCTGGTGCAGTGTCAGTTTAGTTAGCGGGTTCGATTCCCACACAACCACAAATATTTGTCGATGCAACACTCTGGGTGTTTGAGGTTCTATATTAGTTTATTATTT
This sequence comes from Marasmia exigua, assembly GCA_019059595.1. NCBI lineage: Eukaryota > Metazoa > Arthropoda > Insecta > Lepidoptera > Crambidae > Marasmia > Marasmia exigua. The sequence goes on from CM032478.1 coordinate 10,399,269, forward strand.
CCATAGTACAACGAAAACCTTTAGTTCGAAAGTACTACGAAAATGTATGTGATGATGTTATCTCAAATAACTTCTCTTGTTGTATAAATATGTTTATTTTGAAAATAATTCATGTAGTCATTTGACTACAATAATACTCGATGCATAATTAGCAACGATGAGATCAGGGATCTATTGAACAACAATAGGACGTATCTAGAGCTGTCACAAATATGTCAAAACAGCCTCATCATCTCATAAGAAATAATCCATCTAAAACCTATCTATATTTTTTTACCAAAAGTCAGATTGGATTTGTAGTCGGGAAAATATTGCTACTTTAAAATGTTAATGATTACACCTACGTTTTACTGATGATAACTTTATAAAATATCATACCAAGTCTTGTAGTTGTAATTCACAGTCATTAAATGTTCTCATAATTAATTCCAAGTCCCAGAAATGCCGAACCCCAGAGCAAGTGAAAGCCGGCAAATATCGACCGTGGATGCAAGTGCACTCACCTATCTCCTTCCTAGCTATGTGCCTCTCCCCATTGTGGGAGTTGGTTCCGAACGCTTGGCCCATCTCGTCTGTATCACAACACTAAAGTCACAAAAAGTAAACAAAAAAATGTAAAACACAATATCAGCTGTTCACTCGGCGATAATGCGCAGTCGCGGCCGCGGTTCAATCACATAACGTAGTTCGTTCGACGTGCGCGCCCCGGGGCGTCTCACAGAGCACTGAGTGAGTGAGCGGTCCGCGGAAACGAACGAACGAGTCGGTGACCGATAACAGATGCCATCTCTGACCTACATTCGCGGATAGATAACTGCATGCACTAGTAAACAGGTCTACAATGGTAGATTCGTTTGTCTATGTATTTGGGTTTCGGAGATTAGTCTGTTGATCTCGAAATGTTAATACGCGACCTAATCATATTCCACTAAGCGTTTAGTCAATGTATTGTCTTTAGTAATATGCCTACCCGTCTGATATTGATTGAGAAAGCCGACTAAAACTTATAAGGTTAACGCCCGCACCGGAAAAACAGTTTGTGCCAGATCTAAATCGTTGGGTCTACTGTCGGTGTTTGGTTTCCATTGTACCGGGAATAGCTAAAGTTTGAGGGAAGTTGACCTTTCCTCAAACTTCGGTCATTCCTTATCCCATGGATGTTTGGGACAAGCAAAGTATAGGGCATGCTCTAGTTTGAGACTAGATGATCAGAATCCTCATTCTGATCATAGCCCCCGCTATCGCGAAATATCCGCTAGATTGCGTGCCTGTGAACCGAGGTTCAACTACAACATCATTGGCTGATTTATTTGTTAATTGACAATTTGAGATATCACGTCTAAATATACCCAATCACCTTGTAGATGGACCTCAGGCCTATAGTGCGCCATCTTGGGGATTTTTCGCACGCCATAGCCCCCATTGTCTGACTAAAGTTTAAGCTTTCAGCGTCACGTTCATCAGCTTCAAGGCCACGATGTTATACCATCACCAACATCTCAGCGGCTTATTCCCGGTTTCGTCGTTTCATTTCGGAGACCAGGGTATGCTTGAACCATGATCCATAATCATTTCAGCAGAGACAATTTTCTTGTTTCGTACTTTTTAGAACGTGTTTTTTGGTAGTCGGGTTTTAGTTTTTAAACTTTATCTTTATTTAACATATTGTTAGTTATGTAAATAAAATTACATATTTGAAATGTGCTATATTTGATATGTGTAATACCCTACAACGTACGGTCAAGCGAAACATTTTTTAGTTCCTTGCTCTAAGTTCTAGGGCGCTGTAGTCAATTTAACGTGACATCATGTTGCCTATAACCAGAAGACAATCAAGACGCTTCTAACGACACCTCATTTGTTCAAATATGATAACTAGTTAGTAGTTTAGAAGTTATGAGGGAGCAGATGAACAACCATACATACATACTCATCGAGTCTGAGCAAACATGGCTCTCATAAGTTTTCCAAAAATGACCTAGTAACTTTAGATGAGCAAGCCGCAAGGCCACTCGCGCGCAGTTTTGGGCGCCCGTTACTTCATTAGCATGTCCTGTTATACGGCCAAACTAACTGAAAACTGCTCTTTTAGCTCTTGTTAACACTTCACACCTCGTGACACGTGTTTGTGACAACTGTTGTGAAACTTACCTACAACTACTCGTAAAAAATCAGGTTGTTGTTAAACGCTACGATCAACCAACCTCAAGGCAATAACTATCATGATTCTGTAGTGGCCCAGACACAATTTTTATGTGATATTTGCCAGAGGCGCAGACAGATCACCTGACGGTAAGCAATTTCCGCTGCCCATTGACACAAAGCGCACTGCACGTTTGAAATCTCTTTTCCCCCAGATTAAGCCTCCGGTACCCTCACTCACTAAGCGAAACAGCGTTTACGCTGCTTCACGCCGGTTTTCTGTGAGGCCGTGAAAATAAAATGTACTATTTTAAAAATGGTTCTTTTTATCTTTTCCAATTTAACCTAACAAACAAACAACACAGTCACAAAATTCATAAAAATACGACGAATAAAGATGTCGAAGAGATATAAGTCAATTTAATCTTTATAGTCCTAATTAATTCAAGGGGCATTGAACCTGTAGTAAACCAAGTATAAATAAATAAATCAAGACAATATCACATACATTGTCCCAAACTAAGGTTTCTTATGTACTTGTAGTACTGAAGACTTATTAAGTAATCAGGAGTTGCAGGCGTCCATAGGTTGCGATAGTCGCTTACCATCAGGCGAGTCGAACGCTTGTTTTAAACAAAATCAATTTCATGGCAGACCGTACTAACGCTAAGGCTTATGTAAAGTGTTGGACTAAACTAGTCCCTATTCACTTACACGCACGTTAAATTACAGACAATCAGACTTGGAGGCCCCCTAATGCCACTACCCACCCACTAATAGTGTTACTGAGCGAATAGCTCAAATTTACTAGTTCACTTAACAAGCCCTTTCTGTTCACTCACTCTTTCTTGTCCCATGTAGTTTAGTAATTACATAGAAACTCCCTCCTATGTGTTGTCTATGTTATAGTTTAGTTGCTTTTAAAAAAATCTCAATATCAGTTTAAATCACCGGACATTTTCACTAGGTAAATAGCAATAACCTGTCTCTTAAATCAATTCACAAGGGTAAAATTTACCAGAGACTGTTCGCAAGACACGATACAAGCCACTTAAAACCGGCCTAGTGCGAGTCAGGCTCACCGAGGGTCCCGTACCTTTTCTATGTTTATAAATAGTTCAGGAAGCGAATCCCGGTTGTTTCAATATTTTTCAGGTTTTATTATTTCAGTAAGTATACTTATATGCTCTTTCGTGTGATTAACCACTTGGGTTAATTTGTACAGCTTGAGAGGACATTTATGTATATATTAATAAATAAATATTTAAATAAACAATAATTGCATACAATATGTAATACATAATATAACTGAATTGATATATACATAACATTAAACATAAATAATCGCAATGTGTTGCCTGTTTAATCTATATTTTGTATAATGTATAATTAAATTGTGTTAGTATTAAGTGGAATGTCGGGGTTGCCCACGAGAACCACTGCCGACAACTGTTCCACAGTTTGAATAAAAAAAATACCTTATATGAAGAAAGGCGTCGCAAAAAATAAAATATATTTTATATTGTGCATATGATACCCCCGTTTGAACTCGTAGAATTTGAAAATTCAACGTTTCCATAAAGTTTAGGCAAGTCCAATTTAGTGAACTGTTTTGCCCAAGCCTACTTGCACCATTTATTCTCATCGAGTTACATAAGTCACTGAACTGTTTATAGGACGGGGTTAAATAATATTATTGGAAAAACAATAATGCGGTAAACAAACAACTAGTTCAAGACATTGCGGTTGACGCTGCAGACCGCGTTGGCACCACTTCGATTCCCGGTAGGTCAATGTTTGCCTAGCATTGATTATTATTTATTTATAACTTTATTAGTACCCAAAATGTTTCTATAATAGGCTAAATTAATGCCAAGAGGCATTCTCTACCAGTCAGCCTTTGGGTCATACAGAGAGGATAATTATGATAGATACATAAGTGAGTTTTGTCATTTTATTTGGGTTTGCGTGTTTTGAGTGTGAGATAAATCTTGAGAGTGGTTGTTTAGTATCAGCAATTTTTACAATTTATCTTTTACACGTCACAACCATCATATTCGTAACTTTTTTATGTGATTTTGTTTGGCAAACGGATCATCTAATGGTAAGCGATGGACCAAAAAGAGGAACATCGTGCGGTTATGGCGAAGTAGGGGATCTCCTAAATTTTTTTTTATTGCTACAAATTAAAAAATATTTAGGATATAATACATCTGATGGTAAATAATAACCGCCGCTCATAGACATCATCAATGCCGGAGTACAGTCATGCCGCTGCCTACCGTGGAAGAAGTACTCTTTTCAAACCTCGTTATTTATGTTTAAAATACATTTCATTACTTACTACATATAAAAACAAATAATATTAAAAACACCAATAGGTATAACTCCTCAGTAACAAATGAACTCGCTGAACTTTTGTAGCGACATCTATAGGTTGGCAAAGAGACCACAACAAATATAGAAATGGCAAGCAATGTCGGCGTAATATTAAATTCAAACGCTGCACCAATAGATGGCGTTAAGTAAGATTGTATGTAAAATAGTTTTCAACGCTTTCAAGTATTGGCGGAAAATATAAGTAAATCAACTTAAAAATATATGTACATGCATATCTTAAAATCGCAGAGTACATTTTTCACTAATCCTCAGTTCAATAGGAATAGAAACATATCCACCAATAAACTCACTTTTAACTTTTTTTTTGCTAACACTAAAATGGTACACAGTTCATAGAGCGAAGTTAGCTGAGTGGATAAGAACTAGCATCGTGAATGAAACGGGACGGGAGGTCGCGGTCGTGGGATGAAATTCAAGCACGCATCTCCAGATTTTTTTCAGTCTATGTGCGTATTTCTAACATCAACAAGACGGTGATGAAAAGCATCGTGAGGAACCCGTGCAGTAGTCAGGATGACCTGTTAAAGGCAGGTGAGACGGCAATCATTTCAATGTAATTACCAGTCTTCCCTTAACTTGGATCATGATGATCCAGAGTGCGTCCGGGATGCGTTTGGACCATGGTCCACCCCGGACGCACTCCAAGCACATATTAAATCTGTGACTCCAAGGTTTTGGTCGCAACCGGTAATTACACGCTGAGGTGATGATAAATAACTGGAGAATGCCCCCAAATTGTACATATCATCTAACAACGGTTTATTTTCATTGTTTATGGCTTGTATAGTGTTCGCTACAGTTAATTTTGCCAATGTAAACTGTCTTTCTCTGAATCAGCGCGTCGCAGATGTGACGGCACACCTTCGCGTCACATCACCGCAATTAAATCACCTTATCATTCGCGGAACTGTTATCAGCTGGTGATCTCAGCAGACACTTACCTGTAACAATAGATTGAGCTGGTTAATATCTAGACAATTAGTGTTCGGTGCTAATTTTAACTATTACACGATGGATATTATACGATCAATGAACCTGAGGCCTTACCATAAGTTTGAAATACTATCTTCGGTATCCAAAAATATTGCTGTCTCTTTCACATGCACCACAGTGAAAGGGACAAAGCGATAGTTTCCGATGGCGAGAACAGTTTTTCAAACTCATGGTAAAGGTACTGGTTAAACATTCTAGCAGGGGAGCCCACAATGCTAAATGTGAAGTTAAGATTTGTTTTGTGGTCAAATATTGTGTTATGGGTCAAATAGAAACTATAAATATTAAGTATGGATTTTAATTGAGTCATTCTTCACACACCAAAGGCATATTTTTCGTCTGTCCTCTACTCTTCCGTCAGATTTTATTTATTTCATACCCATTCCGTTTCATATGACATAAGAACTTAAATTTTATGCTCAAATTACCCATACAAAGAAACGGTAGTCGAGCACACAACACACAGCACAGTGCTGCTTCATACCGGTTTTTGTGAGGCCGTGGTATCATTCCGGTCGAGCCGGCCCATTCATGGCGCAGCGTGGCACTCCCACGGTTAAAAATATCTGACATTACTTACACCATTTACTCCGTAAGGCCTCTACTTTACTGGTAAATAAAATACCCGGGTATTATGTGCATAAACACTGGTACCCACCATTTCGGGGGGGGGGGGGCTGCAGCCCTCTAAGTGATGAGATGAGAGACGGTGAAAAAATAGTCTGGGCTAGACAATGTACTCCACAGCTAGTGTCACTATGATGAAGTGGAAATCTGAGATTTAGCGGGACTTTAGTCAGATCGCAGGTATTTTTAAATAAAACATGACCTTTTTTAAACAAGGTTTGAAAAGAATTTTTTTCACGGTAGGCAGCGGCATGACTGTGCTCCGGCATTGTTGATAACTATGACCATTTACCATCAGAAGGGCCGCATAAGAAAAAAAGCATATTTTTTGAGGATTTATATATGTCAGATCTCGTGAGACGGCTTTCAGCTTCAGAGGGGCAATGAGAGTTTCCGCGTGTGAAAAATCCGGCCATACAAATAACCATTTTAATCGTTCAGTAGAATGAGAAATAAAGTAGAATATCCATCCTCTTCTATAATATGTTATCTACATGAAGATTGTCTGGTAGATATCGCTCTCAGCGATAAGGTCGCCTAAAGTGTACACTGGATATCTGTACATCTAGCTTTTAAGTTTTGTGTTGTGCAATAAAAATTATCTATCTATCTTATATCCCATGAATCCCAAACTCGCAGCCATCCCACAAAATAGTTCCACTCTAGTTGGGGGAACAGTCTAGCTAAATACAAGGCATACTTGATAACAGGCCTTATTAAATGAAATCCCACTCAATCAGCGTTCGTTTACGGTTCAAAATACACTAGCGGGGTCGCAGACGAGTTTAAAGGGCACAAATTAGAAGGCAGGCACGCCAGGGAGCAGGATTTTATGTAAAACATGCAGATTTTCAATCGTCCTTGCTGAAAATAATGAGGGGCGTGGTAAAACGCGATGGAACATAGTCTCATGGCAATTTTAAATTTAATGGTTATTTTAAATGTCACGGTGAAATTAATAATTATCTTCTGTTCTTTCCTCTAAATGGTTGTCTGGAAGAAATAGCTAAAAGCGACAAGGCCGCCTCATTGTACTGACTGCCTGTTTTTGTACCATACTTGTATTATATTTTGTTTTTGAGCAATAAAAGTATTTATTTTCGTTACATTTACAACCTAGGATACCTATTTAATTTAGTAAGGTATCACGTGAAAATTTTACTTTTGATAAAATTAAACTATTTACAGAAACATTAGCACATAACTCAATCAAGAGTGGTGCTTTACAAAAAACAGATGATGATTTTAGCCATAAATGGCTAAGAGGCCTATACCCAGCAGGGCTTGACGTCACACACCTTCCCAGCACTTATATACCTCCGGAAAATCGAAACGAAAGCGTGATGCAGGATACATGCAGCGCCATCTATCCGCGACATTCAGAACTAAAAAAAATATGGCCGTGTCGGAGTTTTGTAGAAAATGTTGCGTTGATTCATTATTTTCCAATACCGTTATTTAAATTATGCAAATAAAAAATAATGTGACTTAAAAGCAATAAATATGTAGGTAATTAGGTTAGCTACTCATATCAACTAGGTGAAATAATATTAGCTCAGTTATTTGTGTCTGGCGACCTCGATATTCACAATAGGGCGATGTGACGTTGCGTAGGGGCTCGGGTTCGATTCTCGGTCGCGTAAAATACGATCGATTCTGGTGTACTACGATGTCATATTTTGTTATTATGTCCCAGATATGATGATACATTCCACATGTATTTACTTTTAAAATGATAACAGATATCTTGGAAGATATGCAACTGAGTGAAGTGAGTTACACTAATTACATCAAAAGACGCATAGTCAAGGAAAAAGAAGTTAAATAATTAAAATGAGAATGAAAATTGATATTAAATTTATTAATAACGTTTTGCCGTGTTACTATTTTAACAATACGATATTTCTCCCAATCTTCCTAAATGTTGCCTGGAAGGAATAGTTGGAGCGGGTCTTATGGCCTTATTTATTACCTGTAGGTAATTTGTTGATTTTCGTAACCCATCTCTTGGGAATTTCTGCACAATAAAGAATAGAAAATGTCAATCTACATTTATTTTGTATGTATGCAGATAGATTCTTTAGTTATACTTTAGAATACATACATTTATTGCATACAATGTAACATACTTTTAGTGTTTGTTATAGTAGGTACCCGCAAAGTGTCGCGGCAGATGGTAGAGAATTTCATTCATTAATTATGAATGAAATATGACACCAACTAGTAGTATAGTGCTTTAGTAATACATTTCAGTGTTCATTAGGATTGTATGAATGAACCTAAAGTACTTAAATGAAGTCTTTTTATTTCATTTTCAGTGTAGCTGGATATTAAAGTTGGTTGCTTTGGTTTAACACACGAAAATGACTGGAATTAATTTGCATATTTACATGCTTAGTTAAGCAATTTAGTTAACAAAGGCCGTCATTAATTTTGGGCTATTTGAAAGTGCCATCCAACCAAACAAATATATATATATATAGTATGGATGTTTAGATCTAGCCATTTTGAACCACACCAAAGTTGAGCTAGGGTCAGCACCACCAAAGAATTTTTCGACAGTCTTCAATTCAATTAATTTATTTATAAACAAAATTCATTGTTTTTTTTATCAACTTGCCGTAACACAGTTTAAAACTAGCACGGGAGGTAAGAGTTCCTAATTATCTGCTATATTCTGTTCTATTAAGTTGTGTAAGGATTGTAACAAAATAATGTATGCATTTGGCTAAGTTCTCAATTTATGAAATAGTTGTTAAGTAGATTGTGTAAGTGTACTTTATTATTATTATTGTGTTTGAATATTACATAATTATACAAGTACAATACATATTTATTATAACAGCAAAAATAATATCAACTTAAATCAAAATAAGGGATAATGATTTATAATGTCAAGAATAATTGAAATGTTAAAATAATTTAAGTGGAAATACAATATACAATGTCAAGTTACCTACTAGTAAGTAGGTAACTTGATATAAATTGTATATTGTATTTATAGTAATAAAATATACATGATTTCAGAATGATTGTTAGTCAAAGTACCTATAACTCCTCTATACTGTATAGACACCCATCCAAGAGAAATGATTTTAACTTGCTTCTAAAACTTGAGTGATAAATAGAGCTTTTAAGATCTAATGGTAACCTGTTAAACAGTTTGACCGCCTTATAGAGTGCACAATGTTTGACAATGTCAAAATTGGGTCTTAATATATTTTGAAAGTCCTTTCGTCTTGTGCTTTCTCTTTTATATCTTTTTTCGGGTGGGACACTACTAATACTTATTTACTTAAGAATAAATTGCAAAAATATTGCTATAACCAAAAAAAAAAAACATATCACCAAAGAAATCCCGTGAAAAGCGCGCTGCAGTCGCCTTAACCATTCAAATTTAAGCTTTATGTCTATGCCTACAAGGAATCTAAAATTTTAGTTCCGTCTTTTTCCGCGGGACTCTTGGCGCGAACTTTATAAGCCAACCTGTACAAGTAAATTTATTATTGTGTCTTTAAGAACATGATTAGCGTATGTCATTAATAATATCCTTGCAAGTGCATTTGAAACTCGGCAAACCAGTCGAAACAAAGAGCTGTTAGTCCCGCAGCCCGAAATAGCCAATCAAGGACGGCCAATGGCCGCTGGTTTGAAGCTGGAACGATTTGTCAACAAACGGAGACATTCATATAAAACCGTAAAACAACAATAATTTAAAGTCACAAGTTGAAGGTATATTTTGTCAGTGAAGAAGCTGTTTTAAGCCTTGCTGATTAGTTAAGCTGACTAATGACAATCCATCCATCCTCCTTTGTACCTTAGCGTGTAATTCCCATTTGCGCCCTAAGCTGTCGCTTCGGGGCCCGGGGTACACTTGGACCTTGTTCCAGGATTCAGGTGGCCTGCTAACTACAATGAAGCGAATGCCGTCTGTTTGTTATTTACGAGATATCGTTTCTTTATGTAGGCCACCTACTTTTTTCTTTCCGGTACCTACAAGTGCAAACGTAACTTTGTAATCATATACATTTATATGATATTACAAAGTTTTTTATGCAGTTAGTGTATTTAGAAAACTGGGCCGAAATTACGAAAAATGAAGTTAAATGATTTAGACACTAAATTCTATTTGTATTCTAAATTTGAAGCTTCTATGCCTGCTAGTAGTGCCTCGGACTTTTGATGATCGGTGAATCAGTCAGTCAGTAAGTCAGTGACAAAATTCAGAAACTTTAACAAATTGTCATTCATTAACTACTGGTTCAAATTTTAATTATACCGATTAGTTACTGAAAATTCAGGCCTCGTTTTATCCACATCAAAATTAAGGCGGGGGAGGGGTCAAAAATAGCCTGAATTGCTTCGAGAAAAGATTGCTACGGCCCTGCCGCTTTTTTTAATCGACTTGGCGGGGACACTCCCGTGCCCCCAGAAAAACAAATATTTATATATTTGTAAAATAATTTATCAATTTTTTGATTTCTCAAATGTCACACACGTCACACACATCACAGAAAACCGGCGCGAAACAGCACTGAGACCTTACCATTAGTTTGAAATACTATCCTCGCTATTCAAAACTATTGCTCTGTCTCTTTCACATGCACCACAATGAAAGGGACAAAGCGATAGTTTCTCAGTAAGGGTAATCCGGGGGAAAGGGGGGTTTAAAGGTTGGCAGCGCTTGTGACAATGCTACAATTTGTCAGTTTTTAACGTAATTTTCGGCAGAACAGCTGCAGGACTCTGCCTAAAGTAGTCCCTACTTTCAATTTCAAGGTTCTTATCCAAATCCGGCGTCAAATGCGAACTGACCTGCGCCCACGCACACCATACCCGGCACAGTACACAAGTTAAAAGTAAGGAACTAATGTACACCAACAAATCTACCAGCGTTTTAAAATTAATAATAATTGGAAAGGATCTATATGTTATATTTTTAGTTCATTTATTTATTTAAAACTTTATTGCATAAATGCCAAAAAGTTGTCTGTACCAGTCAACCTTTGGGTCAGTGCAGAAAGTTCATCTCTTTTTTTATGGGTGGGACTTTGCTTCATACCGAAGTCTAGAGTTGAAAAGAATTATATTAATAGAGGGGAGCTATATCTAGCTTTCAAAATATTGCGGTTATAGTGGTTCGGAAACCAGACGTTGGCAGGCAGGCGTTACATTACTTACGAATTTACGATGCGCGCTTATATAGTTTTCGGTGTAATGTTTTGTACAGTCAACCGATTGATGATTCAGTTGGTTTAATTCCCCTGTAAAAAGGGTTGCGAAGGTCAGATGTCAGACGCTTTATTGTAATTACTAAACTTCTAAAATCCTGAATCATGGTCTAAGCGTACCGCTTAGACCATGATTCAGGATTTTAGAAGTGCTCCAGAACGATAGCTTTGAACGCAACCCGGAATTACACACTAGGATGAGAGAAAGAGGGAGAGACAGAGTTTTGTACAGACAACCAACGTAGGGTTATTATTAACATAGATGTAATATTATCATCTCATATTCTGATACATTATGAGCTGGCAACAAGCACTTAATAATCACATACTAGTCCCATTTTACGTACATTAAGAGTCTTCACACGTGTGCACACTACAGCGTTTGTAGCACACCAATCACTCGCTGTCACGCAGGGCAAAATTTATTGCCGGCAATCTCGCCGAAGGCGGAGTTCCCTCACCGCCATTTCCTGCACTACATCACCAACCACTCGTCAAGTTATCCTGCGAGAACTCGCTTTTGTGACGTCAGTGCCCGCCGTCCGTTCACCTCCATGTCTAGACTACTGCGCTCCCCCGGCTTCGTCTCGTCTCTCACATTTCCAATGTTCCCCAGCTTCCGAATGTTTACGTAGAACCTATTCCACAGGACCTATCCTGTGGAAAAGGCGACTGGATTCAAGAATTCTAGTTGGTGAAAATATTTTATCTTCCGAAGTCTTTTGATCCCGATATGACTGACCCTTGAGTAGTCTTTAGTCGTCTTCTAAAGCAGATAACGAATTGTCGAGGACACTAAGGCAAGGTTTCATCATCATCATCAGCCCATTTAAGTCCCCACTGCTGGGGCACGGGCCTCCCTCAATCACATGAGGGGTAATTGCCATACTCACCACGCTTGGCAGACGGGTTGGCGAGGGTTTTGATATAAATGCAGAGTTTTCATTCTCTGGGTGCTGATGATCATGCCAGCAGCTTTACCTTAGTCGCCTTTTACGACACCTCGGTAAGAGTGAGGGTGGCCTATTCTACTCTGCCGGGACCACACGGCGTAGGCAAGGTTTAGCCAACTTTAAATAAGAGATTTTTTTTATTGATGGCATAGATTCTTTATTTGTGGTCCTTCGTTGGTTTCATACATACCAGGTTTCGTTAGTTTCGTTTGTATAAAAACATAAAGACGTTTAATATTTGTTTTTACGAGTTTATCCACTCAATTAAGAAATAAGTTAATTTTTCAGTGGTAGAAGATTCAGAATGAGGTGCTTTTACATTCGTTACAAACAGTATTAATAAAATCCTATTCAATCCGCATCTTATATGATACATCGTAAGCGATTGCCGCTGCCCAATGGACACAAAACCCCAATGAAGTCATAATTTCACTGCCGCCTTTTTTAAGAAAGAATAAGTATTACTCTTTGTTCTTTTGGTCTGAGCTGTCAACTTTTCAGCTTCAAAACTTCTCAACCGGTCAACATTAGTCCCTAGCACAGCCTGATTCCGTCTGTTGGGCCCAGTGTCCTTACAAAGAGTCGGGTAAGGTCGAAAGTCATCTAATTAAAAGATTTCTATGCTCGGCTAGGCTCGGCTCGGCTATGATAGGAAAACTACAAATGAAGATCATTCAACAAGTTTTGTGACCATCTCCTTTCAATCTTCACGAAACACAAAACTCTCCACGCTTGGCAAACCATTAAACTGTTGATAAAATAAATCTTCGCGTATTTAATAACATGATATGATATCAAACCAACGATGACGTCACTGCATCGTGACCGAGCGAATTCGCACTGCATACAGTTTCAAGCATTTTTTGCTCCGATAAAACCGGAGCCAGGATCGAATTATCGAGGAGTCGAGAACCAAATAAAAACCTTAGCAATTGTGAGAGAAGTCACCTCTATAATAACAACATGTCTCTTGGTAACCAAAGTTTCCAAAGTCATTACTGTCTCACTATTACCTATTACCTAATAAGATTTTGCGGGTTTAGAATCTTCTAAGAATTCTACGAACTACATATTGAATCCAAACAAAAATTATAATCCTATGTTACGTAAGACTGAACCTTGTTTCTTCACCCGAGCAGTAAAGTTGTTTGTCATCTTAGTTACTTGTAAAGGGAAATTATTTTTGACCGTGGGAGAGACACGCTTCGGCATGAATGGGCCAGCTCGACCGGAGTGATACCACGGCCTCACATAAAATCAGCATGAAGCAGCACTGTGCTGTGTTTCGCTGCATGAGTGTGGGTACCGGAGGCCCATTCCGGGGGAAAGGGGGAGGGTTAAAGGTTGGCAGCGCACTTGTGACTCTCGCTTACCATCAGGTGATCCGTCTGCTCGTCTGCCACCTATCACATTAAAAAAAACAACTTTTTGAGAGTTAGAGTTACAAATGGTCACCTCGATTTGGCAACATTTTACATGAAAATGTTTTTGGTGAGTAGTTGGGAGTAAGTATATAGGTTGGTATTTGGTAAAGGTTAGCAATTCGGGATAAAAGGAGTTCTTTTTAAACTTTGACCCGATGAAAGGAGCTATTTTTTAATCTGCGACTCGATGTACAGACAGCCACACATCAGGTTACTTACTACAATCTGTCCAATTTCCTCAATTGATAAAGAAACAAACGTGTTTGACATAAAGGTGAGAGTCGATTGAAGAAATTAACAGTTTGGTTTACTTCGATGTGTGGCTGTAAATACAAAGGAAATAGGTACATATTTTTTTTTTCAAAGTATTTTTGGTCGCCCCGGCACCCTTCGGAGTAGCCTAAAAGGCGAAGAATCATCTAACTTAGTCACACTGATGCCCAATAGTGAAGTCATTAGTCAACCCATCTAATTCGAAGTCTTGTAGCAAACAAATATAAGTTGAGCGGACTCCCTGGCTGAGGAAAGATAGGAAGAATGTTGTACAAGCATCAATGTTTGAGATTAGTAAAATTTCGCGAAGCCAAAATAACTGCCCACCAAGGCCGCTCCGACGAAATTGATTCATGCTCAACATCTGTGTTAATGGACCGAATATTAATTATTATGTAACAAGAAAATATCTCAAAACACGAGAGATTTTTATGCGGCAGGAGCAGAGGAGCAGCGGCAAGCCGATCCCCGGATACGATACCACCCTTGGACACCATGGCAACACTAGTGGAATCACAAGTGCGCTGGTAATAGACATGTGTAACACTTTACTGAAACGACTCAGTGATCCGACTCAGCCAAATGATGCACTGAATATCTAATGTTCGCCCCGAATGTATCATTTGACTCAAATGGATCTCGGATTCAATCGGTACGTGGTCTCGCTCACTGATACTGATGAGCCAAATGATTCGAGTGAGCCGAATGAGCTGAATGATTCGAGTGAGCCGAATGAGCTGAATGAGCGGAAGAATCGATGATCCACATGATTTTTTGTTTCACTATTCCGCATCTTTGCACTGATCCAGATGTAAATGTTAACAATCTTTTGAAAGATAGTTCGCTTTTACCAGGTCTAGCTGCTAATTCTCTTAACCGCTATAGACGCTATGGAAAAATCCTCAACTTAGCGTGTGATAGCGTGTTTCGTCCAAAGCCCGGGGTACGCTTAGACCATGATCCAGGATGTAGGAAGTCTGATAATTACAATGAAGCGACTGCCGTCTGACCTTCGCAACCCTTATACAGGGAACTAGACCAACTGGATCTCGTTTAGAATCATTATCTCAAATAATGTAGTTTTTTATTATATACATAGCGGGCAGACAAGCAGACGTATCACCTGATGGTAAGCAATTATGGACACCTGCCACGTCAAAGAAGTCACACGTGCCCTATCGATCCACAATTTTTGAGAAACTATCCTAGACGTCCAGGTTTCCTCACGATGTTTCTCTCACCGCCAAGCTAATGGTAGAAATCCGCACATAGATTTTATCCAATGAGAATGATTCGCTCTAGACGCTATGGAAAAATATCGCGTTATAATAATTTACGCTATGCTTTATCATATTATCCACCTCTACTCGCAGGCGCTGGTATTTCGCTCGTCTATAATCTCGCAAAGCTAACACCTCTGCGACTGCCATAAAACGGTCAACGACAGCCAGAATAACTGATGACCTTCGGGACCCAAAGCTCATCGATGTGAAAGCAACACCTAATTTGGCAGCGCTCACAGTTTCCCGAACAGAATCTAGATTGACCGTCCGTTACGACAATATTATACATATTTTATATGAGAAGACATCAGTGAATTTTCCGAGCCATAAGCTACTTTGTCTAAGCCAAAGGAAATCGTTAATGTTTCGTACATTGTTTGACGCAAAAAAGAAAACGCCGCGGGCAAATAAAGTATCGACGAGTTTGTTGTTTAGGTTAGAAATACATTCTTTTTAGTTTGTGGTTAGTTAGTGAATCTCGAGCAAAGATTAACAGAAGTCAGAACCATACATTATTAACCTGTCTTACGTAAATAAAGCACGACTGGATATATATGTATATATTTTTTGAGATAGATGGCACACAACAGACGGATCATCTGATAAGCTATTGATGCCGTCCGTAGACACCCTTAGCACCAGTGAAGTGCGTTGCCAAACTTTACACCCTCCACTCCTGGATTGAGCCTCCGGTACCGTCACTCACTCGGCGTAACATCACATTATATCGAATTTACTCTGACGGAAGTACCAGCAGTATTGTGTTAAAGGTATCAGAATAAACTATGATATAAGTGTGGATCAAACCCACTCACAGGTCATTACCAGTCAACTACAAAATCAGCGAAAACAAGAAAACGTCCAAATAAAAGTATAAATATAACTTTATTTCCGGGTTCATTTCATGCGCATACTTCGCCCAGCGAAAGTTTTCCACGCCAACAAAAGCGGAAATAACAGCAATCCTTACGAAAGAAAAACTTCGTTCGGATGTTTGTTCCCCTTTTAATGTAACACCATTACGAATTCCTCTCAATCATGAGAGGTTCAAGGTCGAGACCGATCAATGAAAGTCAAGGGCACTCCACTCCAGGCGAGCGAGCACACATATTTATAACTTCGTTTGTCAAATTTTAAACTTTGAAATAGGGTCTATTAAAATATATTCTTGGTTGGCAACGGAAGACCCGATGCAATAGTATGCAAGACTTGTGTTCCGTGACAGTCAGTCGGAGAAATCAAGACAATAAACCTAGACGCCTGGTATTGTGGAAGTAGGTTTCTAAAACCTCAATGAGTGACGGTTAACCTACCCATACCTACATTGTCATTTTATCATAATATATATATTATTTTATTTTTTACTCTTGTGTTCTCGGTAAGGGGAAATTCTCCGTAAGAGAGTGCAGAAGCGTCTGTACGAATGGGCCTGCTCGACCGGATTGATACCACAGGCCTCTAAAAACGCCAGCGTACACTTTCGTCTACTTTAAGCCGAGCCGATCTACGCTCGGGTATCACGTGTGGACGTACAACCAACAATCCCTCTTTTAAGTTCGTCAAAAAACCGACAGTATATGGAGCCCAATCGAGCACGAGCCAAATGTTCGTTCGAGACTCGTAAGTCGGTCCACACTACACGATTTTTGGCTCACCTCGTGCTTACCACGTCTAGCGTAGACTCAACTCAATATTGTCGAGATTATCAGTGCACGGATTATATACCTGAGCTTCTTAGTTCGAATTAAACTATGGATATTTAGATTTTTCTCATACAAAACCAAACGCGGGTTAGATATCCCAGTCGTAATATTTGATTGCCATATTGGGTAACTCCGAATGAAAAGAACGAATTTAAAAAATTTAAGTTGAAAACCGGAACAGTGCATTTCGACACGTGCCAGGATAACCGAATTACCAGAGCCACGGCCCAATATTCGCTGCGGTATTTCCGTCGCACACGCACGGCACTGCACTTCTAACAATGCTCTGAAATAGCAGTGTAGCCCAAATAACCAAGGCCGTACTCTCGTCGCATAACCTATTTAAAAAATATCTGGGTAACCACCGGCTGCCACGCTAGCTGGATCGACAGGAGGGAAATTTATAACAAATTTAACTTCTCGGCCTTGTCCCGAAGCTCGGACTGTCGCAAAAGCTTCCTGTAAATATTACCACAGTATTGCATAGTTAATGTATCCAGTAGCTCGCCTTAAGGTGCGTTCAAACATTAAGCAGCAAGTGTGCGCGGCCCTAACTAGCAGCGCGGCCGAATTGTGTCGGCCAAGCCGCATGTTGCTGCCGCGCTCTTGCTGCTCAATATTTGGACGCACCTTTAGAGTCATACCCTCTTATTCCAAAACGTGGTTTAAAATAAGTAGTGGGAGTAATACTTGGAATAACTGAAGAACTACAGTAAAACACCCGGACCCCTAGTTTAAAATGAGTATAAAAACCTCAAAATATCGATTCAGTAACCATGACAACTTATCCCCGTGACAGGTCATTTCGTTTTACACCAAAGTTATTTGTGAGAAAGTAGTTAATTTATTTTTTGGATTTAAACCAATTCCTATGCATGTTACTTGGAAACCTTACTAAGGTCAATATTTTAATTTTTTATTGCTTAAAAACAATTCTTACTTAAACATTTTTACTACAGACAACAAAATAAGGTTATGTAAAATGATATGTCACTGAACGAATAATTAAATGATTCGATCAATTTTGACACTATCTTGCGGTACTAAGTGGTCTATGGTTAGTCGAGGATTTATAATAAAAAGTTTGAACATTAATCCGTAATAATCATGCTTGCTAGTTTAGGATTAAAACCGGTATCAGAGCAGGTTTTTGTAATAAGATGGATAGAGTTCAAACGCTAACGCTTGAAAGTAATGGCTTGGCGCTCTCGGCTGTTCCTATCACCCCCTAGATGGGGCAAGTCAGCCGTATAGATCATCCAACTGGGGGATGTCAAGGTAGTTTTAGGCTGTTCCGGAGACCCAAAACCAATCCTGAAGATGGGCGATGAGGGAACGCTGCTGAATTTTTTAGCTTGTTCACATAGGAGAATCGGACATGGATATGTGTCAGCTCGGGTAGATATGCATAAGGCAAGCATATACAATACACTGTTGTGGCAACCATAGCTTACCGTGTACGTACAGCTCCACTCTTAATGTTTTGCTGGCTATCTTTAAAATGTGGTATTAGACTCTTTTGTGCAGTTGCTGTGTAATTAACTCGTTCCGAATTTTCCCGAAAGTTACTAGGTAAACATATTTTTCGATTTCAAGGAATTGAACGAATCAAACTTCCTGTTGTGGGCTGGATTTTTTTTAGAATTTGTGAATGATAAAGAAATGAACTTGAAGAATTTTCACGAAGTCTACATGCTGCTAACGTATTTACAAACCATATTAATTTGTTGCGACACTTTTACAAAAGAAATCTGAGGATTTACATTCTATAATTTGAGTCTTAAACCCGCAGTTTTAAAGGCATTAATTTCAAGTCTTTTCGGACTAGTTATGGACTACTAAGTATATAGTCATGTTCTCCTTAGTGAAAATTCTACAAGACTTTAGTAAGACATTCTGTAATAAGTTAAGTTAATTAATTTGAATGACTTACAAAGACGACAAAAACAAAAAAAAATACACTTTTATAATACAGGTATGACGAAACCGCAAAAAAAAGAACTAAGAGTCGTAGGTTCGCTTGCATGCATGTACGGAAATTCACTTGGTAATTACAAAAAAAATAACGGAATAAGGTTGTTATTTGCATACTTAATTCCGCCAAAACCGATATGCAGCGATCACGCACAGCTTATTTTACATAAATGCCTAGACGAGTGTATTTTACGTCTTGAACTCATGAGCTCAACTACAGCTGCGTCATGTACTACAGTACATACGATGGCATTTAAACCCTAAAGAAACCAGCCTACACCCTCTATGATAGGTTGCATATGAGCAGACTGATCATGAGTATATAGTGTGGGATTGGTATGAAATGAAATGAAATGAAAATGAAATGAAATGAAATGAAATGAAAATTATTTATTCAATTTAGGTCCATACAGAACACTTATGAATGTCAACATGTTTACCACTGGTTCGGAATGTAGTTTTCTGCCAAGAAGACACCAGCAAGAAACTCAGCAGTTACTCTTTAAAAAAAAAAAAATGTTTTACAAAATGTCACCATTAACTTAAAAATATAGTACAATTTTTGTGTTACTAATATGTCCCTAAATTATTGTCATTCAAAAAATCGTCTATTTTATAATAGCCTTTCTTCATTAAACAGTTTTTTATATACAATTTAAACTTATGTGTGGGCATATCGTATCACTAATCCCATCGAGTAAGAGATAAATATTTGAAGTATAGAATGACGTACGAGAATGCGATAGAAGACGAAAGGCCGACGATGTAAAGACAACGCATTAAGAAGATTAAAATATAGAATACTTATATACTAGTGCGCTGCCGGCCTTTCAACTCCCCTATACCCGTATTGGGTCTCCAGTACCCTCAACTTGGCGAAACACGACGCAGCCTCTGCTTCACTTCGAGACCATGGTATCGTTTCCGTCAAGCCGGCAAATTCGTGCCGATTCGTGGCTCTCCGAAAGTCCCTTTAAAAACGACAACACATACAGGGTGTTTGGTAATGGGTATAACATACCGAAAGGTGCGTGTACAGCCCGTGTATGTAAACGTTATGCCAGTGTCAAAAACTGGAATTTGTGAAATTTATATATTATTTAAAGAGAAAATTATTTTTTCACAAAACAAAAATTGACAACCCTGATTATAAATGAAATGACTCCTCCCACTGAAATCCCTGGTACTTTTTATGGGACAATATGGCGCCGACCGCGTATGCGCAGTACTTCAAATGGACTGCATATGTGTTGACAGACGGCCGCGTCTGTTTATGGCACGATGATCTGTGGTTTATGGGCGTCGGTGATCCCTTACGTTTAGTTGTCCGATTTGTTTGCCTCTCTTTTATATTAAAAGAAAAATTTACACTGTTTATTTAGCAAGTGCAAATTTATGCAAAAAATGTGCTCATTTATAGTCAAAGCGCCTAGACAAGCTTTGTGGAAACACAACTCCTTCACCAAAGCATTTCAGAACTAGCAAGATCATCAGTTATGTAGAACGACTATGAAGAGTAAATGTATGAGAATTAAGGAATTAGTTTTCTTTATTTATTTATATATAAGGTACACCAACAGCAATACACATAAAACAATCACAAATGACAGCAGGTAACTTAAAAAGGAAATATTCAAATATGTTTGCCAATTATAGGTATACACAGCGTTCTTAATATTGTAGCTAATTTATAACTAATTTTAAACTTAAAATCTAAACAAAGTTCAAGCGTCTTTATTGCTATTATATCCCCAAAATACAAGTTTTGATACATAAACCAATATTACTTCACCCATAATATTGTCCTACACGTCATAGATTTTTCCATTCATAATATCAAGTTATCATTAACAATGGTAGTTTGGTGGAGCGCCAAATGGCAATTTATGTTTTGACGCACAACAAATTTTGACAATCTGATCATTTTGTTGATATAATTTAGCACGCTTTATTATAGCAATATTGCACGCCAAAAAGACTATTAGACAAGGAGGGAAGACGGTTGCAATAGTTGTAATTGTTGGGACGAGCAAATCCGTCAAAGATTTTAACAGGTAACCAGATGGTATGCGACTAACCATGGTCATATTGGTAACTCGATATGAGCACATACGTCCAAAGACTGTTTTAGTTGTATCAGCAACCCAACGATTCAGCAGCTGAAGTGGCAATGGGCCAGCCTAGTCTGCCGAAGAACCGACAATCGTCAGAGAAGAAACTGCGGTTGTTTTAGCGTAGTATGCCCTGTCACTCGATGACCTGCAGTGACCTTAGAAGGATTCCTTCACCCTCACTAGCCGTTGATCAGGTGAAGGAAAACATCGTGAGGAGACCTGTAAGTCTCGGATTGTTTCTCAAAATTGCGGATATCTAATATATTTGAGATAATGATTTTGAACGCTTGACCGTCATCCAGGTGGTCTGATTCCCCTGTCTAATGGTTGTGAAGGTCAGACGGCAGTCGCTTGATTGTTCTCGTATCCTGAATCATGGTCCAAGCGTGCCCCGGGCACCACGGGCTCCGAAGCGACAGCTTTGACCGCAACAGGGACTTACACGATAAGATGAGGGACAAAGTACTGATAGGATTACCGCATAAACAACCCATAACACAAGAACGATGCTGTAGATTATGATGACAAAGAAGATAAGTAAGCATAACGGGTTTAGAATGATATACATACCAAGCAAACATTTGCAGACTGTGTAACTATAGGTGGAGGTGTTTGTACCGCAGCGAGTTGCTGGCGTCGGTTCGTTAGCTCTCCCGTAGTTAAGTTATGCCCGCCGCGGTGCGGTATTTAATGGACTTAGTTCATCTTCTTTATTTGCTGCTAACATCTAATGCACTAGCTTAAGAATAAAGGTAGAGCTATTATGAATGTGAGTGGCAGAAAGACTAATCCAACAAAACAAGAAGAGATATGCTTAATTTAAAGATGAAATTAGAGATACCTTGTCAACCTTGTTGGTGCATTTAACCAATGACTCGTTTTTGGTTGTAATATGTCAATCTGAATAATTTTCCTTAATGAAGGTTTTTAAAAATATGTACTTATGTAGATGGCGTCATCTAGGCGTCAAGTCCGAGTCAAAGTAGATTGGTTCTACTATGGACGAAGTTACGATACAAACCAATGTCGTCGAAGTTGAACCTCACGTCCACATCATAACGCCATCTATCGGTTTTTTTTATAAAACCATGCTTTGCATAGTTTATTCAGTCAGTCCTGTTTTTTCTAAAAATGGCGTCACTCCAATGTTTACATCAATTTTACGTCACATTCAGGCCAAAAAAAATCCCTACACACTGGCGCCAATACGGCTCTTTAATTTCCGTACAGTTGCAGTGGATCAATATGAGGTAGGTATAGTAACCCATTGTAGAAAAAAAAATCTACTCACTAAGTTAGGCCACAGTTTTAGGAAGAAACTATCTGGAGGTGCTGGTGGGTGACACTAATAGAATCGATAGATTTATCCACCCACGGATAAAGATTGGTCGAATCCATAATCCTTAAACATCGCGTGCCTTAAACATCACATATCTATACAATCTATGCAATTTATAAAGACGTAAATCCTACAGAGAGCAGCAACGCTTATAGGTAATCCGAAATTATGAAACGCTTGCGCGATTTAATCGACACCTAGCTCCATCTATTAGTATAAAGTAGAACTAATATCCCGACGCGAAGTGAGCGCGGGCCACTATCAAAACTAAACTCACGCTCAGGAAATGCCATAAATAAACATAGAAGAGCGGTGCAACAGAGTAGGTAATACCCGTATTCGTACCGCAGTAATACCTACTAGCAAAATGGTCGGGTAGCCTTCCCGTAGTTAAGTTACGGCTGCCCGCGGTAGTATATTTAATGGACTCAGTTTATCTACTTTAGTAGCATTTATCGCTAATTTCTCTGCCTACAAGGTTAGGCTACTACAGATACAAGTCGATAGTATCTGTAATAGTTTTCCAATGCAATTTCCATTATAAATTTCTTTTTTTTTATTAGCTACCTACTTCCTTTTTGTTTTTTTTTCTCCTTCAATCTGACAGGTCGATCTGAATGCGATGCGTTCGAAAACCTTTCATTTTTTATTTTGTTATTGTTTATACATTACATATTATCTGTATGTTCTTTTTACTGATTGTGTCAAATAAAGATTTATTTATTCATTCATTTATAATAGGATGGCCGGTAATTCAGTCTGTACTAGGTAGATAAGAATACTTTAGGAAACGCATTTTTATGGGATTTTTGGCAGACAAGCAAATGGAACATCTGATGGTAAGCGATTGCTACCGCCCATGGAGGACACCATTGGAATCACAATTGACAATCTTTTCCCTTTACCCTTGAATTGGCGCTACCGGTACCCTCACTTTTTTGTGATAGGTGGCAGACGTGCAGACGGATCACCTGATGGTAAGTGATTGCCGCCGCCCATGGACACCTGCGACACAAGTGCGCTGACAACCTTTAAACCCCTTTATCCGCGGATTGGACTTATGGTACCCTCACGCACCGAAACTCAGCACATTGCTGCTTCACGCCGGTTTTCTGTGAGGCCGTGGTATCACTCCGGTCGAGCCGGCGTGCTCGAAGCGTGGCTCTCCCACATTTACTCGGCAACAGATCTGCGTTACGCCGGTTTTCTGTGAGACCATAGACATCGGTCGAGCCGGCCTATTTACAAAGACGAGTGAATATAAATTATTTACACTTTTACCAACTTAGTGTGTTAAATAGAAACTAATTGGTACTTTTCTCGGGGTAGCTTTGATGAACACTTGTGTTTGTTCAGTGTCTGGGTGTAAATATGTATTTAAGTATATATTTGTGTTCCTCTGTTGTCTGATATCTGTAACACAAGTGCTTAAGCTACTTAGTACGGAATCAGGTCACTGTATGAGATGTTGTGAGAATTATTATTATTATTATTGATAATACCCTAAGTGTTCTAAGCTTCTTGTGTTAAACGAACCACCGCCTCTGACGTCAGCGGCCACTCGACTCTTCGTAGTCAGATAAATATATCCGCGACCTGTCCAGTCCCAGTGGTCGGCCTTCAAAGCGTTTTCGAGACGCCGTTGCACTTCCGAAAAACACTTGGCAAACGAAACCCGCCGGGAACGATTCGGAGAAAGCGTTGTTATAAACGTATCCGTTTGGATTGTCATCGGGTCCCTAATTGCTTTTATTGTAAGTGAAACACTTACCGGACGTTTTAAAATAAAACATCATGAATGGTGCCCGATCTCTTTAATACAAAGACGCGAAATAAGACAAAGGCATGACACACAATCCATTGCAATTTTCTAAGTTTGACAACCTCGATAAGAACGCAGATTTTATATATTTGACCAAACTGAGAAACTAAATTTTTTTTTTTGAATCGCCAATCAAAATTATTACAACCGTAGTAGTCACGTCACTGCCACGGTGACGCAGTGTTTAGAGGGATGCACTTTAAAGCGACGGCTGCGCAAAAGGTCCCGGGTTCGATCCCCGGGTCAGGACAAAAATTTGTATCTAAGTTTTCGGTGAGTCTAGAAGTCGGCGGTTAAAGTTACGGAAAGCACGTTAAGCCGTAGGTCCTGCGCCTAATCCCATACCGGGCGTGTCACGCTGGTGTCCCATTGGAATATGAGGGTCAGGAAATAGAGAATGCACTTGTGTTTACGCACTCACTAGAGCACGATAATATATCCTGCGTACGTGGCTGATCGTTGAGATTGGCCGCCGTAGCCGTAATCGGGGATTCGCGACTACTATAGTCGCGAATTTGTCACAATAACGAGAAATACAAACACTAAAACAAAATCACAATTCAATTCAATCACAATAAAAATCTACGAAACTGTTGGTCACCCAATAAACACCGCACTAAATTGATTGGCCGAACTTGGCCTATTTCTACCGACATGTTTATTGCCATTTAAATGAAAAGTAAGAAATTTCGCACTCGAGAAAACGTGAGAAAGAACAGATTCCGCGATACTTCCGTACTGCTGACGCAAATTTAAATTTAGCTGGTGGGAGGCAAAAAAACTATATAAATGCGAATTTCATGCGATTATCAGCCAGCTGCTGTCACTGCCAAGGCGACAATTCTCCGAGATATTAATCTTTGCATCTTCCACTTCAAAAAAATTGGCAAACCGCTCTATCCATATGTTTTACCGGTCGTAAGAGCTGCGGCGAAAAATTACTGGACACATTTGTAGTGGGACTACTTTAAAATGGCAAAACTTTAGTGCTGCGGGCGGGTTATATTTATTTATCACACACTACATTTTGCCGATGTTGTAATCTTTATAAATACACTAGGAATATGCAGGGTGTTTCTTTTATGCTCTTCATCTAAGTGTGTAATTCCCGGTTGCGTAGAGTGGTATTTAAAAAAATCTCTGATTTGAACCCTAAGCTGTCGCTTTGGAGCCCGGGGTACGCTTAGACCATGATTCGGGTATTTGGGGAGTCTGCTAATTACAATGTATACCTGTGTGTGACTGCCTCGGTGGCGCAGTGGTTAACGGTCGCACTTTAAAGAGACGGCTGCGCAAGAGGTCCCGGGTTCGATCCCCAGGACGGGCCAAAGTATTGTACCTAAGTTTTCGGTAAGAAATTCTTAGTGACAGCCCGGAGTCTGGAAGCTGGCGCAGGACAAACCCTCGTTTGTCCTGCGCCCAATCCCTCTCTGGTCGTGTCACAGTAGTGTCCCATCGGAATATGAGGGTGAGGGAATAGAGAGTGCACTTGTGTTTGCGCACACACTTGAGCACTATAATATATCCTGCGTACGTGTCTGATCGTTGAGATTGGCCGCCGTAGCCGTAATCGGTTGGAGGACTTATTTCCGCATTTGGGAGAATCCCCTAACTAAACAGCTTTTAAAAAGACTTTCCAAAATAAAAACTAAAAGACTTTTTTACTGTTGGCAAATTAAACTTCATGAATTCACTTTTCATATATATATAAAACTTGAACTTACAAGTCTCTGGTCTAAAACAACAGATTCGTAACTTTAATAGAAATCATGAAAAACTTGTGTATAAAGTGAGCAATAAACGTTTAGGCAATGACGGCTTAAATTTTACTCACAATCATAACTGTTACTTCATAATTTCTAAGCAAATCTAAAAACTCTCAGAGCCTCAACATTCACACAAAAAGCATTTCGTATTAAAAAAGCAAGTGGTACTTAGAGGGGCTATTTTGGCCCCAACAATCGTCCTTCCAAGAAAAGAGGTAAAATTGACGATGTGACTTTCAATTAAATAAAAAAAAAATTAAAGAAGCTATAATGGTTCAGAAAACCAAACACAACCAGTGACATCGACCTTAGGGTTGGCAAAAAAAAGCAATTGAGATGCAGCATGTCACAGAAACGAATCATTAGTTTTAAAACAACCGAACAGAGTATACATATAAATTCTATTTATAAACTTTTTATACAAACTTCCACTTATAATAACAGTAGCATTTTACTAATATTCCAACACAATTTCACACACCGAGAAATGCTAGAATATTCAAGATTCGAGTGTTACAAACGAACGCCAGCTAAAACATTGCTAATAAATGTCATCTGTCCAAAAGACTTTCGGCTTCTACATATTAATTGCAGTTCATAATCATTTTGTTATGATCATGTAGGTCTACATTTACCAGCCGAGTTCACGGACCTGGTGGGACGATCAACTGCTCCCTGGCCGCGCTCCAAGCGGGAACCGAACCTCCAAGCGGGAACCCGGTGTTAATAAACTTTGATGCGTTTGCAGCAGCGGTTGTGGTCGGCATTATCACGTGATCGCTTTGATTTGATTTGTGTTCGAATTCCGTTGTAACGCATGAAAATGTGCAGATGTAATCAAAATTGAAATTGAAAAAAAAATTGCATAGGCTTGTACACATTACTTACAAATCGTCATACATTTAAAACTATTTATAAGTATTTTTAGGGTTGCTGCTTTTTATATCTCGATACAAAACCGTCCTATGTCTAAGCATGCCCGGTGGCGTCCAAAGCCGTTGCTCTGGAGTCTACGCTTAGACCATGACCTTAGAAATTTGGGGAGTCTAGTAATAACCATGAAGCGACTGCCGTCTGACCTTTGCAACCCGTTAACAGGGGGAGGTACCAGACCAACTGAATCATGAGAACACGTTTCAGACACTATTGGAAACCGGGTTTCCCGATACAAAACCAAAGAACCTTATCTCAGCATGTCATTCCCGGTTACATCCATAGCAGTGACTTCAACTTTCAGCAGTGGCAGTTAGTGGGTCGCACCTTAAAGCGACGGCTGCGCCAGAGGTCCCGGGTTCGATCGCCGGGTTGAGCCAAAATTTGTACCTATGTTTTCGGTAAGAAATTCTGGAGTCTGGAATTTGGCGGTCCCATCGGAATATGAGGGTAACGGAGTAGAGAGTGCACTTGTGTTTGTGCACACGCGTGAGCACTATAATATATTGTGTCAGGAGGCTTTACACACCCACAGCCTATACAAGGAGTTGATTGGGTCTCCGGCTGGACAGGGGGTTGCCCAGACTTACAGCTTAAGTTTGAGAAATGATAGGGTAGAAATAAATAATAATAATAATAATCCTCACAACATCTCATACGTTGACCTGATTCCGTACTAAGTAGCTTAAGCACTTGTGTTACAGATATCAGACAACAGAGGAACACAAATATATACTTAAATACATATATTACACCCAGACACCGAACAAACACAAGTGTTCATCGCACGAATGTTTGTCCAGTAGTAAAAATAAATTTAAAAAATATGTTAAAATAAACAATTACATAAAGAAGACAGAAAAAATAATTAGAAGAAAAAAATGCCCGCAAAAGAATCTACAATTACGAAAACAGCGTGTAGATTTAGTTGATAGCCTAGAAGTGTACAGTAAAAAGTTAGATGAGAGTAGGTATAGGTATGAAACTGAAACACAGGAGCTACAGGCGGAAATCTTGCGGCTACACCGGTCTTTGGAACATATGACCGGCAATTACAACTCTGCCCAGGCTCAAATAAGCGAACACATCCTCGCTACAAACAAATATATAGACCAGTGTAGCTGTCACTTGGTGGTGGGCCACTCTGACCAGCTCCAGGAAGGGAACGAGCCGCAGCTTTTAGAAGAGACTAAAGAAGATATATCACCATTGCCATCAACAACATAATTAACTAATGATGTTATACTAGTTTCAGATAAAATTGGAGTTGGTTATGGTCCTCTTTTAAATAAAAACTGTAATTGTAATGTGACAAATTATTGTATGCCTGATGCCTCCTTAGAGCAAATAATAGACAGGGCCAAAAGCTGTAACTTAAGTAAGGAGACAATAATCATAATATTAATGATTGGAAATGCCTTAAACATGAATAAAAGAAATATTATTCAGGGGTTCACTAGCCTTTCAGGGCTTAACGTGAAAAAAATTATCTTGTTTGCCTTTCCCTTTTCTAGGAGTACCTAGAAAAGGGAAAAGGCACACAAGATAATTTGTGTAGTAACACACCTAGCCAAAATAACAGTATTCATTTGTTGAATACATTACTATATAACTTGACATATAGTCATAGTGACAAGTTTGTGTTTTTTGACACAAATAAATTTATTGATAATAAGTTTATTCTGACTGGCAAAACTTTTTATTTGCCAAATAAAATTAGAAATGAATTAGCTACTCTGTTAGCGTTTAATATTAATAACCTGGTTACTCAGAGTTTGGAAGTGATTCTAAGTAATTTAAATTACAATATGAGACAATAGAGGAATCCTCTAGCAAATCAATAACAAAAGGAAAACCTAGTCATCCTGAACCTTATACATCAGAATATCCAGGGTTTGTCCGGCAAAGAACTAGAATTAGAGTTATTTTTAAATTAAATGAATATCCATATTTTATGTATTACAGAACACTGGTTAAGACAGCATGAATTAATTATCAATATAGATAACTATAGCGTCAGTAGTTCGTTCACGAGAAAGTTGGCAATCAGAGGCGGGTCAATTATTTTATTGAATAATACAGTTAAATTTAAAGAACGTAAAGATATTGTCTCACTCTCAGTTGAGCGAACTATTGAGTTAGCGTGTGCAGAGCTGGAGCGGCATGTCATTGTCTGTGTGTATAGGCCCCTAGGCTAAAATGGGAATTTTACCATGTTTGAATCCATTATGGAAGAAGTTTTGAGCAAAATATGTTCATCTATTAAAAAAGTAGTTGTTTGTGGAGATTTTAATATCAACATTTTAGATAACTCACGGAACTCTGTTAGGTTTCTGAATCACGTTTGAAAGTTACACGTTTAGAATCATTATCTCAACATATGTGGATATTCAGTTTCAAACCCTATACGCGATGTGCAGGTTTTCTTACAAGTCAATAGTAATGGGGTACAGTATCTACCCATTGGGTACGGAATTAAAAAACGAGGGGTGTACGTTTGACGTGTGTATCTGTGTGTCCGTAAGTCCATCGTCAGCCCATTTATGACCCCACTGCTGAGGCACGGGCCTCCCTCAATCACATGAGGGGTAATTGCCATACTCACCACGCTTGGCAGACGGTTTGGCGAGGGTTTTGATATAAATGCAGAGTTTTCCTTCTCTGGGTGCTGATGATCATGCCAGCAGCTTTACCTTAGTCGCCTTTTACGACACCTCGGTAAGAGTGAGGGTGGCCTATTCTACTCTGCCGGGACCACAAGTCCGTAAGTCCGTTTTGTTGAAATTAACGTTATTCATCAACTGTTCTAATAAAAATGGCGGTGCATTTATCGTGATATAACCTATAAATAATACTGAAGAGCAATGGTAGCTCAATGGATACGAACGCGCCTTCCACGCAGGTGGTCGAGGTTCGAATGCGAGCAATCAGCAATGGTTTTTTTTATCAAATCTATGTGCGTATTTCTACCATTACCATATGCTCAGCGGTGAGGGAAAACATCGTAAGGAAAACTGCACGTTTCGGAAAAAAAATCTGAAACGTGTAACCATGATTCAGTTGGTCTGGTTCCCCTGTTAAAGGGATATGACGGTCAGACGGCAGTCGCTTCATTGTAATTACCAGACTCCCTTAACCTGAATCATGGTCCCTAACACCAGGTCATTAACACGCTAAGATGAAGAACCTATAAATAATACTATAGTTGTCATGCCGTGTCACACTATGACCTAAGCATTTATATGCAGAGCTATAAACCGTCCAATTAAGAGCCAGAACCAGACAATACTCGAGGCTGGGGTCTCCCAGACGTAACAAAATAACAATACATTGCCCCACTATTTATAGCGTGCAGTATTTTAACTGACGCGTTTCGTCAACTGTAGGGCTATGCCTTCAACGCCGGCGAATGAGACCTGAGAACTATCTACATATCTATACTATTTATGAACAGGTAAAACCTTCAAAACTGTCTGAACGATTATAGTTAATCCGAAAACACGAAACGGTTGCGCGATGTAATCGAAACCTAACGCCATCTATTGGTAAAGTGGAACTAATGTCCCAAACCAAAGTGAGGGCAGGCTACTAGTCATCATCATCAGCCCATTCAAGTCCCCACTGCTGGGGCACGGGCCTCCCTCAATCACATGAGGGGTAGTTGCCATACTCACCACGCTTGGCAGACGGGTTGGCGAGGGTTTTGATATAAATGCAGAGTTTTCCTTCTCTGGGTGCTGATGACCATGCCAGCAGCTTTACCTTAGTCGCCTTTTACGACACCTCGGTAAGAGTGAGGGTGGCCTATTCTACTCTGCCGGGGACCACACGGCGCTAGTACTATTTGTAAAAATACTTCTACTGACAATCACAGTTCAATCACAATCACAGACAAAACTCATGCGCGATGCTATTGACACCCTGCGCCATCTATGGGTATTAATTTGGAACGTTCTACTAAATTTCCGAAACAAAACGATGTGAGGGTGGGCAGGTGGGAGTCACAAGGCAAGGGAAATGAAAAAGAGGATGCCCATTAATCAGATGGGCTGACGACATGGACAGAGCGGTGGGTAAGACCTGGATGAGGATTGCACATGATCGTTGCGAGTGGCGAGCACAGGATTAGGCCTATACCATGCAATGGGATCATAATACAGGCTGATGATGATGAG
Source organism: Marasmia exigua (assembly GCA_019059595.1). NCBI lineage: Eukaryota > Metazoa > Arthropoda > Insecta > Lepidoptera > Crambidae > Marasmia > Marasmia exigua. Next base: position 10,430,421 of record CM032478.1, read on the forward strand.
CCCTCTTAATTGTAATCTGTCATTGATGAGAGATGATTACATTGTCAATTATCGGAACACAGCGTAAGCGCTGCTCACGTTTGGTTTTTTGGCCGGTCGAGCTGTCCTTATTCATGCCGAAGTGTGGGTCTCCCACGGTGAGAAACGTGTACGTGAACATCTTTATACTTTAGAACACTTCGGCACACACGATAAAATTCCAAAATACTATCCAACTTTGCTAACCAGGCAAGGTTTTATTGCAAGTAACAATAAAACATTTATAGCGTCTGGTACGGTAGATGATCTTTAGATCGGTTTATTGAACCAACCTGAACTTACAAAATTGGACGTAAATGCGACTCAAGCAAAAAGGTACACCGCGGTAATTTATGCAGGACCCAAACGCCACATGAGTGATTGGCATTAGGACTATAAATAAACTTGTAAGGCTATTTTAATCTGAGACTTATTCTTGAAAGCAATAGGTAAGTACAAAAATATGCATCTGAGATTGGTAGTCATGAATAGGGGGCGAGCCAACGAATCACCTGCCAAGCGATTGCCGCCGCCCATAGACACTTTCAACACCAGTTTAGTCATGAGTGCTTTTTTTTCTCAGGGGAGACGGTCATGGACGGCCATGACCGTCTCCCCTGGAGCACCCTACATGTAGCAAGGTGACTGGCACCTTGCTACAAGTAGGGAACAAGGTGGTGTATGGGACTCAAGCCCGAACCAAAAACCCTGGGGTGTCCTCCGCGCTATCGCGGTCGGAAACCCCACAGCCGTCCCGGCCGTACCGTTAATCGCACTCGCCGCTTCACCCCTATCTGTCGCCATACAGCTCTTCAACACTGTACAATATACCAGGACACCAGGTAATGTCGGAGCAAGCCACTCCCCAGCAGTGGGTACGCTCACGTACTCCGAAAGCCCGTTTAGTAGCCTCTTACGACAGGCCGGGAAAACCTTGGCAGTATACGTCCCTAGCCACAGGGCGCAGTAGTCACGAGTGCTCGGCCAACTTTTATACTTCCGTTCCCCCGTGCTTGACGCGGGTTTTCGGTGAGGCCGTAGTAGCACTCGGGACTATCTCATGAAGTAAAAAATCTGCGAAATAAACCGCCTTCAAAAACCACGAACTAAAAAGTGTAAAATGTAATTTGAAGTGTATAAAGTGATAAAAATATTATTATTAATCGACAAACAAAAAGTAAATATGTATATACATATCGAATTTAGAACCTCCTCCTTTTTTTAAAAGTCGGTTAAAAATTCAGAGTATAGTATAGTACTGTATACTCATACAGTACTAACTCAACATTTTCTAGTCTATACATCGATTATAATCGATATATAGAGTATACACTAAAACTAGTAAAACATACTCCCGCTAGCATCAGAGCCCCGACTCTACAGCATCCAGAATAGCAGAGTCTAGCGCGGTTGCCACCTGGCTGCCTCCGCACCGCTGCCCCAGTGACTCGGCCTATATCCGCCCCGAATAGATGCGCACGCGCACACCGGTCGCACTTGGCCATTTTTAACCAAACTCTACAATGCCACCTACGAGTAGGTGGTAGTTTTAGTACCTTGACAAGTATTACGATCCATTCATGTTCCATGTTTCATCATTTATCATCATTAAATATTTCTACTGACGACAATTATTGTCTTTTCGCTGTCGCAAAAACAACAACAATAGATAGATAGATGTTTTTTATTGCACATAAAAAGCTTGAAAAAAATTTTTTTTGTGAAAAAAAAACCGCCTTCAAAGACCACGAACTAAAAAGTGTAAAATAATATTTATAACACTTTATACACTTCAAATAACATTTTATAACAGTACACTCGAGAACAGGTGTTACCGAAGTCGGCGCCCAATACTATCTTGTGATTTAATACAACATTCAATTATTCAACAGAGATTAGGCGCCGACTTCGGTAAAACCTTTTCTCGAGTGTACTGTTATAAAAAGTTATTTGAAGTGTATAAAGTGTTAAAATATTATTTTACACTTTTTAGTTCAGTGGTCTTTGAAGGCGGTTTTTTTTCACAGTAAATTTTTTTTTCAAGCTTTTTAAGTTTCTCATTTTTTGGCCACATAAATAAATACAAATCTGTCAAATTTCTTCAGTAGATTCTAACTTTGATGCCAAACTCATTCGGTTTAATAAATTGAGGTACCTACGTGATTGGACACATTGTAGTAACAACAAAATCTTTATGGATGCGAGACATGGACAGAGACAAAACCACTCCTGCAGAAACTCCAGGTGTTTATCAACCGCTGCTTACGACACATAACGGAGCTCTTAAGGCCGGACATCGCAGTCATTTCCAACGCTATGGAAACTGTGCCACGAAAGCCCTGTCGAACTTCAGATACGCCGTCGTAAGTGGAATTGGATAGGTCATACTCTGCGCCAACCCGAAGCCATATAATATAATAGACTGACCGGATGGCGCAATTGGTAGTGACCCTGCCTCTTGCGCCAAAGGTTCCTAAACAAGCGTTGCACCGAAATCCTCATAGGAAGCGCAAGCCTGGCCGACCGAAGTAAACTTGGCTACGAACTATTGTTAGTGGATTGCGAATGGCCAAATCAGCCATTAGTTGAAAGGGGTTCGAAATTCGCATTGATATTTGGACTCAAGGGCAGGGGAATCACAGGCAAGTACTTTAAATTCTTTAAAGTAGCTAACCATATGACCTTGCCAGTATACGTACATAACAAGGTTATACTTATGTAACACTTCCTTTTTGTACTGAAGGCGAAAATAGTGTCATGTGGCTGTAGACGGTAAACAAAACCATCAGGATAGCTTAAAACATATATTTTGAACTAGTTATCAAATGAATTGTTTCTCAAACAGTCGAGTTTTAAGCAATTTTTAATGAACGACGACGACGAATCAAACTGACGAGTAATCAAAGTAAATCAAATAGTCTGATTTATGAAAGAATAAAATAAATGAAATACATACTTAAATCAATTACTCAAACGTAATTACAATTCCAAAATCATGATTTATAAAAGATCGCGTGAGTGAAACACTATTTACAAATCAAGAACAGCTGGACTGATTTCAATGATCTTTGATGTTTTTTTTAAAAAAATATTGCGAATAATAGGCATACGAGCATGCGGCCCATCTGATGGTAAATGGTATGGGCTGAAAAACTTACTTTTGGCCCCAGCGTTAGTGCATTCCTGTACGTCTGTATTCACGTTAAGTTACATTTACAATTACTAAAATCTAAAACGTGAACAAAAATACATTGAATCAAGAATGTTCGATTGATATAACGATGATAATCGGATGAAGAAGTTTGACAGGATGTAGTAAATATATAACGTGTGGTTTTACATCAAGATCCTATTCACTTTTGGTATAAGAACCCTTTTAAAATAACCAGCCTTCACAGAGCGTAGGCAAAGGCATTCGCAAGACCTTCAAGTTCCGCTCAATACCGTCTGGCATTCGTATCGTACCTGCGTTACTTAATAAGAAGAGAACTTTATCGTCTTGTCGCGTGACCAACATTTATTGACAATCAATACGAGACAAATGCCACCAGCCCCCGAAAACAATGTCCTTTGAACATCTGCCATCGCTAGGAGGTTAAAACAACAGACCAATGTTTACGCAACACAATTTTTGAAGTCTATTTCCGAGCTAATATGACCTAAATTAAAAATGAACCATCATCGAAATCAACCACAAACATTTTAACGATTAAATAAATTTTCATTTGACGTCATATCCGGGGAACACGCTTCACAGTAATCGTAAGTCGTAACCATCAAAATTGATATTAAAACATATTAACAGGCCCAGTTGGGATACGAGACGAGACACTAAAATACATCTCTTTACGAGCGAACTAGATCATGCAGGAGTTAAATGTTAAAGTGGATTAAGAGGAACCACATTATTTTATGCAACTCCAGACGAGACTGACACATGTAATGCGACTATCAATCATAGGAATCCGGCTAATATTGCTATAACTGCAATGCAATGGGACTAATACCAGAAAACACTCAAGGTAAATAATAGTAGTACACATTAGAAAAGATTTATGAAAGCAATAACTAAGAAAGAAAAATGATCATAACAAAGAGGCCTGTTTCAAAATTGAAAAAGAAAGTCAAATTCTAAATTACTAAGAGATTAAAAACATTAAAACATTTTATTTAAATTATTTAACACGTCGCCAACGCGTTGTAAATGATTGACAAAATCAGATAAAAAAATTGCAGTAAATAAACACCGTGTTTAAAACATAGGTCACAACAGAAAAATAACTATAATTCAAAGAAAACAATAGAAGCACCAGCTATGGATGGATGGACGAATAACCCAATAAAATTACTTTGATAATCGTGGGGCTGGCGGAATTTTGGAGGCCCACGCCTAGTTGGACGAAAACAAGTTGTTTAGGTTCTAAGTCTATTTTACTGGAAAACAATTTGATCAACAAAGCATGGCTCAATAAATTGATTTCTCACGACCTGAGATGGGAAAGCAAATGAAACAAATATAAAACCTAACTGAACTGGATTAGTTACCCAAATAATCTCTGAAGTGTTAACATTTTGAAATGCGATAAAGACGTACGAAGTTTATAACTGAATACATTTCTCATTTAAAACTCTGCCTAGTATTTCATTAACGTGTTAAGCGAGTCTGGAATAATTTGACGCAAATCCTCTGTAGTATTATCTTTTATGCTCATAATCTCAAGACGAAACACAATATTACGAGAACTTCGCCGCGTCTGCTGCTAATTCGCCTAACGTGCCTGGTCTTGGCTGACATCTGAAAATTTAATGTAACGCAGACGATTTAGTTTCACGTACAAGATAAACCTAAATACCAGTTAAGATGTGTGTCGTAATATAACAGAAACAAATATGAACTACATATTTGAAAAATCCATAATATCTAATTTCTGAGAAAAATAAATTTATAATGACTTATCATGATTCAGTTGTCCAATAAGAAATTATTAAACAAACTATAAATAGTAATTTAAACAAACCAACAACGGTCAATGAATCTTTCACTTTGAAGTTGTCGCCAAAATATAAGTCTTTGTCTCTTAAATAAAAGTAAAAAAAAAAATCTATTTATTGAGTTTCTTGTGATTCTTCTTTGTAACATGATATAAATTAAAAACTTCAATAGACAGGCGGAATACTTCTTTCAATATTTAAATACCACTAAGCATTGTATATCCACAAAAAGGACGTACAATATCTAACATAAATTAAAAAATACGTTTCATGAGAAAAGGAAGCAATACAGACATACAGTCAAGTCTTTATCCCGGATGGATAGGTAAAGCTAATATCCTTTCACATCCTACGATCCGCGTTACCTCTTCCACACCCATTACTATTTAAACTTTAAACTTATCATTACTTTAAGCAAGTATCAATAATAACTTAGACTTAAACAAGGCTTTCAGCAGAATAAATCAACAACAATATAACATGGGGCCCAAAAACGCACCTTGTGCAGTCCCAGCATTTTCATACTTTGATTTGAGTTTGGCAGCTGTCGCTCTCGCGTCCGATCGGACCGTGTCCGTTGTCGAACTCGTGGTCGTCGTGGTGCTCGTCCTGAATGACAACGTGGTAGAAAAACTTGAGGAAAACGAGGACCCGAGACCCAGGCCGAGGGTGGTGCGATACCGGCGGCGATACATGGTTGACAACCGGGAACAACACGTGCTCTCGCGACAAACGTCGGGACACGACTGAAGGAAAGCTGCGTAGGCGCACCACCAACCCGGAAAAGCGGTCGCGATTTATTATAGCCCACGAAAGCTGCTAGACGAATGTGCTCGCGAAATTTAACTAGTAAAAGTTCAGTGATTTACACCGGGGGATCGAACGCGATACAATCGTACGTTTATTTTTGGCAGAGATCGTTTTATGCAGTGGGATGATTGATCGCTAAATTCAATTCGATTTAATGTTACAAATTGTTTGTACGTTTCGATCGGTGATGCTGCTCCTCGTTATGATGTCAAAACAAAACTATTATTCCACTTGGTTACGAGAAAGCTTTTCTTTTATAACTTCTACGTGTGTTCGTCAGCTAATTCTAGCAGCGATTCTCCCGCAAAGTTTTGGTTCTAAATTAAGACCGACTTTCACCACTTATTCAATAAGTCTCAGTTACATTATCTGACAGAAGTTGACCTTTCATAAGAAAATCTTTCAAAGTCAGATAGATAATTTAACTTAAGACTTGTCCAGTCCAGGAATGATAATACGCTGTCTGTCTACCTACCTACTTGTCGCCAATAATGTAATAGTAAGAATGAATCGCCCGTTTCTTAGTTCAAGCAAAAAACTTGAATACGATACTCAACAAGTATCGCACCCGTCTAGACGGATCGGCTCTTCAAGATTACTTCAGTGAAACTCAAAGGTTTCAATGATTTATAGATTTCCTGAAGTTATGACGGCGCTTTCAGGAAACCTGTAAACAGCTGGCTGTTAGAAATATGGCCTTTCGATAGTACCAATAATAATAAAACAATGTTACAGACTATTTTGTTGTAGACCGTGTTTGATTTCCATCGTGTCAAATGGAAAAATGAATAATTTAAGAGTCGGGGATTGTGATCTTAATAATGGCTTACGCCTTAGGAATTGATGTAGCCTCTCCTCATCTATGCGTGTAATTCCCGGTTGCATCCAAAGCTATCGGAGCCTGGGGTACGCTTGGACAATGATTCAGGGTTTGGGCAGAACTGATGAAATCAGTTTGAGGTGGCTACGGTGCTGGTAGGGATGATATTATTACCTCACCGATATTATCTAATCGGCGGCCAGTCCTCAACGATCAGCCATCTAAGCAGGACAAGTAAGCGATTTACCGCCGCCGATGGATGTCCGAAACATTATTAATTATTGAAGTCACAAATGCGCTGCCAACCTTAAAACTCGCCTTCCCCCTGCTCTTCATCGAAACACATCGCAGGCGCTGCTTCACGATTTTCTGTGAGGCCGTGGTATCAATTGACGCACAAATATCAGAAATCTTTCTGGAAGCAGAAACACAGTATGGTCCAAGTATCCTAGCTCCAAGCGAAGACGCTGGCATCGTATGCCGTACTAAGTCTCCTTTACTCCTTCGCCTATGTCACATAAGTAAATTGCAATGTATGTGTATTCTACACACATTTTACATATTATAAAAGCCCGGTTGGTCTAGTGTTTAAGTACCGGACCGTGATCGCGGGGTCCTGAGTTCGATTGTCGGGTCGAACAAAAAGTATGTTTCGAATTTTTCGAACATAGCTCGGATTTGTGATTACCAATCCGCATTAAGTAAGCGTGGTGATTAAGCCTAATCCCATCATAGTAGCGATAACTTGATTTCTATGTTGGAGCCTTTGCCTAGCAGTGGGACAGTTTATAGGATAATTTACTTATACACGCATTTTCTGAACAATAGAGGGTGTTAGGTATCTAGGTCGGCTGCTCGGCGCACAAATACGGGACGTGGGTTGACGGTGATTAGGAATCTCAGATCTAACGATGCTGCATAATGGAATAATAACGTCAACGTTTAAGCAGGCAGATAACTGATGGATAAGGGTACACAGGTTCATCATCATCATCATTTCAGTCCAATAGACAGTCCACTGCTGGACATAGGCCTCCCCTAATGTTCTCCACACAGATCGGTCCTGTGCCGCCTGCATCCAATGGATTCCCGCGACCTTTACCAGATCGTCGGTCCACCTTGTAGGGGACCTGCCACGACTGCGACTGCCTGTACGTGGCCTCCACTCGAGGACCTTTCCGCCCCAACGGCTGTCTGTTCTCCTCGCTATGTGCGCTGCCCATTGCCACTTTAGGTGACGGGTAGGGCACACTAGCGACGCCAATCGATTTTAATTTTTAGCTACTAAACCGGATCTATTTTAAACAATTTCGGGGTTACAACCTCTTGGCAAATACTTTTACTATTTATTAAATAACCATGCACAAATTTTGGGCCCATGGCGTACGCGAAAAATTGATTCACGCTAAAAGTGGCCGCTTTGGGCAGTAATCAATTTTTCGCGTACAAAAACGGACCCAACATTTATGCATGGTTATTCAATAAATAGTATAAGCGATTACCGAGCGGTTGTAACCCCGAAATTGTTTAAAATAGATCCGGTTTAGTACTTAGCTAACAATTAAAAACGAATGGTGTCGCTAGTTAGGGCTACCCGTCACCTTAAGGCATGCAATCCTCAGTTAGTGTCCAATAAAGTTGAGGGTAGTTAGATAGGTGTAAAGATTTAATTCTTTATATCATAAATCAAAACACTAAAACATTTTCGTTTTATTTGTGCAACTTGAGTAACTCAATGTGTGATGTGATGAATGTGATGATATGATGTGTGATAAAAATTTTGACTTGATATTGACAAAATTAACTAACTCTCACCTTGGTAAATAAGTCGGCGGTCATGTAACCCCGTGCCTCGGAAAGCACGTTAAGCCGTTGGTCCGGTCGTGTCACGCTGGTGTTCCATCGGAATATGAGTGTAAGGGAATAGAGAGTGCACTTGTGTTTGCGCACACACTTTAGCACTATAATATAAACTGCGTACGTGCGATCTTTGAGATTGTCCGCCGTATTCGGTATCGGTAATCGGTTGGAGGATATTATTGAATGACCAGGGGGTTACCATACTCGGCGAAACACAGCACAGGCGCTCCTTTACGCCCATTTACTGTGAGTTTTAAATAGATTCAGACAAAATAACATACATCAACCTTCTTCTTAGCTTAGCTTCTTACATCAGAGTTAGCAAAGGTATAGACATACACAAATCAGGTTACCACAATCTGTAAAATACCCTTAAGTGAAATTGAATCTAACATGTTTACCATTAAGGTGAGAATTGATTGAAGTAATTAAACAGATTTGTAAACATTAAATGTGTGACTGCCTGTCATACTACACATATTGAACACAAGACGTGAACATAAAGATTCATTTAATAGCTGTCTATAGTAAAAGCCACAAACCTTGGGGTTTTATACTGACAAAATGGGTTGTCAATATAAATAGCCAAAAATATATGCTTCTTCTGTACTTTATTCAAAATAAGCAAAGCTAAAACCCTACCCTGGTCACTAATAATTGCACCATTTGATTAGTTAATGCTTGAATATCATCGGAAAGTATTATTGTAAGTGAAACCCAAACTGCATAGCAGAAGATTGGCCAACTGCCCAGCACACTACCTGAAAAACCTGAGCAGTTCTGGGAGCTTATACTGACGTCAAAGCACATAATTTCTGGAGAACCGTGAACAAATTCACCATTCCACGCACAAACAAATAGCCTGCCTGCATTGTGGTGAAAGAAGTTATGACGAGGTTGTCAAAGTTTGTCTTTGTTGAATCATTTGGGCACTTAAAGGACATTGCACCATTTTCAACTTCAAAAAATCTATTTCATATTAGATTATTATTATTTGATAGAAATGGGGTGAGCCCTGCGTCTCATAGCCCTGCGACCAGTAGATAAACTATTGTGGCAGCCCCCTAACCTATTACAGCACCTCATATAGCTCCAGTTCCAGGATAAACCTGAGAATGGAGCTGATGGGGTGGAATGGATATAAGATTATACTTAGCCCTTTAAGTAGAGCCCACATGGAAGACAGAAAGGGCCGCTCTGCAAATGTGTTAAAAAGTTATTCTTCCTAGATATAAGTGTGTTTATAAACTTTAAGGCAAATATATATTTTTTTTTATTGATGTAGGTAATTTGTCCAATTCAGTCAAATTTACAAAATAAAAAAATATAGCAAAATTAATTATTCTTTCCACCCTGTTTATTTATCATAAATGACTTGTTAAAAAATCATTCTCTATGTTCATGACAAAAGATTCTAAACACACCTAAAAATTAACTAATGTAAAATATAAAACTAAAGTCAAAAGGTTTTTATAAACTATTGATGGTATTGTTTTTAAATAAAACAAAATCTCAGTCTATTCACAGCATAAAAAACTGAGCAAGCGCTTTCTAGATTTGCATTACAGTAGGTAGCCAGTATCTGCACATCAGCTGTGATTGCAATCTTCTTTGAACGGCAATCAGTTTGTAATGAGCTCCACTCTTATGTCTCATTAGAATGTTGTGAATTCACAATTAGAAAATATCTAGGGAGTGAAAAAACATTTTGATAAGTTGTTTTTATAAACAAGAAGTGTCTTATAGCTGGATTTCATCATACACTTTCTGTCATGTGTAACTCTGGTTAATAGTGTGTTAAGAGTGAGGGCTTACCGTTAATGGACCAGATATGAGAAGGCAAGGAGTGGGCCGCGTACACACGCCCCAGGGCCAGCGAAGTGCCCGGGGCTGGGCCCGCCTCCTCGTTGGAGCTGGAGTCCGTGTCGGGACTCGCGGCGGCCGACGCCTCGTAGCTCTGCGAGTTCGGGGGGATCGCGATCGCTTCGTGCGACGCGTGCAGGTCCGGCACCGACGACAGCGACCGAGCCCGCTGCCGATCCGACGACACCTGAATACCAGGTATCGCCCGCAGCAAACTGAACCCAGCCCCGCCCGACACCACCTCCGAACTAGAACTCGTCGAGAATGTCCTAGTGCGCGGACTCTGCCCCCCATTAGCGGTGCTCGGTTTAGCGCCCATAGCGACTTCTAGTTACGCAAAAATCACACCCGTCATACACAGCACTCTATCACGAACACAACAGGGATCGGACACCCGCGGCGGCTGGAGGCATCGTATGCGCCACCGGTGGCTGCGGCCTGCGACCACGGAAACAACACTCTGTTTAAACAAAAACAACAAAAACACAGACGTCGTATAGTACCAAAATTGTAAACAGCGTTCGCATGTGCCTTCCTGCAAAATTTTGACAGCTCTCCCTCTTGTATGAAGTTAGTCGGAGGCCGTCATCACAATGATCTGACAGTTTGCGCAAGTTCCTTCGTCCGAAAACGAAAAACATACGATCACATGAAAGAGCATTGATTTTTTACTCAAATACCTACAAAATAGCAGAAATTATAAAGTAAAATAACAAATAACATTGTTGTCTTTTGACAATTTTCTACCGTAATTACATGTATAATAAATAATCTAACAACTGTCCTAGCTAGCCACACTTTGCCGTCATATTTCAATTTTCAACCCATTGAGTGGGCATAAATAGATTATGAGAGAAGAATAGTGGGTTGCACTGCACGCACCTGGTTTATACTCAAAGACCTGGTTTGATTCGCGCCAAACAAGCATCTTTGTACTCTAAGTTACAAAAAAATCTTACTTCTACTTCTTACTTACTTGATTTACTTACTCGGTGGGCATAATGGTTAGTGGGTCGCATTTTAAAGCGACCGACCGCTGCGCAAAAGGTTTGATTCCCGGGTCGGGCCAAAAATTTGTACTTAAATTTTCGGTAAGAAATTCTTAGTGTCAACCGGGGTCTTGCGTGTCACGCTGGCTAGTGTCATCGTTTCATTTATTTCGCAAGCTGATCATTATGTAGGCACACTTTTGGACGTTGGTGGTGGTGACTCTGGGTAAAACCCACAGATTTAATAAATTACCTTATTCTTTCTTTATGGTGGTGATCGGTGGTTCACCAACCATATACACCTTTTTTATCTGCTTAAAGTATACACCACACTGGTGATGATCAGACCAGACTGTGAGTGTAGAGACTGCTCTGTTCCACCCTGAAGCAAGATTGAATCTATCATCTGAAATACTTAACAAACAAACTTGTAAGGCTAATCCATCTTGTGACTGGGAGTGGCAACTTTTAAAGCAGGAACTTAACACAACTTATTATTAAAGACTTAACCACAGATATTACTGACTTCCTCGCTGACTAACGCACACTTAACCTACCTACATAAATAGGTACTAAAAAAATGCATGCAAAAGCAAGTAGAGTTCGCACCACTAACGGAGTCCCGGGATATAGGCGTCACTTTTGTTACGTCAACATTTAAATACTAGAGCCTTGCCCAATTCTCGGGATTTTCGATATGAAAAAACATGGTGGATGTCACATGAAAACCATACAAAAATACACAGTCCAATTATCGTGCTCGTGACATTTATTATCATATGACATATACCTATCACTAAAACATAGTTTTTTTGTATAGTTTTCAGGTGCTATCCGCCATGTTTTCAAAATATCACGAGCAAGAGAATTGGGTTCACAATGTTTTTGCGATTAGTATCGATTTTTAACAAATATCCCAAACACGAGAATTGATCGGGCTCGTGTTTTGCCTTCTTTCGTAAGGGCGATTCCTCGCCTTACCTCAGGAAAACCTCCGTCGTTGAACGCTTTTTGTAAGTATAGTATGGTTTCTGCACGAATTAAAAATATTCACTAACGTCAATGTATGTCACTGTCATTAACGTCATCGGTTTTGTATCGTCTCTTTCTGTTCTGTGCTGTTTGTTACAAATTAGAATTTAATGGTGAAAAGTGATTCATATTTCGATAATTTGGTATTAAAAAATAATTTACTCCATATACCTTGAACTCCTTTAATAAAAGTCCATCAAATTATGCCATTATGAATAATCCGGCTATGAATTCTGCAACCGTGAGTAGCCTCTAATTTTACTAATAAAAAACTCAATGCCCAATAATTAGACCAATTAATACTAAATTACATTAATAATCTGCCATGTGCGCATCTTTCTTAGAGTTTTTGAGGACTCTGACAAATTGAAAGCTGTAACTATCAGTGTTTGCCTTAAGCTTGTTGAATATTATATGCATTATGCATTCCAAAGAGTTTAATATGTACTGCATGTCCTTGTTGCATTTTCTGGTCTGATCTGATCGAATGTATTCAATAGGATGTGTATGATGGGGGGGATTTATATAAATAATTAAATGGGAGGAAACTGGATCCATAAAAAATGTCACATTGAAGATAACCATATTGTTCTTTTCTACACAATAAAATAAAATAAGGCTTTTAGTTCGAAACTTATGAAGGTAAAATTTCAATGTGTACAATATCAGCTACATTAGTTTTACAACTGTGTATAGAGACGCCAGCAAAACTACTTTTCAATGAAGTGACAAATAAAATATAATAGTAATAATAACTGTGCCCTAGATTTTTGCTTGGCTAAAATAAAAGCCTTGATATTTGTTAATGTTTCCCAATAAGGGTGATTATTTTAAAATTAAAACTAAGTTGGGATAATGCATGTATCTTAGCATATTAACAGAATTTAATTATTTAGTTGCCTGGCAAAGTAATGTAGCAATTTGCCTTAGATGTGAACAAATACTAGATAGCAATTTGATTATGATTTTAGACAATAGTTTAACAAAGTTAAGTTTAATTGATTATTTAATGACAGATTATGAACTGTCTCATAGTATATGATTAGTATTGTAGGTCTGACTCAGGCTTGTCAGTAGCCATCCTGCCATTTTAATGCTTTAGAATTTATAAAGCCAATTTTTGACTTGTTATATTTTATTAATTTATTTAATATTATAGTTCATATACTTTGTTATTACCAGGTTGTCAGTATACTTTGTTATTAGTGTTTTTACATTAATTTTTTTGTGCAGTAAGTTGTATAATACCTACATGCTTAGAAGTTAGTTAGATTTGAGATTTCTTAGACATAGACATTTTTGATGCCATATAATTTCGTTTACCAATGCTAATGTTATTTTGCGATGGAGTGTTGCTTTGCACGGCTTGCTGACTAGTTGTTGCCGGTACTTACAGCCGGGTGTGCCGCAGGTCCCACTGCTGGACGACGACACCATCGCGTTTGGGGAGGAGGACAACGCTGGGAAACAGTTTGTGTGAGTATCCAAGAAAAATTTATCTGTGGCAAAGCCACACTTCAGCATGTATGGGCCAGTTTGATCAGAGATACCAAGGCTTCACGAAAAACTAGCATAAAGCAGCGCCTGTGCTATCTCGCCTAGTTAGTGAGGGAAACAGAAGCTCAATCCGGGAGGGAAGGGGAAGTTAATGGTAGGCAGACAACTGTGATTTCACTAAACCGGAGAGTTGTGCAAAACTGTCAGTGAAATGAGTGAGTGATGATCAGTCTAAATCCAACGAATGGGTCCTTAACATCAGGTGTTGTCGCCTTCAAAGAAGAATGAAGCTTGTTTCTTGCAGTTTTTAATGGACAACATTTCATATTTTTAACATGTCCATATTGTTTTTTTATATGAAAATAGACATAAAATGAACAGACCCATATTTTTTCTTTTTTCAAAATTTGTCCATTTTCATGCAAAAAATAATTATTGAAATTCTTTTTATTCTAAAAAGACGTAAGCGCCAAATGACGTCATCGGACGGCTGAATACAGCGATATTCCTTTGCTTATCATTGTTTTAATAAAAAAAGGTACTACTGTCAAAGGTAAATAATACTAGTGCCAACATTGTCAACGTCATTCATACATTCAACGTTGACAAGTTGTCTTTTTTTTTGACAGTTACATGTCATGGGTTTGGCATTTCGTAAATTTAAAACTATAATGTGCTAAGCAAAGAAATATTTTACATTCTGCCGTCCGATGACGTCATCTTACGTTTTTTAGTTTTTAATTTTTTTCTCAGTAAATAAGCAATATAAAAAATGAATAAATATATATTCGAGCAGCGGAAAAGTAAACAAAGAATTTGTATTTTTTGTTTCAGAGCTTAGCAATTTTGAAATGTTGTCCATTCTTCCAACCTTCCTCTGACACTTAATCATTGCCCTATTATGTCTTATAAGTTAGAATTGTTGACAGGCAGTCAAGGAATCAAACTAGACATAATAGGATCATTAGTTTAGTTTATAGCTTTTTATTCCGAAATACGGATACAAATACATTTTTCATTTACATTTTACATTAAATTAAGTCTCTAATCTCAAGAGTGCCTGTTGGCAAAGGCCTCCTCCAGCTCCCTCCAGTGTTGCCTGTCCCATGCCACTCTGGTCCATCTTGGTACTGCAGTATACCTCAGGTCATCCTCCCATCTCCTGATCGGTCTGCCTCTGCTTCTCTTACCGTCCCTTGGGTACCAGTTGTCACTATACCACTCTATTTTTCCAGCTTACTTTTCAGCAAATGTCTGGTGCATCTCCATTTTTGTATCATTAACTGTATATAAACTTTCCATCCACCTTCAGATTTCGAATACGACCTGGTGACCTTCAAGTAAAGAGTTAATAACTTTCTTAAAAGCTGACACACACACAATATGTGTGTCTTGAGGGTTCAGATGTCCATCTAGCGCGATGATCATCACTTACCATCCAGAGTGCTGCGTGCTTGCTCCTCCTCCTAATCATAGCGTGTCGTTTCCGGTTCAAGGTTTGGAGAGTCTGGTAATTACAATGAAGCGACTGCCGTCTGATCTGCGTACCCCTTTAACAGGTGATCCAGACCGACATGCTTGGTGTAATGTAAAACAAAAGTCTGAGCGCTATCCCCAGGCACCCATACATCGTGTTCTTCCACCTGGTGTTCCGATGCTCGGCGGTGGTGGTCTACATGCTCTGCGGCTGGTTCTCCGACTCGTTCATCGCTAGCTTCGTGCTCGTCGTGTTGCTGCTGTCGGCTGACTTCTGGACTGTTAAGAACATCACAGGTATTTTTTCTCATTCCTTCATAGCAACGGTCTCAAACTTTTTTGTAACGAAACCCATTTGGAAATGTATTTATTTATTTATTATTCAGACACCTTACAAGCTAACAGAAATTAATCCAAAACGCAGTATAAGGTTACGATACATTATTACATTACATTCACGTTCATTAGTCACTCACGGATAATTTACAATAAAAAGGCAGAAGAATACAATCCTTGCCATATTAATTACAACTAAAAAAAAAAGAAAAATAAGCGCGAAAGATAATATCAACATAAATAGCCCAAATTGTCAGCATCTGAGTCAACAGAAGCAAATTAAAAATATATAATAGTACAGTAAAATCAAATAAATAAAGTAGAATTAAATTAGATTTTTTTAAATTAAATGTCAATTTTATTAAATATGCTAATTATCTACGGTACTTGTAGCAGATTTAAACAAAACTGTATGCAAATCTATTTCTATCTATTTCATTGTGCTGAGCAAGTATGTCACCGATAAGACGCAGAGCGCGGGTAGTAGGCGCGTGAGCCCTGCGCTGCGTGCGCGCATGAATCTAGTCTAAGCTATAAATAATATAAATCTAAGAGGCGGCAAAAAGGTCCCCGCTCATCTATTTGTCAGGACACAGTGTGTCTCGACGCTGATCTTCTGCGAACAACTAAACCTTTTTCCTTACAAAAAACTATACCTTCTTAGTCGTTCACTCTTGACAGAGTGGTCGTGGTTGACGATGTAGCATTTTCGTTGATGCGGCTCGCGCGATGTGTCCCCACTTGTTGCGGTCCACAGCGTCTCGGTTTAACCACAGCAAAATGTTTCCGCTGTAGTATAGCAACTACCTAGTATTGTATGTTATGCACAGATGTGCACCCTAACCAGCCTGAACATTTTCATAGAAAGCCATACTTGATAAATCGCTCGAAACCGTTAGTACTGGGATGACGTGCGGGGCGATGTTCTTTCTCTGCCGCACCCGTATAGAGATGCATTAAAGCTTCGTCAGGGCCGGTTGGATCTCTTTCACACTCTGTGACGTTACTTCCGAAAATGGCACATTCTGTCTAAAGCGCGCGTTTACTAGTGATGTAATGTTATGTCATTCTTTTGTGTTATCTGTGTATTGTATGTGGCCAATAAATGTATTTTCTTTCTTTCAAAAAAGATAAAACTTTGCTGAACTGATTTACTTTGATGATAAAAATATATAATAAATAAATAATTTGCTGTTATGTTTCAGGTCGTCTACTAGTCGGTCTTCGGTGGTGGAACTACGTGGACGACGATGGCAAGTCGCACTGGGTGTTCGAGTCCAAGCAGGTCGGTAAAAATTACATGGAAAATAAATTGAAAGTAAACTTGCTTTAAGATAGGTAGTTTGTAACGGTATTGGTACCATGTACCTACTTATAGGCCAGGCAGTCAATGTTAAAAATAAGCTGGTAGACGGGAGCCCAATTTTTGACTACGTAACTTCGTTTGGACTAATTGTTTTTTTTTTTATAGTGGCACAGTATATTGGATCTCCTCAGCCTGATGGTAAGCAAGAGAAGAGCCCAAGTTGCAATTACAACGGAATCGATATTAAGGCATCACCTCCGTTTGGCACCGCCATACTGGCCCTCGAGATGCTTCTTCACGCTTCGTTTGAAGGAATCCATATTGTAGGAAGGGGGACATACATGCGCCGGCAACGAGTTCCATTTCTTAATGGTGCGGCAGAAATAAAAACTGCCACATTTTTTAGTCCGTGATTTGATGTTTTCCACTGTGAAGCGGTGACAGCGTTGGCCGGCGCGTGTAATTCTGTGACGGAATAGGGCAGGTGGGATGATGGAGAAAAGCTCTTCAGAACATTCACCGTGGGATAGACGGTAAAAGACGCTAAGCGACCCGATGTCTCTACGTAGTTGAAGAGGATAGAGGGAATTGGTGACCTCTTCGTCACCTATAATACGTACAGCCTCGTCGCTGCAATCTGTCGAGAGCATCCATGAGATAAGAGCGAGCAGTACCTATTCCACGCGTGCCCGGACTTGAGTCTTGTCTAAAAGACAGAGTTGGTCCGGCGTGAAGAACCTGAGCACTCTGTTCAGGATCCCCAGTTTTTTAGATGATGTCGAGATAAGGCTCTCGACATACTGGTTTTGGTTAAGATTGCAGCGAATTTCCATGCCCAGCATGATTAGGCTAGTACGTAGACTAAGGGAAGTGCTCTGCAGGGAAGGGAGAGGAAGGAATGGGGACGTCTTAGCCGTGAAGGCACACATCTGAATTTTCTTGGCATTGAACTCGACCAGGATTCTGGAGCCCCAGTTACTAATGAGATCCAAAACTCTGTCGAGCTCAGCGACAAGCTGCTCTCGCTTCTTGGCGATTACTGCCCTGTCGTGTTAAGTCGACCGAGATATCGCCCATGAACCGTGCTGTCGTCTGCATAGCAATGAATGTTCCCCAGGGGAAGCATGTCATTGATATGCAGAAGAAAGAGGGTGGGCGATAAAACTTTCATGGTCACTATATATACTTTACATGTACCTATATTTTTGAGTTTCCGATATGTCGGCGCTGTTGCAAGCGCCATGGTCACAGAGTAACTGAAGTTTTTGTGAGTAAGTTGTTACAGGCAGACATCCGTCTACCCTCCTTCGCAGTCTTTTACTGCGGTACCACTGTTCACTAACTCACTATTTTCTCGCACCTGTTCTCGACACACAACACTCATAGTCACTTCACCCTTCAGTTACTCTGTGACCATGGCGCTTGCAACAGCGCTGAAATATCGGAAAATCAAAAATAAGGTAAATGGTAGAAATCCCGTAAATAACTATTCGTTTGTACTAGTCCTGACTCAAACATATCAGAATGCCTCAAATTAACCCCTTCCAACCCTTTATCTTAATAAAGGGGATGAAGGGGGTTAAAGGTCACATTTTTCGTTTTTTTTTTTCTAATCTTTTATTTACCATAAAAAGTACAGTCTTGTTCACTTATTTCTATTGGCTCTGCACTAAACAAAATTGTTTGTGTCGCTGCAGTCAAGAACGATTTACAGTGTTATCTTGCTGGTGGCGTTAGACATTAAATTCAAATTCAAATTCAAATAATTTTATTTCAGATATTACATCCATATTATGTTAGTAAGACAATAACTTATGGTAAATCTATTGTTAGATAAAAATTAATTTATAAAATAAAATCAAAATTAAAATCAAAATTAAAATTAAAATTACAATTAAAATTAAAATCAAAATTAAAATCAATTTAAAATCAATTCAAAATTAAAATTAAAATTAATTTTTTAAAATTAATTTCCTTCTGCACAGAATGACGATCATGAGAACGGGTATGTTCCCGTGACAGTCACTCTCCGCAGAAAGAAATTCCAGAGCGGTGATGTCCATCGATCGGCTAATGTTTTGAGGATGCTGTTGGGACTGTCTCTTAATCGAGTGATCAGGGAGTTTGTTTTTTTGCGGACGAGGGCTTCAAACCCATCTGTTTGGTATTCCGCAAACATCCCCGATGCACTGCAGAAGCGCGGCAGACCCAACATCATCCTAAAAACATTATTATACTGGATTCTCAGGGTATCCAGAGATTTCTTGGCATACAACAACAACAACAAATAATTCTTTATTTGCATAGGCTTGTACACAGCACTTACAAATCGTCATACATTTGAATGACTTAAAACTATTTATAAGTACTTATGTATAATTTACATGTTAATACATATATATGTTGATACATAAAATATACTAAAGAAATAAATAAACATAATGCGATTCTACCACCGGCTCGGAAAGTTGTTTCTGGTCGAGAAGATCCGGCAAGAAACTCGCCAGTTACTCTTTTTAATCGCCAAACTTTCATACAATTTTGTGTCATCATCATACCGAGCCATACAGTTTAATTGTTACACAAAATAAAATAAAGGAAATAATAATAAAATAAATATTATGAGGTAAACCGAAGCAGACCAGTCCCCAAAGGTGGCACCTGTTCACAAGTATGACGTACGTGCCAGCCATCATTTCACTCAACCATATTAGAGGGAATGTAATGACCCGCCACATAGCGCCACCACCTCAGAGACATTTGAGTGAGCATGACTACTTAGGTTCCCCTCATAGGTCACAAAGAATAGTAGTTACTTAATCCAGACTTATAAACTGCAGGACGAGGTGTACAATAGTAGGTGGTTAGCATCTTGTCAATTATTGAATAATTAATATAAATCAATGTTTATACAGTCAAAATCTAAAATGTCTTTATTCAATAAAGAATATTTATGAATGTCAAATATTATGTAATCTGCCGCTGATTCGGAACGTCAATTTCTACCGAGAAGAATCAGCAAGAAACTCAGTAGTTACTCTTTCCAAATAATATGGTAATTACAACTTTCATTCTTATACAAATTAATACATAACTGACCCACAGCTCCCCCGTGTACAAACTTTGACAATATGTTTTAAACAGTGTGACTTTGACATCATCTGTACAACGAGAGAATCTGCGGGCCAGCATATTGCCTCTAACCGATAAAGCCCTGCGCTCTCTTTCTATGTCATCATCATCTTTGAGGTCGCAGGCAATGACATGCCCCAGATATTTAAATTTTGTAACACGTTCTAGGTGCACACCGTTGAGGGTAATGCTGATGTTGTTATAAGGGTATTTACCTGCGGCCCCAAAGACCATGAGTTTCGTTTTTTTAACATTATAGGTGAGCCCATGTTCAGCAGCATAGACTTCACAAACACGCAACATATCCATCAGGCCTCCCACCGTGGGGCTCAGCAGTACCATGTCATCAGCGTAGTTCAAGTTATTTATACTAACGCCATCTATTCGGCATCCGACACGCATACTACTAAGCACCACGATGAGATCGTTCACGTAGATATTGAAAAGTTTTGGAGACGAGATCCCCCCCTGCCTCACTCCACATTCCAACACATACGCTTCTGACAAGGAATCTGCCCATTTAACATGATTCGTTTGGTTAGCATACCAAAACTTAAGCATGTTTTGCACTTCTGTCGGCACACCTCTGCTCTCCAGTTTCCTCCAAAGCACATCATACGAGACCAGATCGAATGCCTTGGATAAATCCAGAAAGCAGGCATACACCGGTGTTTTACGACCAGTATAGTATTGGATAGCATGCTTAAGACTTGCTATAGCGCTTTCAGTCGAGAGTCCGGGTCGAAACCCGAACTGTGCGTCATGTATGTTTGCATATTTTTCTAATTCAGAATTAAGCACACCATCCAACACTTTAGCAATCGTTGTTGCTAGAGAAATAGGGCGATAATTCCCCATCTCCGAGATATCACCGGTCCTGTCCTTAACAATTGGCACAACGATGGTTTTCATTAAGTCCTGTGGGAGATAAGAATGACTTATGCACATCGAAAAGAACACGGCCAGCAACCTCGGCAGGTGAACTCCCGCATAGCGTAAGTGCTCCACACTGATCCCATCATGACCTGGAGATTTTCCGCCAGTCATTTTCTTAAGCGCCTTCCTAATTTGACTTGCAGTAATGCGAAACAGTGGCGGTGCCTCTCCCTGACATGACGGCTCAGGGGTGCTGTGTTCACACACCGAGGGCCCCAGAGAGGAGCTTACTTTAAAATGTCGCATAAAAGCATTGGCTATACTCACCGAGTCACTGACCCCATTAACGCTAACCGGTAGGCCAGGCTTAATGTCAAGTCTTCTAGTCGCTTTCCAAAAGTTACTGAAATTTTTCTTCGACCGATTGTTTTGCTAAGGCGTCCATTTTAAGCTGGTCTTGGTTACGTTGACACCATTTTAAACGACTTTTGAAACATTTTCGGGAATTATTCATATCATCGTACACTTTTCCATACGATGGGCGGTTGTACAGTACCCATATTTTGAAATTAAGCCTAGCCTCCCGATGAGCTTCACGAACATGCTTGTTCCATCCACAAAGATTCCTATTCTTAGTATTCGGCTTAGTAACAACACGCTTTTTAGTTTGCTTAGCTGCGTCACATAAGGCACTGACAATATCATCATACAACCTATCTATAACCATTCTATGTTCATCATTATGGCATATCCCGCGACTGCAATTAATGAACTCGGGGGGGAAATTAACCTCTCGCAATCTATTATGGCAAAGTTCCTTGTACTGAGCTTTTTGGGCATCGTCTCTTTCACCCCATACCACTGAACAACTCCATTGGTCGCGAGACACTTCCACCTTAGATCTTACCACGTTGAGATCACATTTAATGGTTATAGGTAGGTGATCCGACACAAAAACATCTTCTGCAATATCTACACCAACCACAGTCTGGCTGGCTGAGCTGGATACAATGCAGTGATCTAGCCACCGCCTGCATTTATGAGCGGCACTAACATAAGTGTATGCATTAGAATTTAATCCAAGCTTATCTACGTCAGCACAAGTCCATCCCTGGTCGGAGCAGAAACTGATCAATTCATTGAAAAACAATTCAGAAGGATGGGCGTTGAAGTCACTCTCAATATTTTCTCCCTCCACAATAGCACTCATTTCACTCAGAACCTCTGTGAATATCGGTAGGTTGTCAGACGAGTCGGTGGGCATGTATACCGAAAATATCAGTATAGTCCGACTTCCAAAAGCGGCTCTTATAGCTACCAGACGAGTACTATTACATTTAATCACGGCTACGTTGTCGAAAATACCCTTTCTCCACAAAATTGCGACACCCCCGTGTGGCCTGCCTCTTAACAATCCAATTTCCACATCGACCGCTGACTTACCAGTGTACTCAAAATCATTGGATATCTCTCCCAACATCGGTACATCATGAGGAAGAAGACATGTTTCCTGAAGGGCCACTATGTCTGACATCCTACAGATATTCCGAATGTCTTCCAGTGATCTTTTTACAAAAAAACAATTAAAGCTAGTAAGACTGAGATACCTGTTAGTTTGTATACTCATAATAGGATTCAATTACTAAACTTTAACTTTTTTCTGTTCTTGTTTTGTACATAAAATGCACAAAACGCCTAAAAGTAATGCCACTGGGCCAGAAGTCGTCTTTTAGGAATAGATCTAGTTTATTTCTGGATACATACAATTTATACGCATCATATGATCTAGCTTTTTGCATGTTTATCAATTTTAGAGAAACACTTTCATTCGTCTTTTCCTTAATATAGTTGACAATGTCACTCACACTAGTGTCCTTACTAACATTAGAAATTAATAGCGGGACTTTCACATCAGCCGCTTTAAATTTCCCGTCAGGCATAGCTGGAGCACAACCCCTTTGCCCAATTAGTTTATATCGCCTAGCAGATTTCTTACGAGATACTACCTGCCATTCTGGGTCCACTACCACTTGCTCACTTTTCACATTTTTATCACGCAACACCGGCGAAAACGACGCATTCCAACTCGGCCTAGTAGAAGCATCTCGTCGCGTAGAAACGGTGACATCCGATCGAGTTCCACAGGTAGTTTGCGACGCGCTCACGCAATCCCCCGCCACCACAGTCGATGCCGCCTCGTCGCGGACCAGAGGATGACGTGTTTGTCTCGCTTACACTTGGGGTATGATATGAAGGAGTCGCCCGGCAGCCGCTCTCGTTCACACCCTTCGAGTGCGCAGTGTCATCCGAATGCTCGTTACCCTCATTCGCCGCGTTTTTACTACTTCCAACAGAGACAGCATCATTTATGTCCGTTTCTTTTGAAGATGACTGTCTTATTAATGTAGGTCGGTCATTAACCTCAATATCAGCTGTTGCTTGCATTGATTGTATAGGCACATACTCAGGTACATAATGCAATCCAATCGGTCCACTATTCATGTTGAAGCTGTTTTGTAAGCATGCACCCCTTCTTTTGTTTACATTATTACTAGGCGGGAAGTCATCGACCAAAGATGCATTTCTCAGGTGTGCAATCTCCTGTTTAAGTAGATTATATTGCTCACTTGTAACCATTTTTTTCCTCCAATGCATTGACTTGATTTTTGAGCCACATAATTTCCTTTAGGAAACGAGTCACGTCTATATGATCAAATGTCACGGGTGGGATCATATGCAAGTCTCTGGCCACAAATATGGGAAATACTCGTGGATCAGCATTCTTTATTAAGGAGATTATGTCCTCCAGGTCTCTAGACACTCTCTTCTTATCCTGTTTCCGTCGTAGAGGCATTTTCTTTGCAGTAGGCACGGATTCAAAAAGTAACGATTTTGCCTCCTTAATTTGTTCCGCAGAGAAGTAACTTGTACACAGCTGGTGTATGGTCTCCTCATCTGAGTAATCCATCACATTTCGCACAAAAGTTAGTAATTCGTTAATTACAACGTTACAACTCGCGCACTTTACAATATTCGAAGTGGACATTTTTAACGTCGACTTCGGCAGTGAGTCACCGTACAGTACGCTACTGACGCACGTCTTCGCTTAGTCGCTGCGAGCGCTGAACTGATTAGGTTCGGATTAACATTTTAAAGACTGATTATTTATAAGTATTTAGACGTTATGGGCAAAAATGCTGAAGTTAATTAGGATTATTACAATTTTGAGGAAATTGCATTAGGCACTAAAGTTAAAAGGAACAAAAATTTTTTTGCCTAGTACTATGTGATATGTGTCATGCGTTGTCTATGTTGTATGTGCGTGTGTGTATGGGTTCGTGGGTGTTGTGTGTGTATGTGTGTCTGGTGTGTGTGTGTCTGGATGTCTGTTTTTACGAAGGTGTGTTCATGCATACGGTGTTTTCAGGAAGAGGAGAGGTCATATCACGAGCTTCTCCGTTTCGTTATAGTCCAAGCCCATCAGCCATGCTTCTACTGTTGATTTGTCGCACATTGCCACTATAAAAAGAGACTTTCTACAAAATTGCCACTTATCATCATTCATAATCATCTTAGCGTTTCGTCCCGGTTGCGTCCCAAGCTGTTGCTCCGGAGCCCGGGGTCCGCTTTCCTGCTTCGACTCCTCCACCTCGCGCATCCTTATGATCAATTTATTGGCACGCTTGTCATCCTTTACGATGTCAAGCCACACCTTTCTTATTTAGGTCTCGATCTTTAGGTCTATAATCATGGACTAATTAATATAATAATAAATAGCAGCTTTGTCTCTTGTACAAGGCACAGGTTCGCCCGTGTGTGGAATATTGCTCCCATCTCTGGGATGGTTCTGCTAAGTACTTGCTGGAGGCTCTCGATAGGTTGCAGCGACGTGCTATCCGTATTGTTGGAGATTATGAGGTGACTAAGTCCCTAGAACCTCTTCAGCTACGTACAGACATTGCCAGTCTAAGTGTTCTCTACCGCCTCTATAATGGGGAATGCTCTGATGAGTTATTTCTGACCGACTGACCGGATGGCGCAATGGACAACATTTCAAAATTGCTAAGCTCTGAAAGAAAAAATACCAATTCTTTATTTACTTTTCCGCTGCTCAAATATATATTTATTCATTTTTTATATTGCTTATTTACTGAGAAAAAAATTAAAAACTAAAAAACGTAAGATGACGTCATCGGACGGCAGAATGTAAAATATTTCTTTGCTTAGCACATTATAGTTTTAAATTTACGAAATGCCAAACCCATGACATGCAACTGTAAAAAAAAAGACAACTTGTCAACGTTCAATGAATGAATGACGTTGACAATGTTGACACTAGTATTATTTACCTTTGACAGTAGTACCTTTTTTTTATTAAAACAATGATAAGCAAAGGAATATCGCTGATTCAGCCGTCCGAAGACGTCATTTGGCGCTTACGTCTATTTAGAATATATAGAATTTAAATAATTATTTTATGTATGAAAATGGACAAATTTTAAAAAAATAAAAAAAATATGGGTCTGTTCATTTTATGTCTATTTTCATATAAAAAAAACAATATGGACATGTTAAAAATATGAAATGTTGTCCATTGGTAGTGACCCTGCCTCTTACGCCAAAGGTCGTGGGTTCGATCCCCACCCTGGACAAACATTCGTGCGATGAACACTTGTGGTTTGTTCGGTGTCTGGGTGTAATATATGTATTTAAGTATATATTTGTGTTCCTCTGTTGTCTGATATCTGTAACACAAGTGCTTAAGCTACTTAGTACGGAATCAGGTCAACGTATGAGATGTTGTGAGAATTATTATTATTATTATTTCAACTTATCCCATTCTCCCCTTTCCATTTCTGAACAACACGTGCTGGACAGCGTTGCCATCCGCATACCATCCAGACAATGGCGGCGCGCACCAAGAGGTTTGGCTCCTCGTTCCTGCCCCGAGCCATCAAGACATGGAATGCCCTCCCAGCTCATGTGTTTCCTCCTTCATACAATCCGGGGTCTTTTAGGCGGGGCGTGAAACGGCATCTCAGCAGGCCATTGGCATTTCTATAAAAAAAAATACTTCGCCCATGCTGCGTGAGTGAGGGTACTGGAGGCCTAATCCAGGGGAAAGGGGGTTTCAAAGGTTGGCAACGCACTTGTGACTCCACTGGTGTCGCGGGTGTCCATGGGCGGCGGCAAAATCCTTACCATCAGGTGATCCGTCTGCTCGTCTGCCACCTATCACATAAAAAAAAGCTATAACTTGCACAAAAAAAATGTTGCTGGTTCCAGAGCCGGGTGAACCGCAACGAGAGCCGACTGTTCTGGATGGGGCTGGTGCTGTGCCCGCTGGTCTGGTCCGGTTTCTTCGTCATCTGCCTCTTCGGACTCAAGTTCGAGTGGATGGTGAGAGTATATAATAATAATAATTTAATAATAATTTTTATTTTATTTCAGATAAAAATCCATTCAATCTTGTTAGTAAAATTCTTATTACTACGTTAGCTGACATACTTAAATTGTACATTATCCTTATTTAATTTAAATATTTAATTGTCCCCTTCATGTGCATTTTAGTCCAATGCGTACGAATGGGACAATCAAAACGATCTTGCAATACCCTCAGGATGCAATTTGAGCTCTCACGCAATCTTAGCATAATTGATAATGGATAGAATAGAATATAATTAATATACCTAATAGATGCATTAGAATAGAATATAATGGAATGCATAGAATAGAATACAAATATTATGTGGCTTGGCAGACGGGTTGGCGAGGGTTTTGATATAAATGCAGAGTTTTCCTTCTCTGGGTGCAGATGATCATGCCAGTAGCTTTACCTTAGTCGCCTTTTACGAAACCTCGGTAAGAGTGAGGGTGGCCTATTCTACTCTGCCGGGGACCACACGGCCTCGGTGAGTATGGCAATTACCCCTCATGCGATTTAGGGAGGCCCGTGCCCCAGAAGTGGGGATTTAAGTGGGCTGATGATGATGATTATGTGGCAGTTAGCTAAGCGAACCAAAACAGGGTATTATTATAGAGCACATGTCTGTGCGCAAACACAAGTAGGTATCTACTAGAATGACACAAAACAGTGTCTTGGGCGGATACTTACTGTTAACCCTTACAACAATTCGCGGTCATAAATTGCCCAATATCATAATTTTTACTTTCAGAGCGTACTGTTTTTTTTTAAAAGGCCGGCAACACATTAGCGTTCTCTCTCATTTCGCGGATGTTCATGGGCAGCGTTGATTACTTTCCATCAGGTGACTCGCTTGCTCGTTTGTCGCCACTAGGATAAAAAAAAAGACTGAAAAGTTAATATTTTATAGTTATTAGTCAACTGACGAGGAGAGCCAGAGTCACAGTCACTGAATAAAAATCAGGATCGGTTTTCTATGAAAATAGGATCCATATAACTTTACTGCTACAATGTCGACCTTTCCCATGGACTTCGATTGGTCAAGTGCACTCCCCTGCGTCCCGCGGATCATGGGAAGGTCGACTACGTAGCGGTAATATACGCTACTAGTGGCCCGCCCTCACTTCGTTTCGGAACATTAGTTTTACTTCATACCAATAGATGGCGCCAGGTGTCGATTACATCGCTCAAGCGTTTCGTGTTTTGCCTATAAGCGTTGCCGCTGTTTGTAAGATTTAGTCTCTTTATAATTAGTATAGATAATAATAATAAATTAATCAATTAATATTTCACAAAATCACATACAGTGATCTGACTCCGAGATGGGTACCTCAAGCACCTGTGTTACGGATATCAGAACCAACAGCGGAATTACAAATACTTATATACATATCATACTTTTCTTTTGTAAATACATACTTATACTACATAGAAACACCCTAGACTAATACAAACAGACATGTTCATGCAGACAAATGTTTGTACTGTGTCGGAATCGAACCCGCGTCCCGCAACCCTTGCACAAGAGGCAGCATGCACTACCACAAATTCCCGTGAAAAGCGCGCTTCAGTCGCCATCGACACTCTTTGAGCTTTTCGTATATAGATACAATTAATCTAAAATTTTCGTTCTTTTTTCATGTCGAGGACTCTAAATGTTCATATTCTCCCCAGCTGCTCGTCCTGATCGCGCTAACCCTCAACGGCGCGAACCTGTACGGGTACATAAAGTGCAAGTTTGGGGCCCAGCAGAACCTCAAGTCGGCCACCACGGACTTCGTGAAGAGACAGATCTTCCAGAACGCCGGCGCCTTCATGTTCAACAGCCAGCCCGCTCCCCCCACCACGGGGAATACGGGAGTCATATGAACTCAATTATTGTGATTTTAATTATTATTGTATAAAAGTTATTTAAGCAGTGTATCGTTGACTTTAAAATCCCCTGTATTGTAACTAAAAGTTGACCAGGAATATAAAACTTTATATGTTTAGGAAAACATGTGAAAATCTTTCTTTTATTGGATGGGAATATTTATTCACAACAATTGAGGCAATGTTTGAGGAATTGTGCTTTAATATCGTTTAGTTTGAGCCTGAAATAAACTATCCCAGTGTGGCCTATCTTCCTTTAGGGGGAGGAGTATTCCGCCTCGGGGTCCGACCTTCACGGGGAGGGGGAGCCAATTGTAGATAGCCCAGGGACGGCAAATCTCCATATCCGCCTCTGTGTTAGAGCTCGATATCTAAATACAGATCAAAAGCCTTTCTATTCTACTTGAAACGTTAGTTGTTTTTTTGAAAACAAAGGCATTTTACCGGGAACTTACCTGCTCTCACACCGTCACGGTATTACGACTGTAGGTATAGGGGATCCAATAACTTGTTACCTTGAAAATCGAACGCGAAAGGATTGTTTCAACGCTACATGACATGGGAATTGCGAATTATTTAATGATACACTGGATTGAAAATGTTACCGAGCATGTCCAAATTTAGGAATTCATTTTAGTGAACCTACAATTCCAAGTAGGTATATCATCATACCACCAGTATATTTCTAATATGTTTAGGTATTTTAAAGTACACTACGATTGGATATGCGCAGTAACATGTAATTGGATTACAATAAGTATTTTAGTGAAATAAGTATTTTATTACATTCCTATAAGTTTTAACTGGGATTTGTATTTATTAGAAAACTCATTGTGTATGATGGTAACTGTCTTGTCATAGCTCTGAATTGTCGCATAAAACATTCTTTATTTCATGTATAACATTATTGTGGTCTATTAAATATATTTTTTATTGCATTTTCTTAATGATGAGAATAATAAGTTTAAATAGGTATTCTACCTCGTGTTTTGTAAATGATGTATTTAATGTTCAAACCACGTCTTATTTAATAATATGTTCCAAAAATCTCCCACTACTTTGATTGTAAGAACAAGACTATTAAAATTGTTATTTATAAAACTGTAAATAAGTCGTATTTGTATTATTGTGAAATAATTAATATTTGAAATATACTACAGAATTTATGTGTTTCATTTCATTTGATTTTATCTAATATTTATTTGATGTTATTCATTTATCTTAGGGGGTCAAAATGATCCTTGCAAGCAGAAAACAGGTTTAGATCAAAATGTCACTGTTGACTGCTTGAAGTTTATAAAATTATATTGAAAATTTCGACAAAACGCCCTAATGTGGCCCATTAATTTGTTATTTAATTTTTTAATTAGGAAATTTGTTTAATTAGGAAAGTGTTCAATCAAAAATATGCTCCAGGTGAGGCTCGAACTCACAACCCCGGCATTACTCATCACACGAACACTGTCTTATAAGTACCGTGCGCTAACCAATTGCGCCACTGGAGCTGTGAGACTCGGAGCTGAAAATAGCCGACTACTTATACAGCACCACCGTAGTCAAATGACGTTCTTATTGTGATAACAAACGTCAAAATCTCTCGTTCATTTTGCCACAAATGAAATTCCCTGAAAGTTATTTATAAAATTAAAGACTTCCCCGTGAATTTAAATTCTGGTTTTAAACCACTTATCCGCTTTTTATGTAAGTGGTTTTGTATTGGTTGACAGAAGAACAAAATTGAAAAATATAAACAAAATGGAAACGTCATCTGTTGTGATGTGTTGTGATTCCAGTTTTTCGCGTATAAACCGAGTAATTTAATGTAAAAGTGTTAGTGTATCATTGTTTTCGTTGCGTGTGGTGTATGAGTTGTTTCTAATGTGACCTCAAAATGAATTGGTTCGACACGTCAGGCCTAACGAGTTTAGCCAAGACTGCATTGAAGGAGGCCCAGAAGACTATTGACAAGGCGCTGGACATCCAGGATGAGAGTGGGGAGGAGCAGGAGGCGGGTTCGTCCGCCCAGAAACCCTCGAAGTCCTCGCCCAGCAAGAGTGGAACGCCTCAACATGACAACTCTGATTTCTTCTCGTCTTGGGGTCTGACAGTCAGTGCAGAGAGCTCCAAAGATGACCCTATTAAAGAGCAGCCCGTGGTCACCGAGAGCCCGTCGAAGGCGACGTCGCAGAGCGTCTGGGGCTCGTTTGCAGGATCATTTTTTGAACAACCTAAAAGTGATGATTCAACCATAGTCCAACCCCCTAAAGCTAAGTCTATGAATGTTATATCTGATGCTAAATACGGTAGCCAGGATGACTTATTCTCTAAAAGCCAGCTTGTTATGTCAGATGGTGTTGAGGGGCTTGATTTTAAAACAGGTAAGAGTTCAAAAGATGAGTTTTCAAAAGCCGATGAAAGGAGAGGGTCGTCCCGCTCGAACAGATTGTCTCTGGTGTCTAGTAGGAATAGTTCAGACTCTGTGGAAGTGTTGTCACAGAGTTTGAAAACAACTCCAGATTCAGAAGCTGCATCAGGGCAGTCAATATCACATAGTAGTAGTATGGGACAGAAACTTAATTCTGAATCTGTTGAAATATTGCCCGACAGCCTTGTTAGTCCGAGTTCAATTGAGTGCCTTGGCTTTGACAGTTACTCTAGTGATAAAAATAGTAGCCCCACATCCCTAAATCTATCTCCTGGTGACATTAGTGATAAGAAGTCCACTCCGGTTGGTGATAGGACAGAAAGAGCTGATACTGCAGACAGTGTCAGCTTAGTAGCAGATGATGATGAAGATACAATGTCGTATAACTCCATATCTGAATGTACCGCACCAACGGTCTTAGATACAGATGAAAAATCTGTTAGTCCATTTCCTAAAAACTTTAGAAGTGAAAGTAGAAAAATTTTGGAGAAGGAGTTCATCCATTTAGAGCAGACAGTTCTACCTCCTAGGATGCAAATAAGTGAAAATTCTTCAAATGACGGCTCCTGGTCAGATCGGACACTGAATGCTGACAATGATAGTATTAATTTGGAAAATGCCATCGAAGAGCCAAAGAAAGAAATAGAACAAGAAGATTTGTTAATAGAAAAGCTGAGTGATTCATCTTCGTTCTATAATGTAAATGTTTCTGGCTGAGATGTTGAGGTCTGAGAGCTCTGCCTTTGTAAATGTTGAGAAGCAGCAATGCAGTGGCCCTGAGAGTGAGTCCTCACAGAAGGACAGTGTGAAAGAGAGGACATCTCCTATTAGTTCGGATAGCAAAAGTGATTTGGTCAAGATTGGTTCTGATAGGACTTCGGGGCATACGTCTGGTGATGAGTTAGAGACAGCAACATCATCTGATATTGAGATAATTCCAAGTCCGAATGGGGACAATCACGGATTCTGTAGGAGTAGTCCAGCGAAGTATGGGTTTAAGCAGTCGAAGTTTGACGGGACGACGTCGCCGAACCTCGTGGACCTGGTACTGGGCAAGTCGCTGGCGACAAAGATCCGCGGGCACAACCGCGAACTGTCGGAGGCGTCGGTACAGAGCAACACGAGCGACGAGAGCCAGGGCTCTGAGAACGAGCGGTTGATGCGCCGGCTCTGCGAGATGGCCGAGATCCTTGAGGCAAGAGAGAACAGGTGAGTGACTTTTTTATTGTATATAGTCGAAAACCAACTTAAGGTGACGCATCGGTGAGACTAGTGCCGCCATTGTATTTAAAAAAAAGACTTATAATCGCCACAATTAATTCAAATCTATTGGCGGCGTTAGTTTCGTCGTCGTCGTAGTTACGGATGCTGACCCATCCGTATACACAATAGTATTTCCAATCTTGGCTCCACTCCACTCTTATATACATCTGAGATTTCTGTGGCCCTAGTTAATTCTTCTTCTTTAATAGCATGTATTTGCCCACTGCAGAACATAATGCCTCTTAAAATTCTTTCCACTTTCTTCTGTCGTCGGTCTTTGTGAACCAGGCTGCCCCAGCTTGAGCCTTAATGAAATCGGACCATCTGGCAGTTTGTCCGCCGACACTCCTCTGTCCACCTCTTGGTCTCAATTAAAGAACTCCACCCTTACTCAACTTCTCAATTTCCTTTCTGCACACGTGGCGGGCCCAAGCCCATTTCAGTTTTGCAACTCGGTACCCTACATCTATCACTTTTTTTGTTTCTGGAAGATTGTGTTAATCGTTTCGTCTAGTAATCATATAATAATTATTCTTAACCAACAGACTGATGGAAGTGAGCCGTAGTAACGCCGAGCTGGCAGAAAGTAACGCAGAGCTGAAGAGTCAGCTAGAAGCTACAGCAGCCAAACACGAGGGTGGCGACATCAACACCATCACCGAAGACTACACGCAGAGGATGTCAGCACTGGAGAAGAAGTTCCAGCAGGCCATTAGAGAGAAGGTAGGAGCCCATTTGACCTTCGCAACCCTTAGACCAGACCAATTGGAAAATGGAATTATAGGTTGAGAATCCGAAATACTCAGGAAAATATAGGTTTCCGCACGATGTCTCCTTTCAGCTCCAGTGCTGTTTTAGATGTTGAGAGCCCATGTTGTTTGGTCACTTAAGAATTGCTTAATAATTCAACAGGATCAGCTACGAAAGCAACTGGACACAATGTCGTCCTCGCGCAAATACTCCTCAGAGCTGGAGGACAGCCTCCGGGAGAAGGACGAGGTTATCGGCCAGCTACAGGAGGAGGGAGAGAAACTGGCGCGACAGCAGCTGCAGCACTCCAACATCATCAAGAAGCTCAGGGCCAAGGAGAAGGACAATGAACAGCTCATCAAAAGCCTTAAGTGAGTTCTCTAATTTTATCAGCCATCATTAGGATATCCATCCAGAGTACGCTATTTTTCGCTAGAACTTGTAGAGTGAAACAAAAGTGAATTCACTCATCACAACAGAAAGCTTGTCAAGTCTGAAGTAAGACTCCTTCCTCTGATTTTACCAGCCTTAAGTCCATGTGGCATAGCTTGTAGGGGTGACACTGAGGGCGGATACTTGTTGCACTGACCATTACCCCATCATCATCTGGACTTATATGCAGCCGAGTGATATCTCACTCTAATCATCGCCATTTTCGTAGGTATGAGAAAAACTGCGTCTAACATAGAATTTAGAAAGGAACGGGAATCGAACTCGGTCTCTTCCGCGCTTGGGGTGCCTTTTCTAAATGTTTTTTTTTAATGTGATAGGTGGCAGACGAGCAGACGGATGACCTGACGGTAAGCGATTGCTGCCGCCGCCCATGGACACCCACGGCACCAGTGGAGTCACAAGTACGCTGCCAACCATTAAACCCCCCTTTCCCCCGGATCGGGCCTCCGGTACCCTCACTCACGCATCGAAACACAGCACAGTACTGCTTCACGCCGGTTTTCTGTGACGCCGTGGTATCACTCCGGTCGAGCCGGCCCATTCGTGCCGAAGCGTGGCTCTCCCACGGTCAAAACGATTCTTAGCCATGCGTCAGCAAGATCAGTCAGAGTAAGTAATAGTATTTACTTTACTTGAAAATATAGATTTATCAGTTTTAGTGGGTAGCCCGTGAAATTGTAGACTTTTTCTCAATTTGTTTCGCGAGGTTGTAAGCATAAATAAATCTTTGGATTTCACGCATTATTTTTCGATAGATTATCTTGAAATAATATTCTGGTTTCAGAGACAAGATAGCGGAGCAAACCAGCGAGATGGACCGGCTGAAGAGGTCGATGGCTGCCAAGGAAGAGCTGGAGGTGAACCAGATAGAGGCCGTGTACAGGCTCACCACTGCCAACAAGAAGATGGAGGCGGAGCTGGTTGAGGTGAGACCGGTAGATATGCACCCTAACTGGACAGAGCCACTGTCGCACTACAGCCTAGGACAACAGGAGAGCAGGACAGAATTAAAATTGAAATTGTCGTTTACAACAAATGTAGAGGTTTATTGTAAACGTGAGACTTAACACTCAGGGGGAGGGCTCGCTATGGTGATCGGTTGACGCGTAAGAAGGGGACTTAGCTTTAGAGGTGCCAATCTCCATCAACTTGGTTGAAAATAAAAAACATGACTAAATATATTATTTCAAAAAAAAATAGTTTTACGGTGACGTCACAACAGTAGCGCGCGCATGCGAAATTTTAATTTTCTATAAATTTATTAATATTTGCTATTTTTTGATGAAACAAAAAACTTGTGTATTTGTATAGATATTAGCACTACTGAGACTACAGTTTTAAGCGATTTTCCTATACTATTAATTCTCATTATCCTTCTTATTAAATGTTCGACAGGAACTGTATTTTGTCAGCTAATTAATCTTCATTCATTTGACAGGCCTTTTGGTCAACTACCTAGGCTGCTCCGGGGAATGCCGGAACAGTTAGGCCCGCTGGCGGGAAGGCGCGCAGGAGCAGGAAGATGGTCGATGCAGCCTTAGATAAGATGAAACCGTAGATAGGATAGTCTGTCGAGGGAGAGCCATACTTCTTGAACCACGCGAGGCCGTCAATACAGTACTTGATTTTAAGTTAAGATGCCTTTTTTGCTCTGTATACGGCATGTGCGAACCGCTTATTATGAGCAATCGTAACTCTTGAACGAATACGATTAAGTAACTACTACTCTTTGTGACCTATGAGGGGAACCTAAGTAGTCATGCTCACTCAAATGTCTCTGAGGTGGTGGCGCTATGTGGCGGGTCATTGCATTCCCTCTAATATGGTTGAGTGAAATGATGGCTGACACATACGTCATACTTGTGAACAGGTGCCACCTTTGGGTACTGGTTTATCTCATAATATTAATTTAATTTTTTCGTTAATTTTATTTTATGTTACAATTAAACTGTATGACTTGATCCCGCCCCGTATCAACATATATATGTATTAACATGTAAATTATACATATAAATAGTTTGAAGTTACTTAATGTATCATCATACATTGAAATAATTTCAAATCGTCATTTGTAAGTGCTGTGTACAAGCCTATGCAAATAAAGAAGTTTTTGATTGCTTGATTGATTCTTTATGAGACAGGGTAGTGACCCAGGGTATGGTAGTGACCAAAAGGCCTGTCAAATGAATGAAGATTAATTAGCTGACAAAAATACAATTCCTGTCTCATACATTTAATTAAGAAGGACAATGGAGAATTAATAGGTATAGAAAATCGCTTAAAACTGTAGTCTCAGTAGTGCTAATATCAATATAAATACACAAGTTTTTTGTTTCATCAAAAAATACCAAGTATTAATAAATTTATAGAAAATTAAAATTTCGCATGCGCGCGCTAGTGTTGTGACGTCACCGTAAAACTCATTTTTTTTGAAATAATATATTTAGTCATGTTTTTTATTTTCAACCAAGTTGATGGAGATTGGGCGATGTATTACCGGGACACGCGAGTGGACTGAGCTAGTGTTACTTTACAACCCATGTATTTTGAAATTAAATATCTCAGGAAACTACACGACGTATCGTAGTATTTTTTTCAATCATATTATTTATTTTCAACCGAGTTTTAGGAGAGCTAAAAAATAAAATTAGTGAACATTCTCCATTGCTTTGTAAAACATGAATGTGTTTGTTTATACAAAATCTCAAACGAAATCATGTTTAATCCTCAATACTTAGGTCTCATAAATGCCTGCATAAATGCATAGTTTCTTATCGCTTTTATCACCTTAAGCGCGTAGTTTAACGATAGCCCATTATTTCATTATCAATGGTCTGTCACCTATTTTATTACTAGTCATTAGTAAGCATTGCTATAAAAATTACGATATAGTTGTTTTGGTTGGAAAATTAGTCCCATTTTGTTTAAACAATTATTTTCAAATTCTTGTTTAAATAAGCATTTTGTACAATTTTTGTTTTAAAACTCAGGTTTTTATCTCCGCGTTTTCATACTTAACTTCGTCAAATACATAATGGATATTAGGTAATGAGAAAAGATGAAAGTTAAATATACTTTATTGCACGAACACAAAATACAAGTATGATACAAAAACAACAGACATTACAATAAGGTGGTATTAGGTATTCAAATTTGAAACTATATACTACTGTGATTACATATTATTTCAATGTTTTCTAGAATTCTTATCTGCAATTTAGCACGATTCTTAGAAATGACTGAAATTGTAGCGTGCTTGGAATATTTGATCTCTATTTCTAACTCTTCAGTGAATGCTAATAATTGCAGGAATGTAGTGTTTTCATTGTAAAAATTTAAGTTATTATAATGAGGTGACACTTATCTTAGTAATAGGGTATTCATGTGTAAAATTAAAAAAAAAGTAAAGTATCAGCCTATATATTGTCCTACTGCAGGGCAAAGACCTTCATTATAGGAAATCAAGTTATGACTACTATGATGGGATTAGGCTTAATCACCACGCTTGCCTAATGCGGATTGGTGATCACAAACCCTATGCTACAGCTATGTTCGAAAAATTCGAAACATGCTCGACCCGGGAGTTAACCCAGGACCCAGAGATCCCGGCCCGGACCAATAGAGCGTTCATGTGTGAATCAATCAAAATACTTGAGATAAAAAAAAAAACGATACATATATTAGAGATTTTCATTTATTCGTATTTCTATCACCTAAAAGCACAGAGTACGATGGAGTGGCTAATCGCCACCGTGTACCGGTGGAACGGAGTATGGTCAAATGTCGGGTCACGCTTCCGCGACGCTATCAGTACGCCACTGCATATAATTGCGCGCACATCTCCGTTAAAAAACTATTTTTTTCGCATAAAGACGGTTTGTTCTACGCCGTGTGTGAGAGTGAGACAGAGGACTTACGTTTGTCTGGGTGGAACAAACTAAACTTTGTTTGAATTTGGAGTCAGCGGATCTGTATGGATCGATCGATCTATTACTATTATTAAGGTGACAGGTAGGGCACACTAACGACGCCAATCGATTTTAATTTTGAACTACTAAATTGGATCTATTTCAAACAATTTCAGGGTTACAGCCTCTCGGCAACCCTAATGGGTGTCATCAAAATTCACCAAAACCTTAAATTTTACTTACTTTAAAAAGCGTGCGTGCGGCTGTCGTGGATGTTTGCACGGCACTAAAGATGGCGAAATGTATCCCGTTATTGCATCAGCCGGGCGCGGGAGGTAAGGAGTAAGTAGATATTGGTTAGTCCGGATTTTCCCCGCGTCCGTATTTCCCCCATCGTCCCCTACGCGTTGTACCCAACATTTGTGCATGGTTATTTAATAAATAGTATAAGTGGTTGCTGAGAGGTTGTAACCCCGAAATTGTTTAAAATAGATCCGGTTTAGTAAAAACTCAAATCGATTGGCGTCGCTAGTGTGCCCTACCCGTCACCTTAAATCTGTGCCTAAAACCGTCATATCCGGGTATTCCAGACAAAAAGCGCCCTAGACGACGCGACCCAGCGGCTGGACAGCTCGCGGACATCCCTGGAAGCAGCTCGCCGGGAGCTGGGCGCGCTGCGCGGCGGCGGCGCCGAGCTGCAGCGGCTGCGCGCCGAGCGCGCCCAGCTGCAGGCCGACGCCGCCGCCGCGCGCGACGACGCCGACCGGCGCACGCGGGAGCTGCAGCAGCTCAGGGCGGAGATGGTGGCTGGTGAGTGTTGCTGGAGCGCGCCCAGCTGCAGGCCGACGCCGCCGCCGCGCGCGACGACGCCGACCGGCGCACGCGGGAGCTGCAGCAGCTCAGGGCGGAGATGGTGGCTGGTGAGTGTTGCTGGAGCGCGCCCAGCTGCAGGCCGACGCCGCCGCCGCGCGCGACGACGCCGACCGGCGCACGCGGGAGCTGCAGCAGCTCAGGGCGGAGATGGTGGCTGGTGAGTGTTGCTGGAGTGTGTTATGCGTTCACTAGACTGCGCAGTTTTAGTCTTTATTACAGAAGTCTTCATTCAAACTTCAAACTCGCACAAG
Organism: Marasmia exigua; assembly: GCA_019059595.1. NCBI lineage: Eukaryota > Metazoa > Arthropoda > Insecta > Lepidoptera > Crambidae > Marasmia > Marasmia exigua. The sequence goes on from CM032478.1 coordinate 10,468,648, forward strand.
TAAAAGTAAATACTGACTTTTGAATTTACAACCCCAAAGGGAGCGTTCAAGTATTACGTAACGTAATTTGGGGGGCGGGGGGGGTCTCGTAATACGTTACGATGCGTTACAGGGGCGGGAGGGGGTCTTTCTCTCTACATGTATTACGTAACATTGTTTCTTTTTTTGATAAAAAAATAGGGAATTGAAACTCCCAAATTGGCAACCCTTTTCGTTTACGTTTTACGGGGAATCCCTCGATTGTAATAGTCAGGTCTTAATTTGTTCTCATCACTTGAGTGTTACGTGACGTTTAGAGAGAGGGGGGGGGGACAGAAAAACGTTACGTTGCGTTACAGAAGGGGAGGGGGGGTCAAAAAATCTTCAAAAATTGCGTTACGTAATACTTGAACGCTCCCAAAGGAGTAGTAGGGGTTGTAAATTCAAAAGTCACTTTTTTACTTAAAACCGGTGCCTAAACATAAATTTTAAGAATGAATGAATGAATATACTGTTATTGCACTCAAAGTATAGTAGGAAAACTTAATACTAGGTATTACAGGATATGTACAACGAAGGCGGCCTTATTACTATGAGCAATCTCTTCCAGGCAACCTTTGGGTAAAGGACACTTGATGGAGGTGTAGGGCAGTGCAATATTAATTACTTACATACAAAGTTTAGATATTAATACATAAATAAAATATAAATATACTAATACATATCTGCATAAAATATCATAAACTACTTTGATTAAATATAGATAGTTGGATATTGCAACTACAAATAATAACAATGGATCTGAAAGTATGCGAAAGATTTTAAGATTCTAACTTTTAAACTGTCTGATCCCCCATACTACATTTCATCCCCTAATTTACCCCCTCAACGGGTGATTTTCCAAAAACTTTTAAGGGAATTACTTTTTATTTACATTATACGTATATATAAATTTTTTCACTTTCCTAACATCAAAGATGACGGACTTCCAAACAAAGTTCAAACCCCCTTTTCACCCCTTAAGGGTTTGATTTATAAAAAGGTCAAAACAAAGGAGAACGTATAACGATTTTCATGATTCTTACTTTAAAATGGCTAAGCTCCCATACTGGCATTTCATCCCCTATTTTACCCCCTTTAAGGATGATTTTCCAAAAACCTTAAATGGGTTACTTTTTATTTTAAATTATTATTCTGGATACAAATTTTCACATATTCTAACATCAAAGATGGCGGTCTTTCATACAAATTTTTAACCCCTTTTTACCCCCTTAAGGGTTGAATTTTCAAAAATCCCTTCTTAGTGTTCACTATTAAAGGAACCCCTTTCCCAAATTTTAATTTTCTAGGGTCAGTAGTTTGGGCTGTGGAAGCATTCCTAGTCACCTAGTCACCCGGGTTCTCCTTTTATATATAGATTTATATATCGCTACAATGAAGGTCAATTTGAATTTACTATCAATATGATTGTACAGACGGGAAGCGATGCTTATAAGACAGTGTTCCGGCGAACAGAATATAAAGAAAGGAAGGGAATCTAACTCTCTAATTACACTAAGTCCCTAGAGCTCTAGCTCTACCTATCCATGGGAATAAATAAGTACATAATAAGGTGATGGAAGTTTGCTCTCGGGTCACCCACGGTAGTAAGCGGGAAGAGTCAGGACGGTTGGTAGGAGGGGAACCGCTGCCAGTCGAGCAGGCTCACTCGACTGATCATAGAAAGGTTTTTCAGCCGCAGCGGGAGAAATGAGACCCAACACAGACGGTTGAAATCTGATTATTGTTAGTAATCACTTAATTTATGTACAAAGTTTAATCTTATAACCACATTTATAGGTCTTTGCTAATGTGCCGTCGGTGTAGAGTGCCGACGGTGCACGAAGACGGTCCATCGGTCAGGCGCGCTGCATGTAGGTCGTTGTTGAATTGCTGTGTGACGTAGATCGTACAACGATCTCTTATATTTTTTTTTAGATTTAGGGGATTAATGTCATGAGTTTAATTTCAAATTTCAATGTGTAGTTTGGGGAGCTTATATTTTGTACAGGAAAAATTTGTCAGTAACTCAGCTAATTTATAAGGGCAGGGAATTTAAAGAAGATACGTTTATTGTAAGTGGCCTAGTGCGCTTTTTAGTCTTTTTGACATTGATAAAAAATATAAATTTATAATAACTTTCGCTAAATTGTATAAAGACTAAAAGGAAAAATAGACCCTGAATGTGATTTGTGGGTTACTCCAGGAAGACATCAATGAGGTAGATAATTCAGACACAAAATACAGAGTAGTTATTGTGGGCAATTGGTATTAAAATCCATACTGAAACACAAGTGTTCATCGCACAAATGTTTGTCCAGGGTGGGGATCGAACCCACGACCTTTGACGTAAGAGGCAGGGTCTCTACCAATTGCGCCATCCGGTCAGTCGAATACTGTGTTTAAAGAATGGAAATGACTTAAACAGTCTTGAAAAACGTGGACAAACGACTCACAAGTTCGTTCCGTTTGTCATATTTTTCGTATGTGCGTCTTCTAACAGCGATTGTTTCGATATATCCAGAGGAGCGTCGCTGGGCCACGCGGGAGGAGAACCTGCGGCGCGAGGTGCGCGAGGCGCGCGAGGCCTCGCACGCCGACGCCGCGCCGCCCGCCGCCGACGACGCCTGCGCCGCGCTGCTGCACCAGCTCGCGGCGCTGCAGCGCGCGGCGCTAGCGAGAGATACTGCGCACGCGCACCACGTGCGACAGTGCACCATGCAGCGAGGTACGTACAGCCAGCTCGCGGCGCTGCAGCGCGCGGCGCTAGCCAGGGACACTGCGCACGCGCACCACGTGCGACAGTGCACCCTGCAGCGAGGTACGTACAGCCAGCTCGCGGCGCTGCAGCGCGCGGCGCTAGCCAGGGACACTGCGCACGCGCACCACGTGCGACAGTGCACCATGCAGCGAGGTACGTACAGCCAGCTCGCGGCGCTGCAGCGCGCGGCGCTAGCCAGGGACACTGCGCACGCGCACCACGTGCGACAGTGCACCATAGTACGTACAGCCAGCTCGGGGCGCTGCAGCGCGCGGCGCTAGCCAGGGATACTGCGCACGCGCACCACGTGTGACGGTGCATCATGCAGCGAGGTACGTATGTTAGACAGTGCGCCATGCAGCGAGGTACGTTTGTTTTTACTGTCATCATCATTTCGCGAGTGAGGATACCGGAGGCCCAATCCGTGGAAAAGAGGGGTTAAAAAGTTGGCTGCGCACTTGTGACTCCACTGGTGTCGCGGGTGTCCATGGGCGGCGGCAATTGCTTACCATCAGGTGATACGTCTGCTCGTCTGCCACCTATCACATAAAAAAGCCAATTCAGCCAATTTACGTCCACTGCCAGATATAAGCCTCCCCCAAAGATCTCCATACAGATCGGTCCAGGGCCGGCCCGCATCCAAGGGATTCCCGCGACCTTCACCAGTTCGTCGGTCCCCCTTGTGGGGGGCCTGCCACGGCTTCTACCTCCTATACGCGGCCTCCACTTGAGGATCTTTCTGCCCCATCGGCCGTCTGATCTCCTCGCAATCTGCCCTCTCCATTGCCACTTGAGGCATGCAATTCTTTGAGCTTTGTCTTTGATCTCGGTTCCCCTGTCGATCTCATCATTCCCGATACGATCACGCAAGGAGATTTCGAGCATAGCCCTCGTTCTTATTGTACTTATCTACAATGATACTAGATTTAAGTATTGGGCTGTGATCTCGTGGTCCCGGGTTTGATTTCCGGGTCGAAAAGTATGTTTCGAATTTTTCGAACATCACTCGGATTTGTGATCACCAATCCGCATTAGGCAAGCGTGGTGTTTAAGCCTAATTTAGTAGCGATAACTTTATTTCTATGATGGAGGCCTCCCAGTAGTGGGACAGTATTTAGGCTGATACTATCTACATCATTACAAAAACCTTATTAGGCGTGTGTACTGGGACTCAGACTGTCTTAGTTACTACTAGGCTACAAATTAGGTGGTGGCAGATCATTCCAACATTTCGAGACAGCATAACAAAAGCAATTAACATAACAGTTATTCTTTCCCCGGTGTTTCTACTTTTGAGAAATGTTTTGATTACCAATTAAAAAAATGTGCACAAACCTATCATACATATTAGAAAATTAATTTAGACCAAATAATTGATGTACCTACTCTAAACAAAACGCCGTTATTTTTACGTTAGTTTTGTCCCGTGTATATGAATTGTTTGTATAATGCAGCATGAAAGTTAAAATCATTTATTTAGGCCCGTAACCGTGGGAGAGCCACGCTTTGGCATGAATGGGCCGGCTCGACCGAAGAGATACCACGGCCTCACAGGAAACCGGCGTGAAGCAGCATAGTGCTGTATTTCGCTGCGTGAGTGAGGCTACCGGAGGCTCAATCCGGGGGAAGGTTCAAAGGTGGACAGCGCACTTATGACTCCACTGGTGTCGCGGGTGTCCATGGGCGGCGCCAATCGCTTACCATCAGGTGATCCGTCTGCTCCTCTGCCACCTCTCACATAAAAAAATGGTCATTTTTATATTTACTTCGAGCAATAGTTTATGGTGTATAATAATAACACACTGAATTAGGTTATTATCATCGAATGAATGAAGAATGAATATACTTTTATTTCACTCAAAATAAAGTATGAAAACTTAAAAACTAGGTATTACTCGATCTGTACAACGAAGGCGGCCTAATCACTACTATATCTAAATAATACCAACTTGTTCTCTACATCCAGAAACCGCCGAAGCCTCACTAGCGAAAGCCGCCGAGCGCGAGCTGGTGTCGCGCGAAGAGGCCGCCGCGGCGCAGTTTGCGCGCGCCGCCGCCGACGCCGCGCTGGCCGACGCGCACGCGCGCCTGCACGCCGCGCACGCGCACGCGCAGCACCTGCTCGAGAAGCTCACTGCGTTGGAGCAGGAGAAAGCCGAGTGAGCACACCTTTTTTAATTTGATACTGTTGAATGAATTTTTCACACAAATGCCTCCTCTTCATCGTAACGTGTAATTACCGGTTGCGTTCAAATTAGTATGTAAGTAAGTAAAAACTTTATTGTAAAATTGTGGTGGTACAAAAAAAATACAGCATACAATAGTCATACAGTTTCAAAGCTTACCAATGGACAACATTTCATATTTTTAACATGTCCATATTGTTTTTTTATATGAAAATAGACAAAATGAACAGACCCTTATTTTTTCTTTTTTCATGCTTTGGCCATTTCATACATAAAATAATGGACAACATTTCAAAATTGCTAAGCTCTGAAACAAAAAATACCAATTCTTTATTTACTTTTCCGCTGCTCGAATATAAATTTATTCATTTTTTATATTGCTTATTTACTGAGAAAAAAAATAAAAACTAAAAAACGTAAGATGACGTCATCGGACGGCAGAATGTAAAATATTTCTTGGCTTACCACATAATAGTTTTAAATTTACGAAATGCCAAACCCATGACATGCAACTGTCAAAAAAAAGGCAACTTGTCAACGTTGAATGAATGAATGACGTTGACAAGGTTGACACTAGTATTATTTACCTTTGACAGTAGTACCTGTATGAGCTGCTTAGAGATGCTTGAATGTAGTATGATGAAGTTGAAGTGAAGAAGATGATGCTTGAGTGTAGAGTAGGTAGATGCTTGTTAAGTTAAATCACTTGGACGACGTTGTGACGTTACTAGCCACAGATAGGTAGATAGATAGGGGTTCAATGAAAAGCACTAATTAAATAGGTACTTCCTTTATTCTTCGCCCTCCTAACCACACTTCCGGTCACCGCGTGCGTAGGTAGAAATGATTGACTGGCCTTATAATTAGGGGAAGGGCTGGACACCGTGAACACCTCCTCTTCGGAGACTTCCAGGACGTAACCAAGCAACGTAGTCGTCGTCAGCTCGGTGGTGGTAGACTTCGAGCATAGATTTGAAACCTGGAATCCGCCGAAATTCCACGGGTCAGAAGATGTCCAAATAAAGCCCGTTGTGCCAATGCCGATGAAGCTAGGTCAGTCTTCTACATTTCTAGATTTACTTTTCACACTATCGGCGGCACAACGGAATAATTCGATCTCAAGAGATAGCTGATAAGAATTACGTAATTAAAATTGCAACTCACCCCAGCGGGTTATTCCGTTCACATAAACTGTTTAGATAGTGAATACTACACTCGTAATTATCAATTTAGTTAAAAGATTATAGGTTTAAACAAGAAGTTTTTGAAAACGGTGTCAACAGCGTATGCAGTTTTTTTACGAGTAATGCACGTACATTGCACCTTCGGGTCGCGCTGTGAATGATGCGTGTAGGCATGATCTTTGCTCCCGAAACCAGTTCTACGGTGTTAGGGGTCCGCATCGGCGTTGCATACAGAATTCGCGCGAGTAAAAACCTTTGCAGCTAATGCATTAAATTAGGTATTTTTAGACTGTTCCGTATAGAATTACTTTTTGTTTTGTTTTATTATAGTGTTAGTTTTTCTTATTGAATACCTATTTATTTATGTTATAGAATGTAATTTAGTTTAATTAGTTATATTGTTCTTATTAATATTAGGTTAAGTTTTTAAATAATTTATTTTAGTATTTAATTGAGTTTTATTTTATCTTAGTTTTAAGTACCTATTTACCTATTTCTAATGTTTGTGACTTACGCACCACGTGACAGTACCCCCTCTGAAAGCGAAGGATTTTGGTACTCAGACAAAATCCGGCTAAAACTATCTAACGAATAAAACTTCATTCTTCATCTTGACATTACCATCTTTCACAATTTCCTTTCATTCGACCTTTCAACAGAGTAAATATTTATAGTTTAATAATATTACTCAAAATACAGAGTACTTTATATAGTTTAAAAATACTCATTCGTAGGACAGTTAGATTTTAAAATAGGGTACTAATCTTTATAATTAATTAATTTAATATCTTTGATGTGCCAAAATCCTAGAGATTTGCTGCTCATATCAGCAAGCTCATACACCAAAGGAGATTTCTTACCTATGACTATACATTTAGTGAATTTAGGTGCTAATTTTTTAGTAAAGTATTTGTCTTTGTCACTAAGATAAAAGTTCTTTTCCAAACCGTATCTCCTACGTTGAACTCAGCAGTTCTTCTGCGTAAATTATACGATGTTTGGTTTTTAGCGTGTGCGCTAAGTAAGGCTAGCTGCACTTTATCAAAGACACCAGACAGACACCCAAGATTCTCAGCATACTGATCACGAGGTTGGTAGATAACCTCATCATCGAATTCTGCGTTAGCATACAAAGAACCACAAGTTATTAACTCACGACCGTGAACTAAAAATGAGGGAGTGTAGCCTGTTACCTCATTTACAGCATTATTCAAAGCAAACTGTATTTTAGGTACAACTTGATCCCAGATACGTTGATCATTACTGATAAACGTAGAAATAGCAGTAATTATAGTTTTGTTGTAGCGCTCCACTGTATTGACATGGGGACTATATTTAGGGGTAAAGTGTATATTAGATACATTATATTTAGATAGCATCTGTTTCAAAGTAGTGCTTACGAACTGTTTACCGTTGTCCATAATTATGGTAGATGGTATTCCATGGACTAACAGAACATTCTCCTCTAGGATTTTGGTGATAATTTCAGCGGTGGCTCGCCTTATTGGAAATAGTAAGCAGTACTTACTAAAACAACAAGTGACCACTAGTATAAAACAGTTTTGTTTTCTTGTTGGAGGTAGAGGACCAACAAGATCAACACTGATCATTTGAAAGGGTCGATTACATACCTTAGGATCACCCATTTCACCTAAAGGAGCATGAGTCTGATGCTTAAACGATATGCAGATATCGCAAGACGTCACTGCTTTCACGACATCACCATACATACCCGGCCAGTAGTAATGAAGAGCAAGACGTTTATAGGTTTTCATGACACCAAAGTGACCAGCAGTAGGTGTAGCATGGTTTTTTATAATGATGTCATGTCTAGCTTCTAATGGTACCACTTCTTTCCATTGAAAGTCTTGGTGAAGTGAGCATTTAGCCTTCATGAACCGGTATAAACGCTTGTCTTTGACCATAAAATTTGGAAAAGAGCTAGGGGTATTTTGGCAACCGTTGTAGATATTTCGATACCAGTCATCCGTAGTATTGTTAGGATCGTATGACATAGCATCGATTGCAGAAATAGGACAAGCACGAGACAGAGCATCAGGAATAATATTATCAGTTCCACGACGATGCTTGATTTGGAAGTTAAAAGCTGAGAGACGCACACCCCAGCGAGCGAGTCTACCAGTGGGATTATTTAGATTAAGGAACCATTTCAGTGCAGAATGGTCAGTAAAAACAGTGAATGTATGTCCATTATCCAAATAACACCGCCAGTGCTCCAACGCAACCAATACCGCCAGAGCTTCACGCTCGGTGATGCTGTAGTTCCTTTCTTGAGCAGACAGAGACTTGCTCATGTAGGCAATAGGGTGCTCAACACCATCAATCGTCTGGGTCAGCATAGCGCCAACACCAAAGTCACTTGCGTCTGTGTGCACCTCGAATGGTTTGTTAAAGTCAGGGCAGGTTAAAATGGGAGCAGAAATCAAACATTCTTTTAATTTATTAAAAGATTCCTCCGCCTCTTTCGTCCAAACAAAACCACCAGACTTTTTCGTAGACGAAGTCAATTTATTTAGAGGGCCGGCTATAGAGCTAAAATTAGGTACGAAACGGCGATACCATGAGGCGGTACCTAAGAATCTTTTGACTTCTTTTTTATTAGAAGGGGTAGGAAAATTTAAAATAGCGTCCACCTTTGAAGGATCAACTTGTAGTCCCTTAGAGTTGACTACATAGCCAAGATATTTGATTTCGCCTCTGAAAAAGGATGACTTTTCAAGGTTAATGGTGAGATTCGCCATTTTAAGTTTCTGGTGAACCTTGAGAAGCATGCTGATATGGCTTTCAAAATCAGGTGTTGAAATCACAATATCGTCGACAAATGCAAAGACAGAGTTCTCAAATTCAGGTCCATAGAATAGGCTATCAACAAGACGCTGCTGGGTAGCGGGAGCGTTTGTGAGACCAAAGGGCATAGTGACGAATCTGTAAGTGCCGCGGGTAGGAATATAGAAAGCGGCCTTGTCACGGTCCTCTTTCTGTATAGCCGTCTGCCAAAAACATTTGGACAAATCGATACTAGAAAGGTACTTGGCGTTCTTTAGATTGTCCAGTATTGCAGAAATGTAGGGTAACTTGTAGGCATCCTTATTAGTTACGGAATTAAGTTTCCGGCTGTCTAGGCAGAATCGAGGAGAACCATCTTTCTTACGGACAATTAGAACTGGGGAAGACCAAGGGCTTTCACATTCTTCAACCACACCTAGTTTTAACATGTTATCCAGTTCGGAACACAAGATACGAATCTTTTCTGGAGACATCCTATAGTATCTCTGCCGAATAGGTGGAGAATCGCCAGTGTCTATACGATGCGTTATTAAGGAAGTGCGACCTAGTCCATGTTTTTGGGTAGAAATATCCTCGAACTGTTTTATAACATTATCAGCGGCAGTACGCTGATGATCAGATAGTTCATCGTAGGAATGAATCATTTTATAATTTTCAGATAAGCCAGATATTTCAAAATTAGTGTCTTTAGAAAACGAAATAGATTTAATAAATTTTGGAATAATTTGGAACTTTGACCAAAAATCAATACCTAGAATTAAAGTTGACTGTACTGATGGTATGACATAAAATTTGAGTATGTGAAAACGATTCTCAAAAGTAACAGGAAGGTTGAGAAAATCCAGATGCAGATAGAATTTGACCACCAGCAGCAGTAAAGTTTAGAGATTTATCACATTTCTGCAGCTTGATACCCAGCATCGAGAAAATGCTGATGAAAATTATTACCTAGAATGGATACAGCAGATCCCAGAATCTAATAAGCCGTAAAGTTTATCTTTGCAAACACTGATAGCAGCGTATGGTCTAAAATCGTTAGGAGGTTTATTATTGATGATTGAAGCAATGGAGTAGCTAGAGAAATAAAATTTAATCGTATTTAGCCAATCATTCCAGTCTTCTTTGTCAAATTTATTACTCTCAGTGCTGCAATCATCGAGGTTGTTTAGTTTTTTGAAGAATGGCAAGTAGGACAATCAGGATACTTGACGTTTTTCCTGCCGCATTTAAAACAAATCGGGAAGCGATCTTGTTTGCACTCATGAAGCGAGTGTTTGTCAGTTCGACAGCGAGGACAAAATGTAGAAGAGTTACGTTGATTTAGGTTATTAGTATGTATAGATGCTACGTGCTTTGTGTCTGTGTTAGTGTGAGAAGTTTTATTAAATTGATTGTAGTGATTTGATTGATACTGTTTATTGTGATTAAATTGTTTACAGTTAGTGTTGTATCTATTGTAATTGTTGTTATGTTTATTGCAGTTATTAAAGTTATAGTTCTTTTTATGAAATTTATTTTTATTACTATCAGTTTGAAATGCTAAGTCTGGAGCTATGGTATTGTCAGTAACCCTAGGAGGTTCGCGGAACTGACTAGTTAAAGTTTGGATCTTTTCATAATTTCGACAAACAGAAGATAGTGCCGCGATAGATTCAATAGCCATAGGATTCGAGGCAAGAACATTCGCGTAACAAGGACGAATGTTGTGTAGTAAAATTTTTAGTTGGTCTTTTCAGAAATTGGGTCTATAAGTCTAGAAAACATTTGACTCATAATAGATAAATAAATGACTATGTTTTCTGATTCGCCTTGAGTGCGGTTGTTAATTTCTTTTATTAACCTGTAGTCATGGTCAATTAAGGTAAAATCTTCTAGGAGTCGTTTTTTCAATTGATCCCAAGATTCGCAAGTATTTTTAGCATTTCGGAACCAATGTAAGGCATTGCCAGAGAAAAATTGAGAAGCATTACTTAGTAATTTATCAGCAGTAATATTTTTAGCTGTTATGTACTCCTGTAATTTTTGCAAAAAGGATCGTACGCAAGTTTCCCCGTCATATTTTGGAATTTTATTATCAAAGGAATGATCACAATGCACAACTATATTAGTAGACCTTGAGATTGAAGTTGAGTTGTTTGTATTTCTGGTTCGGAACCTTTTAAAACTCCTAATTTATTAAAGTTTTCCTGAAATTTAGCGTTGATAGTTTTGAAAGATTTAGCTAGCACAGGGTCAACAACATTGATACGCTTAAGTCGATAGTAAATATGCAAGGCCAATGCGCGAGCACGCTCATAGGGACTGGAATCAAACTTTTCCTCTAAAGCTTTAACGCGCGTTGCAAGCTCATCAACAGAGTTGGAAGCAGCAGCCAAATCATCAGCAGTATCTAAGCCAGACTCTAAAATGTCGCTACTAGGAAAATTTGGAACAATTTTATTTATTTGTTTTTTAAGATCTATTACATTATTAGCTGGTTCCTCGCCGCGAATAAGCACTTCGTAGGAAAGCTCATTTTTATTTAGCAAGAAATATTTAATGAGGTGAGTTGCCATTTTTTACAAAAAAATCAAAATGGAAGAAAGGACAGAAAATTAAAATGAAGTAGAATGCAAAATCACAAGTGGTAATAATTGATTTTTGTTTTATAACGGAGAGAATGAAAAAAAATAAACCGTCTCCCAATAAAAAGCAAAAAATTGCAATAAAAAAATAAAAAAATAGTAGGTAGTAGGTACCTAGTTACAATTACCAGATTGATTAAAGATGCTCAGCTCCCTTTGTAGATCTTACAATATGACTAATTTGCGGTACGGTGATAAAAATCAGTAGGATATTAGTTAAAAACAAAAGAAAATAAGCGCAACAAAAAATAAAAAGTAATCAAAATTAAGAACTGATACGTATTCCAAAGTATTCTTTAAGTTTGATTTTAAACAGAGTAGGTATGTAGGTAGGTATGCAATTTACAATAGGTTAAGTTATTTTTCAAAAGTAAAGAATTTAATTGTTTAGGTAGAAGGAATACATATCAATAAAACAGATTAATAAGAACTACACCACTAATACACCAAAACATAGGCAAATAATAACGTACCAGTTCCGTAGAGGTCACCTTACCGCTCACATGGTCGTCGTAGCACGCCGTAATGCTAAAAAGTTCAATCACGTGCACTAAGTTACCGAAATTGCAGAAAGGGGGGCGAAAATACCACGTAAAAGGGCGCCACTGTGACGTTACTAGCCACAGATAGGTAGATAGATAGGGGTTCAATGAAAAGCACTAATTAAATAGGTACTTCCTTTATTCTTCGCCCTCCTAACCACACTTCCGGTCACCGCGTGCGTAGGTAGAAATGATTGACTGGCCTTATAATTAGGGGAAGGGCTGGACACCGTGAACACCTCCTCTTCGGAGACTTCCAGGACGTAACCAAGCAACGTAGTCGTCGTCAGCTCGGTGGTGGTAGACTTCGAGCATAGATTTGAAACCTGGAATCCGCCGAAATTCCACGGGTCAGAAGATGTCCAAATAAAGCCCGTTGTGCCAATGCCGATGAAGCTAGGTCAGTCTTCTACATTTCTAGATTTACTTTTCACACTATCGGCGGCACAACGGAATAATTCGATCTCAAGAGATAGCTGATAAGAATTACGTAATTAAAATTGCAACTCACCCCAGCGGGTTATTCCGTTCACATAAACTGTTTAGATAGTGAATACTACACTCGTAATTATCAATTTAGTTAAAAGATTATAGGTTTAAACAAGAAGTTTTTGAAAACGGTGTCAACAGCGTATGCAGTTTTTTTACGAGTAATGCACGTACATTGCACCTTCGGGTCGCGCTGTGAATGATGCGTGTAGGCATGATCTTTGCTCCCGAAACCAGTTCTACGGTGTTAGGGGTCCGCATCGGCGTTGCATACAGAATTCGCGCGAGTAAAAACCTTTGCAGCTAATGCATTAAATTAGGTATTTTTAGACTGTTCCGTATAGAATTACTTTTTGTTTGTTTTATTATAGTGTTAGTTTTTCTTATTGAATACCTATTTATTTATGTTATAGAATGTAATTTAGTTTAATTAGTTATATTGTTCTTATTAATATTAGGTTAAGTTTTTAAATAATTTATTTTAGTATTTAATTGAGTTTTATTTTATCTTAGTTTTAAGTACCTATTTACCTATTTCTAATGTTTGTGACTTACGCACCACGTGACAACGTTATGAAGTTTATTTAGTAAAAGCTTTGTTTACATGAGTTGATTAACGCTTATTAATTACAACTGACTATAAATCGATAAACATGTGGTTTTGTATCGCGCGACCAAAATGTGGGGCGCGCAGTCAGCAGATTGTACGTATGTAAACTGTACATGCTCCCGAGGGAAAAATAATAAAAATGTAGACAAAAACTAAATAAAGCAATGCACAAAAAAGGCAACTTAACTATTCAACAAAGTAAAACTTAAATATTGTATTTTATAAAAGTAAATTTAGTTAAAATTAAACATCTTCTTTTCATGACGACTGTTTTCTGAAGTTGCGACGTTGAGTTCTCGAAGCTCGATGTCCTGTTGTTGTTCAGGCTCTGGCGCCACAGGTGCGGCAGTAGTCCTTCTTAATCTTCTCTTTATGATGATGTATAGTATTCCAGCAAGAGCTCCTCCCACCGCGAATGAGGAAATGGTGTAGTGGTAAATATCATGTGAGGATAAGTTATTTACTAGAGGTAACTGCTCGTGCTGTTTTTGATAAGACACAGCTTGCTCAATTTTTTCATGATCTGCTGAATTATCCAGTCTTTTAAAATCAATGTCCAATTGGGTGTTGTGCCAAGTGATATTCATCATTTGATTGATAGGAGAGTTAATAGTGGGGACATCAATGTCAACCTCCATTTTGACCTCGCTCCCGAAGTGATTAAATGCGTAAATAGTAGCGTCTTGTCTTTGTAATATGCATTCTTCCTGTAGTACAATAATCCCGGTTCCTATTACCGCGCTCGAGGTAACTTGATCGGCGCATATGATTCGGATCAGTTGTTTTTCGCAGCACGTGAACAACCATACGTTTGGTTTGTGTAGTTTGACCCAGTTATCTCTGCACGCGACTTCATTCATAACGCAGGACAATGACCGGTGCTGACTAAACACAATGCATGGTGACCAAGGCTGTGCACCTCGAGTTGGTGTCGGACCTTAGTTCAGAGACTTTCATCGCAGCCTTGAAACGCATGAGCTCTAGGCGAGGCCGGCCTAAACATATCTTTTCCGATAACGGCACTAACTTTGTCGGAGCGTCTAAACTACTTCAACAAGATTTTGAGAAACAGAAGACATTTACATCACCCGAGTTTCAAGAACATATCCTACAACAACAAATACAATGGCACTTCAACGCACCACTGTGGCCTACTGCGGGCGGATTATGGGAAGCTGCCGTAAAGTCGATGAAGTATCATTTACGCAGAGTTATCGGCGAACAGAAACTGACATTTGAGCAGTTCACGACCCTGCTAGCGGAAGTTGAAGCTTGTATGAACTCCAGACCGCTGTGCTCACTAACTGAAGATGTAGAAGATTTAGAGTACTTAACACCAGGTCACTTTTTGGTCGGTGGACCTGTCATGTCTTTACCTCAAGGCCAAAATGATGAAAACTTAGATCTCAGACACCGTTGGAAACTCGTTGAACAAATGAATTTACATATCTGGAAGCGCTGGTCTCAAGATTATCTTCAACAAATGCAAATTAGAAGCAAGTGGCAAAAACCTACTAAAAACCTAGAGATTGGTAACATCGTTCTTCTGAAAGAAAATAATCTGCCCCCAGGGAAGTGGGCTCTAGGCAAGGTTATCGAGCTGCATCCAGGAGCTGATGGTTACGTCCGGGTAGCAACTATTAAAACTAAAAATGGATGTCTGAAACGACCAATAACTAAATTAGCTCCGCTACCTATACAAGAAACAACTAACTTACCAGAAAAAAAGCCTTGTGAAGAGTCACCGCTACAAAGAAAACCTAGATGCTTTAAAAATAAAATGAGCTGCATTGCCATTTTATTGTCTCTATTTACACTCTTTATGGGATCAATAACTGCAACTCATCAGCCTAACTTCAAAGTTATTCCCGTAAATAACCAACCTATTTACTTCGATGAAATTGGGAAAATTCAACTAATACATGACGAATGGACTCTTTTAGTATACTACAACTTATCAACATACTGGAGAGCCACAACGCATATCCACTTATGCATCAATTATCTTCACAATATATGCGAAATGATGTCATACAATCCATGTAACTCGATTGTAAACCAACTGGATCATGAACTACGTTACTTAGTGGAAAGAAACACCCAACTTCTGGCTCAGCATCGTTTAAGACGCAAAAGAGGATACTTTGATGGAGTCGGAAACTTAGCTAGAACTTTGTTTGGTGTACTAGATGAAGATTTCGCCAAAAAATATGAAAATGACATCCAGAATCTCCTATCAAATGATAACTACCTTTTGGAACTAATAAAAAACCAGACTCTGATAATAGAAGCTGAAAATAATGTTATTAAACGAAATGAAGAGTTTATCAACAACCAATTTGAAGTGATTCATACATTCATCAATGACACTCGATCGGAAATTCAGCAAATCGAAACCAGAGTTCAAAGGCTATTGGCTATGAATGACGTCAACTCAATTGCATTAACCGCGAGCTTGATCATATCCAACTTACATCGGACCCAAGAGATGTTGTTAAATGCATTGTCTGACATCTATAACGGACACCTAGACATGCATTTATTCTCGGGAGACCAATTAGTTCAGCAATTCAACATCATATCTGGAAAACTGCCTAAAGGCTTATCACTTCCCATAAGAGACAGTCAGCAAGATTTACGAGATATTTACAAATTCTTATACGTTAAGGCACGAGTGACAAATAACTTCTTTTTGTTTGAGCTACATGTACCGCTTATTAGCGATGAAGAGTACACAAGTTATAAAGTAATACCAATACCATTCAGAAATGAAGAGGCTTGGAAGATGATAGAGACATCTACTTCATTCATCGCCATCAACTTCCTGAAGAATTCATATTTAAATATTCAAGAACAAGAAATGCAATCGTGTAAACCCTTCAAGAATGATAATTATATTTGCGTCGCACAACAACCTATTTACAAACTTCATAATCAAAATGCACCGTGCGAAGTAAATATAGCTATGTAGCCCTTACAAGTTCTCACGCCTTTTCCTTTATTTATTTTCAAATCGACGTGACCGGTGAAGTCCACGCCAGTGTTTGTGAACGGCCTCGAGGGCGTTACTCTGGCTTTTGGTAAATCAGCCATTATTTGTTGGTTCTTATGCGGCTTGAAACGGTGACACTTCACACAGTTTCTGATATGCTTCTTTACAGTTCGGTTTCCGCCCAAGATCCAATATCGCTCCCGTATTTGAGCTAACGTAAGGCGAGCTCCTCCGTGTAGGGTAAGTTTGTGATAGTGTAATATTATCAGTTCAGCTAGTCTTCCAGGTGGGACGATGATGGGATGTTTAGCTTCGTAAGAAAGTAGTGAGTTTTCCAGTCTCCCTCCCACTCGTAGTATTCCTTTATCGTCTAATCTCGGGGCCAATTTTAACAAAGTGCTTTTTGATGATAATGTATCAGACGTCTTCAGTTGCTTAATTTCGTTTCCAAAATTTTGATCTTGTACGTGTTTAATGATAAGTTCCGTAGCTTCATTCAATTCTTCGTTCGATAAAGTTGTTTTGTAATAAGATATTTTGTTGCGAAGTGCCGCAATAAATCGTCGAATCCAGCTGACGACTCTTATTACGCGGGTCATCGAACTGTACTTAGTCAGCAATGCACTTAATAATGAGTTGTTAGGCTCGCTATTTGTTGTGAAACAATGAGTTTTTGTACCTATTTCTGTAAGAAATGATTGTGTTTTTCTCGCTTTTTCTTTCTCGTATGTTTTTAGCCACTGAGGTCCTTCCCACCACAAGTTGAAAGCTATGAGTTTGGATGGCAACAGGCCTCTTGAAGCACAGTCTGCAGAATTTTCTTCGCTTTTCACGTGACTCCATTGTTCAGCTGGGACAATGTTATTTATTATCTTCACTCGGTTTGCGATATATCGTTCGGATTTATTGACATCACGTTGTAACCATGCCAGGACGACCTTTGAGTCGGTCCAGCAATGACAAATAACTTTCTTTTCAGTTAGCGCCTTTCGAATTTTTTCTATTAGCTTAGCTAGTAACTGAGCTCCGCTTAGTTCTAACTGGGGTAGTGTAGGGTTCGTCTTTATCGGGGCAACCCTAGTTTTGGCGGCAATCAGTGTTATCACGGGTTCCCCTTCTTCATTCTTCGCTCGACAATATACCACAGCTGCGTAGGCTTTTCCACTCGCGTCACAAAAGCCATGTAATTCTACGTCTTCACTACAGTGTAACCATCTTCTCAATTTTATGTTTTTGATATTTTCCAGGTCTGATTTTATTTTGTCCCATTCTGTAGATATTTCTTTGGATACAACGTCGTCCCATTCATAATGGTTATCCAGCCATAGCTTTTGGAATAATAATTTGGTTTTGATGATAATTGGTGACAGCCAGCCGAGTGGATCATAAAGACTGCTGATTTCAGATAAGAGTTTTCGCTTAGTTAATGGGTAGTTAGATTTAAGTAAATTGAATTCAAAGAAAAAATAGTCTCCCTTTGAATTCCAGTTTACTCCCAAAGTTTTCGTATTCGATGACTGATCTTCACTAAGGTTCAAGTTATTTTTCTGTGATATCTGTTCTTCTGATAAATCTTCTAATAAAGTAGCTTCATTGGTTGCCCATTTTCTTAAGTTGAATCCTCCTTCTTTCATGAGAGAAATAAGATCTTGGATTAGCTTTCTTGCTGACTCGATAGTATCTGTTCCGCACACTAAATCATCCATGAAGAAGTATTGTTTTAGTACTTTAGCTGCCTCTGGGTATTTGTAACTTTCATCTTGGGCCAGTTGGTGCAGGGTGCGCATGGCCAAGTAAGGAGCAGCTTTTGTGCCATAGGTGACGGTGCACAGCTGCATTTCCTGTAGTGGCTCTTGCGGAGAATCTCGCCATATGATTTTTTGAAGTTGTTGTTGATCTTCATGAAGCATAATGTTTCTGTACATCTTTTCGACGTCCGCGGTTAAAGCATACTTGTGTATTCTCCATTGAATTATTAGCGCTTGGATGTCCTTTTGGAGGTTTGGCCCAGTGTACATAAGATCATTAAGGCTGTTCTTATTACTCGATTTCATTGATCCATTAAATACAACACGGAGTTTCGTGCTGATAGATTGTTCCCTTATTACTCCGTGGTGAGGAAGATAAGCTTGTGGTTGATTCCCAGATGAAGTGGTAGCTGGTTTCATATGACCCATATCCCTATACTCCTTCATGAAGAGTTTATACTGCTTCGCGAAATATTCTTGCTTCTCCATTCTTTTTTCCAGTTGATAAAATTGTGATAGAGCTTGAGGCTTAGAGTTTCCCAGGTGGTTTTCGTAGTTTGGTTTCATCGGCATCCTTACAACATATTTTCCATCAGCTTGTCGTTCCGTTGTCTCTAAATAATGTTTTTCACAGTAGTCTTCTTCAGTAAGTTCATTTTCTGTCTTAGCTATGTCTTCAGTCTCCCAGAATTTGGTAATATAGTTAATTTCGTTTAGCGTAATACAGCAGTTAAAAGTTTGAACATTTCCGCAGAGGATCCAGCCCAATTTAGTTTGTTGCGCTATTGGGTAATCGCCATCGCGTCTCATGACTCCGTCCAGTATCAGCTCAGAGTAAACCTCCGCCCCCAACAACAAGTCGACAGGACCCGATGTGTTGAAGCTTGGGTCGGCCAGTTTAATGTTATCTATGTAGTTCCAATTTTCAATCGAAAAAGATGATGCCGGTAAGTTATTTATCAGCTTATTCATAATTAAAGTTTCTGCTTTGAAGGTGAAGTTAGAATGAATGGACTGGCATTCTAAGTTTAATAGGCCTTTACAGTTTCCATTGATATTTCCGACTCCAGAAATCACAGCGCTAAGTTTACGCCGTGGAAGTCGAAGCAGTTGAGCGGCATCCTCAGTAATAAGGTTCACCTGGGAGCCTTGATCAAGTAGTGCTCGTAGGGTGACATATTTGTTGTCAAAATTCTTCACTTTCAATTGAACTGTGGTAAGTAAAATCTCTTTCTTGTCATCCGTAATATTGTTTACTGCCCGCTGTTTTGGTTGTGAAGTCGCCCTCTCCATCTTATCTTCATGAAGCAGTGTGTGATGAGTTTCATTGCATATTTTACATCTTTTTTCCGAGTTACATGGCCGTATCCTATGATTGAATAAGCAGTTTTTGCATATATGCAGTTTCGAAACTATGCTATTGCGCATATAATTGTTCATGTTGAGGAATTTGTCACATTGCATTAAAACGTGTCCGTTGATTTTGCATAGTGGGCAATACTTGAATGACTGGGTAGCGTATGATTTTGTAAACATTTCTTGTTTATTTTGTGCTATTGGCCTTTTGTTATAGTTATTGTAAGTTTGGAATTTAGATGCTTGAAATCCTGACGATGATTTTGGGTTTTGGCCACTCTGCAGGGTCTCCATCGCAATGAACTTTGATTCTAAGAAATTCAAAAGCTCTTCTAAGTTAGGTAGTTCTCTCGGCGCAATAAGCCCCTTAATGTACTCCGCGTATATCTCACTATCTAGTTTCTTCGTCACCAAATGAGCCAGTATCGGGTGCGATGTAGTGACGTCCATACCGATGTTGGGAAAGTCCATTGAGACACTCCACCGTAGTGTCATGTAACTTCTTGATATTGTACACACTTCCTTGTTGTACTACGGGCTGATTAAGTAGCGTATTCATATAAGAGGTGAAAAGTAGTCGGTGATTATCGTAGCGGTGTATAAGGATATCCCAGCAGGCATCGTAGTTGTTCGCGCTGATAGTAAGATGCTGTACTAACTTCTCGGCTTCACCCTTTAGCTTGGATTTCAAATGCTGCATTTTTTGAGTTTTGGCTAGCAACGGATTGCAATGAATGCTCTCCATAAATAGATCCTTAAATGATACCCACTGATTATAGTTGCCGTAGAAGTCGGGTATCTCAATTCTTGGTGTGGCTTTTTCATAGTGCACATTATTCCATATTTTTTGATTCAGCTTCTTTTTTAGTGTTTCATACGTATTCTCCAGATCATTGTATTCTTGTTCATAGAAGAAATCAGTCTCAAATGATGAGTAGTCCAGTTGAAAGTTAGTTTTCTCGATTGTTTCCCATTTTGATTTAATATTATTTAATGCGTCTTCTAATTCCCATTTTTCATTAATGGCAGAAATATTAATTTTAATAAAAGTTCGACGAAGTATCTTAAAGTTGCACTGTTGCTGGCGTAAGAGTTCTTGTTTTCTAGTGTTGTTCTCGTCTGGCGCTGCGTCCGGCCAAGTAGAAGACGTTCCTTGTTGCAATTCGTTCTGGAGCCGCAGTATTTCTATACCAGTTTCGTCACACATTTCTTTCGTTCTGCCGTAGATATTTTCTTGAAAATATTCGATCTCCTTATTATCAAGTTTCTGAAGAATCTGATGATTTATCTCAAACTCCTGCCATTGAGATTTTAGATCGCTGTATCGCTTAGTCAGATAGTCTAAAGTTTTTCTTGATGAGCTATCTTTCTTGAAGTTGGTACATATTTGCTTGATTTTTTCAAAACTCTCCTTTTGACGAATAATCAGTTCTTGTGCGTCAGTAGCCATAGTTGCTGAGTAGTAGCTGGCAAGTAGAAGTAGAAGATTTCCGATAGGCTTAAGTTCCTGGTTGTAGGTATTCAATGCACTTGCTCACTCTACACAGTATGTGCGTCCTCGTCTCAATCAGACTGGTGAGACCCGTTGGGGAGGCCAGTCCAACCGATTCGCTACTGCATAAAGATACACAAAAAACACTAAATACCTGTTTTACTCGAAGGACCAGCAAAGATGTATGAGCTGCTTAGAGATGCTTGAATGTAGTATGATGAAGTTGAAGTGAAGAAGATGATGCTTGAGTGTAGAGTAGGTAGATGCTTGTTAAGTTAAATCACTTGGACGACGTTATGAAGTTTATTTAGTAAAAGCTTTGTTTACATGAGTTGATTAACGCTTATTAATTACAACTGACTATAAATCGATAAACATGTGGTTTTGTATCGCGCGACCAAAATGTGGGGCGCGCAGTCAGCAGATTGTACGTATGTAAACTGTACAGTACCTTTTTTTATAAAAGCAATGATAAGCAAAGGAATATCGCTGTATTCAGCCGTCCGATGACGTCATTCGGACGCATATAAATAAAAAATACAGAGGTGCAGCATGTTCGGATTCGAACCACGATTCCCTGTATGAAGGGGTTATTATCCTCTGAGTTACCATCGCTCCAACAAGTTGGCAGACTAAAAAACGGATTACCTGATTGTTCACGATTTCTGCCGCTCATGAACACCAGCAATACCAGTGAATTGAGTCACAAGTTGACCCTCCAATACCTTCACTCACTCAATAAAACAGTGTAAACGCTGCTTAACACAAGGTTTCAGTAAGACTGTGATATCATTCCGACGACCCGTTTGGAACAGTGGTAGTGAATGCTGCCTTTGGTCCAAAGGTTGCGGGTTCAATCCTTGCACAGTACAAACATTTGTGTGCCTGAACATGTTTGTTTGTATTGGTCTGGGTGTTTCCTATGTATTATAAGTATGCATTTACAAAAGAAAACTATTATATGTATATGTTTGTAATCCCACTATTGATTCTGATATTACGGATATACACAGGACCTTGAGCTACCTATCTCGGAGTTAGATCAATGTATGATGTTGTGAAATATTTATTATTATTTATATATTCCGGGTTTAGCCGAGCCTATGGATGCAGAAACAAAACTCTCCTGATACTGAATGATGTGTTTATTTATTTATTTATTATCTAGATATATGTATTTATACTATAAATTTACTTAATCAATATTCAAAATCAAAAGGATTGCACCACCCTCCCCTCTTCTAGCTAATGTCCTTTACCTGAAGGTTGTCTGGTAGAGATCGTTCCCAGCGATAAGACCGCCTAAATTGTACATTGTATCTCTGTTTACCTAGCTTTTAAGTTTTGTATGTTGTGCAATAAAGAGTATCTATCTATCTATCTATCTACACTAGTTGATTGTACACATTAATTCTTGGTGTTGAATATTTTGTATCTCTATTTCAGGCTGATAAACGAAAGAGACAGGCTAATATCCAGCAAGGAGCAGGAGCTGGCGGAGCTGAGCGGGCGCGCGCGCGAGCTGGCGCGCCAGCTGGAGGACGAGCGCGCCGCCCTCGACACCGAGCGGAAGAGGAGCGCCATACTGCAGGTGCGGTACCAATTTTTTTTTTATAAATATTTCACATCATCACATACATTGATCTGACTCTGAGATAGGTAGCTCAAGCACCTGTGTTACGGATATCAGAATCAACAGTGGGATTACAAATGTATACATATAATACTTTTCTTTTGTAAATACATACTTATTAGTAGACAACACCCAGACCAATACAAACAAACATGTTCATGCACACAAATGTTTGTACTGTGCGGGGATCGAATCCGCAACCCTTGGACCAAAGGCAGAGTTCACTACCACTGTTCTAAACGGGTCGTCAAAATTTACTCAAACTCGTTTGAAAATAAATAATAATACACGGTAATTTTTTATCGTTTACATCCCGAATATAATAGGTATAGTGAGTGAGTCAAATGGACGCACCATGTTAGATCAACAAAATAAGCGGGAAAAAAATTCAGCTGTTCCATACATTATTGCCGGGTGGCTATTCTATTTTGTATGGAACAGCTGGTTTTTAGGGTTCCGTAGCCAAATGGCAAAAAACGGAACCCTTATAGATTAGTTATGTCTGTCTGTCTGTTGGTCATGTCTGCCTGTCGGCTGTCCGTCCGTCCGTCCGTCCGTCCGCCCGTCCGTCCGCCCGTCCGTCCGCCCGTCCGTCCGTCCGTCCATGAAAATTAACAACAAAAATTGGTTTGAACTAGATATCTTACTTGCTGCTACGGAACCCTTCATGGGCGAGCTCGACTCACGCTTGGCTGGTTTTTTCCTCGCGTATTTAGTTGATCTAATATGCTAAATAGACTTCATTCACGATACCTACTATGAGGTTTTCGGGATGTAAACGATAAAAAAGAATGGTGTATAAATAAAAAAATATTAAGATAGTTCGTGTACCTACTTTCTGACTCCTAAATAAATGCGTGTAGTACGACGTCTTCTGTTCTAGAATGTTGACTTTCTGTATTCATATTTATTTATGTATTTAAATATATATCTGCCACATTGTACACTTCTTTTAATATGTAATATACGTGTATATGTCTATTCCCACCTGCATTAAATTTTGTATTCCTTCTTTTAGATCCTACCTAACTCACTCGCAACCAGGTCCCACCAGAATACCAGCGCTGCTGCGGCATCGCAGATAATGCCGTAGCAGCAAATGCTGAGGCTGGGACCTGAATGGCCACTCCCTTCACTTATTCCTTACAAAATGTAATATCCACCATTAAATATTTCCGCTGTTGTATGTCATTCTGTATTATTGTATATTGTTTGTGGCCAATAAATGTATTTTCTTTCTTTCTTTCTTCGCCGTCCCAGTAAATCTCACACTCACTCAGTCCCCTCGCGTTCTCCGATCTGTACTTTTTACTTTGAAATAATAGTATCGTTATTGTATACTTGATAACATTTTTCATAGTTGGCTTTTTACTACATTTATTATTCTGATAAACCCAAATTGAAATATATAGTTTATAACGGGATTGCAATAATAATACCTTATTTTTATATTTCGGGGTTGTTGCAACAAATGAAATTTCTTGAGAATAAGTTGTTACTGTCAGAAAAGAGCGGAAAGATTTGGTTTTTTTAATGTCGGTTAAATCAGAAATGATAACGAGCATTGTGTGTTTTCAGGAGCAAATGTCCAACCGAGGTGACTTGTCGCCGCCGCACTCCGTCGCCTCGGACTCGTTCTCGAATTCTTTGTGGCCATTGGTAAGTGCTTATTTTTTGTGAAGTTATATGATATGAATAGTTTTTATATTTTTGTTTAAGGCGACGGGTAACCCTAATAGGCGACGCGACACCAATCGATTTGAATTGTTAGCTACTACACTGGATTTATTTTAAACAATAATGGCGCGGTAGTCTCTAAGCAAACATTTATACCATTTATTTAATATTTGTGCACTATTTTTGATGTTTTTTCACTCGAAATTTGGATTAACGCCATAAGTGGCCGTTTTTGGCGGTAATTCAAATTTTAAATATAAAAGCAGACCCAAAAGTTAGTTTTGAGTTTGAGTTTATTACAACTAACTGTAGAATAAGTTTCAATTTAAAAAAGGGAACGCGGGTGAATATTTGCTAGCGAGGTCAGGAGAATTAAAAGAGATTATTTTGGTATTGTTCCGTGTATTTTCTAGGTAGAAGTGGTTGACAAATTACAAAATTTCTACGCCATCTAGTTCATATAGGCATGCGGTTTAGCATGTAATAATAATTTTCAATATATAGATAGAGTACAATATATTGCTAGTAGTTTGAATAGTTTGGAATAGATGGCGTTGCTTGATACAGCGAGATCTGTTATAACTAGGTGAATTTACGTATGTAGTGTCAAGAAATTGATATAAAAAGTAAACAAAGATTGTTAGTTGTTCCGTTTGGAACCAGATGGAGTTACTAACAGCGGGTGTCATGAAATTTAAAGTTTAAATTTATTCCACAGTTAGTTGTAATAAATTAAAACTCAAAATACAACAGGTTGGAGTTATCAATTAACTGTAGAAAACCCTATAATGTGTTTTATGAGCAATGGTTAGATAAACCAATAGTTATATTATAAAGAATTACGTCACATTGATTTTTGGTTAGGCAATTAACTAAAAAGTGACTACGGATCAATAAATCGGCCCTTAAGGTGACGGGTAGGGCACACTAGCGACGCCAATCGATTTTAATCTTTAGCTACTAAACTGGATCTATTTTAAACCATTTCGGGGTTACAACCTCTCGGCAAGCACTTATACTATTTATTAAATAACCATGCACACATGTTGGGTCCGTTTTTGTACGCAAAAATTTAGTCACGCTATAAGTGGCCGCTTTTGGCGTGAATCAATTTTTCGCGTACGCGTTGGACCCAACATGTGTGCATGGTTATAATAAATAGTATAAGTGCTTGCCGAGAGGTTGTAACCCCGAAATTGTTTAAAATAGTTTCGGTTTAGTAGCTAAAAATTTAAATTGATTGGCGTCGCTAGTGTGCCCTACCCGTCACCTTAAATGAAACAGTAAAAATACCTGTAACGTCATTAATATAATGTGGAGATCTTAAAACAAACACGCAAAAAATCACCTGTCTGCGGATGTGAACAAAGAACCTATTACCTCGGTGTAGGTAGGTGCATTAGGTAAATATTTACCTCAATGGGTAGGTGTAAAGGTGTTACACATGCTTAAAGCATGCTTCTTTTGAGCAAGTGCTACTTAGTAGCGTGTGTGGACGGACGTGCTATAAATAAGCAGGTTAATTTTGGTTAAAAATAGATCTAGTTTAGTAGCAAAAGATTAAAATCGATTGGTGTCGCTAGTGTGGTGTAATTACATGAGGTTCAACCTATATGAACTAGATGGCGTTGGTTGCACCTGCCAAAAATAAGTTTTGTAATTTGTCAGCCACTTCTACCTAGAAAATACACGGAACAATACCAAAATAATCTCTTTTAATTCTCCTGACCTCGCTAGCAAATATTCACCCGCGTTCGTTTTTTTTTTAAGTTTAACTTATTCAGTTAGTTATTATATACAGTTAGTTGTAAAAAACTCAAACTCAAAACTAACTTTTGGGTCTGTTTTTACATTTAAAATTTGAATTACCGCCAAAAACGGCCACTTATGGCGTTAATCCAAATTTTAACTCTTAGTTAACAATGAAATGAAATGAAATGAAATGAAAATTGTTTATTCAATTTAGGTCTATACAGAACACTTATGAATGTCAACATGTTTACCACTGGTTCGGAATGTAGTTTTCTGCCAAGAAGACATCAGCAAGAAACTCAGCAGTAACTCTTTTAAAAAAAAAATGTTTTACAAAATGTCACCATTAACTTAAAATATAGTACAATTTTTTGTGTTACTAATATGTCCCTAAATTATTGTCATTCAAAAAATCGTCTATTTTATAATAGCCTTTCTTCATTAAACAGTTTTTTATATACAATTTAAACTTATGTGTGGGCAAGTCAATAATAATCTGAGGTAACTTATTAAACATTTTTATGCTCAATCCTATAAATGAATTACCAACCTTATGGAGCCTGATATTTGCCAATTAAAATCGAGTGGCGTCGCTAGTGTGCCCGTCACCTTGAATAAATAAATGTGTCGGGCGCAGGAGGAGGGGTCGGTGACGCCGACGGGCGCGACGGGCGCGGCGGGGGCGGTGACGTCGCTGGGCGTGGAGGACGCGCTGGCGGCGCTGACGCGGCGCGAGGGCGAGCTGCGGGCGCTGCAGCAGCAGCTGGCGCTCGCGCTGGCCGAGCGGAACCACGCCGCCGGCCGCCTCGCCGCGCTGCAGGCCACGCTGCACGACTACCAGGTGCGGTGCATACGTCATTATCCTTTCTTGCACAAAAACTAAACACAACTATTTATTTATTTATTTGGGAAACATACAATTACATTTGACTTAAAGTTAAAACAAATACAAATAACACAGAAATCAATAAAGTTTCCACAGTTCAGAATTAAACCATAAACTGAGCATAAGTACATGTACAGCACAAAATATAAGGCAAGCAAAGTAAAACACATTTGACAAGTAGGTAAGTAACCAAATCAATTAAATAATACAATACATACTAATAAAGCAATCAAATACCTCGACAACATTTAAGACTCTAATAGAACAAGTCTAATCTCCTGTTTGTAAGCACAAATCGAGTGCCTGAACATGTCTATTTTGCTATGATACAATAACAAAATACAATATAATAAAATATCAGTACTATCTTACAAGGATACTAAGCCGTGTGGTCCCCGGCAGAGTTGAATAGGCTACCCCCACTCTTACCGAGGTGTCGTAAAAGACGACTAAGGTAAAGCTGCTGGCATGATCATCAGCACCCAGAGAAGGAAAACTCTGCATTTATATCAAAACCCTCGCCAACCCGTCTGCCAAGCGTGGTGAGTATGGCAATTACCCCTCATGTGATTGAGGGAGGCCCGTGCTCCAGCAGTGGGGACTTAAATGAGCTGACGATGAATGACTATCATACATATATATTTTATATTTCGACGACCCGTTTGGAACAGTGGTAGTGAACGCTGCCTTTAATCCAAGAATTGCGGGTTCGATCCCCACACAGTAAAAACATTTGTGTGCATGAACATCCCTGTTTGTATTGGTCTGGATGTTTGTATTGGTCTGGATGTTTGTATTTATTATAAGTATGTATTTACAAAAGAAAAGTATTATATGTACACATTTGTAATTCCGCATCTGATTCTGATATCCGTGACACAGGTGCTTGAGCTACCTATCAATGAATGTGATGTTGTGAGATATTATTTGAAATTAAAAAAAAATGCATGTAGGTCTTTGCTGAGTTGGTCTGTGCGACGTAGGTCGTACATACTGTTAATTCGAAATGTCAATTTCTACCGAGAAGAATCGGCAAGAAACTCAACAGGAGTAGTTTTAAAAATAGACATATTACATACAAGTAACTATGCTAACATAAAATTCCTCACATTTAATCTTCAGAGTGTCCAGGAGCAATACGACGCCCTCCTCCAGATGTACGGCGAGAAGGAGGAGCAACTCTGCGAGGCGAAGCTTGACCTGCATGACGTCACGCAGCTCTACAAGGCGCAGCTCGACGAGCTCGTGCAGCTCAAGCAGCACGCGCAGCAGCACAGGCCCTGAGCCACACCGCTCACTTGCGGGACCATCATTCAGTTACGTGAGCCATATCACTCGGATACGTGAGTTACACCACTCAGTTATATAAACTTCAACCCTTCAGTTACATGAGCTTGACTACTCAGTTGTGTGGACTGCACCGCTCAGCTAAGCGAACTATATCAGTCAGTTACATGAGCTATATTATTCGGTTACGTGATCTATATCACTCAGTTTCGTGAGCTACACCGCTCAGTTACGTGAACTATATCAGTTTGTTACATTATCTGCACCACTCATCTTCATGAGCTGCACTGCTCACTACTCTATACCCTATATCAGTCAGTCACGTGAGTTAAGTGAGCTACACCACTCACATGAACTATCCCAGTTACATGAGTAACCTCACTGAGTTACATCTCTGAGCTATTAAGATAAAACATTCCAGTTGATCGCACGAACGGCTCTGGTTGAAGATCTTCTAAACTTAATTGACCATCAGGTGGATTATCAGTTGATAGCCACCGTATAAAAACATGGTTCCAAAATGAAAATGTTAAGCTTTGGCGTGACATCGTCCATAGAATCACTCGTAAATACATAGATACAAATTGACGGTTATTTTATTGCTCCTCGATTTAATGGCTTTTTTCTTTGTATTAGCTGATTCATGTAAAAACACACGCGCGATCAAGAAACAGGAATCACACAAAATTAATAATCTTAAACTAAGCGAGCAACAGACGTCGCCTACACGCCATAAAATTAAAGTTGCCTTAAAGATTTTGTTACTTGTTACCGCTTTCCACGTTTAGGAATAGGTACTTACTTAATTATTATTATAACAATGTCTTTGTAAAATTGTAAACTCCGTTGTTTATATTAGGTGTAATAATAATAATAATAAAAAAAAACAAATTCTGTAACTTTTTTGCACTAAAGAGTGTCTATGTAATTAAACCTCTTGGAGCTTTTAATAATAAATGACGGTCTCTACAATTTTACGATGATATATTAATTGTATTTCCGGGGGTAATTTTAATTAGCAGTGTTTTATTTTCAAAGTATTTATTGAATAGAACAGTTTTGGTCCAGAAAGGTACACAAGCCAAAAACATAGGGGAATGTAATCATTTAATCTCGATCTTGTAGTATTATAGATTATGCAAATTTATATAAGCAGCTATTAGTTTCATCCAATATATATAGTAAAAATGTTACTTATGAAATGACTTAAATAACAAACAGCGAATATTTAATTATTTTGACTTCAAAATTATTTATCCTGTAAAGTTAATTACATTTTTATCAAGTTCGTATAGGACTGTCTTCACTACATTATAGTGTGATATAATTGCATTTGTATACTTGCATCTAATCTTGCAATAGGAGCCTCTTCTGCAAATCACCTGTTTTCCTAAAAGAATACCAACGTCACCATTTTGACCAACTGACCTATCGAGAACGTTAGATCCCATAGTATCAATCTTATGGTTTTTACATAGTCTCCTTTTGGGATTCCAAAATCTTATGATTTTATTCTACTAGACTCGAAACCGACTCCACATAGTAACACTGGACGCTGATGGCCTGCTAACTATAGTCATAAAATTTGCATAGGTCATTATAAATATTATAATATTAAAGAATCCAATACATTTTTTTATTCATTTGTATAATTTGGAATCTTTTACGCGGTGCTAAAGCCAATGAGGTAACCAGTGCTTTGTAGATCATGGCTCCTCCATTTATCTGTAAGCCTTCACAATTAGTATAAATTGGTGATAATTTAAATATGTATATGCTATGTATGTAGACACTTTTAAATCTAAGGGGGGAGTATTGGCAGCAATGTCGGTTCTTGTCATGTAAATAGCTTTGAATGTGATAGATGCCTGCGCGTGCGCCGAACGGGGCTCGATCCAAGTTCTATGAAATACATACGACATAATATTATTATAAGGAAGAACACACAACTACCAACTTTAGTTAAACATATCTACTACAAGGCTGTCTCAATGCGCTTCATCGACGGAACTAGCGCCGTCAATAGACTTATATTGATTCTAGCAATTAAGATATTAAAAAAAACATCTTTAAATACTTACAGTTTTTTGAGATAAACTCGTCTAATAATTTCTTCTTACAAGTAAAAAAATATTGCTATGCGTCTCAAAAAAATGATTATTCTTTCCTGTAATGTATTTAAAGATGTAGTTTCGTCAGTTAATCGCCACAATCAATATTAATCTACTAATCAATTGTGAAATATTTAACCTTCAAAGTATTTTTTTGTCCTGTGCTATCCTTCAATAACACGAAAATAAAACATTACATTATATAATCCAAGAATTGATTAAAGAACAGATGGAGTAATTAGGCTTTGTCAATTATTTAACTAATTAAAATGTTTAAACGACGCATAATGATACATAATGATAAGATAAATGTAATTAAAGATGTAAAGTTTGCATGCTTTGCTTGGCTGTGGGTAGAACATTTTTCTTAAGTGAGATTGATGTTATTGTTGTAAGAGTTGTGAAAAAAAGTAATGATACTTGTTTGTGGCGTTTTATGTGTCGTTTCTGAAAGCGACTTACTCTCTACGCTGGGTGGTGGTGCTGAATTTAAAAGAAACGTTTTTGTACTACATTTTAGGTGCGTATTTCAAAAGAACTTAGATCGAAGTCATGCGATGAAACATACTTAGTTCAAAAATCTAGAGAGGATTTTATTTTTCAAGTAGTCTTTGCATTTTTATGTACATTATTTTGCACATTAAATTTCTAAGCATTTCATAATATCTAATGAAATAACACTTACACTTAATATATCCTCTCGCTGATTTATATGAAGTTTGAGTTGTGTATATTACTTCAGATGGTGCGCCCGCGCAGGCCGCGTAGGCTGAGTCAAGTACTTGTATTCGCAATGGATGGTATTTTTACTTTGTGGATTTGTGCTAAGCGTTAAGTCACAGCATTATGTAATCAAATTATAAATTATATGTTATTTTTATCTTCAGATTTTATCCCACAGATAAATGATTATGTAAATAAATAAATGATGGATACGAGGATTTTTATTTTAGAAATAAAACACGATTTGACATACACCATTTATTACCATTAAAATGAAGCGATACAAACATACATAGTGACCACAACGATGTTATGTTACTGTCAGGTAGATGTTATATCTGCTTGTTTCCAATCGAATACGATCACCGTCACAGTTACGCGGTAAGCTTAATGTATTAAGAGATTTAGAGAGACATTCACGCACCTCACACACGGGATATATGCGGGTAAATATTATGTGATACATAATCAATGAACGTGAACTCATTTTCTGTAAATTATTTCGTCACGATCTTTACGACAACGTTACATAGAAAGCAAATGAAATTATAAAATAATTCCTAGTGACATCTATTCTGGAACTTTTTGATGTTATGTGTGTGAAATTCACAGCAAATGAGTTCAAACTAAAATATAATACGACTACATTTATAACATATTTATGCGATACTAACACTAACTATATCGTCGGAGATGTTGGGTGACGAACGATGCGGAACCGATACGAGTCCTCGTATGGTGAGACAGCTTGCCGCGCTCCTCTAACACTGAATCGATTTAAGTACTAAATCTAGGGACCGGCTATTGTCAAGTTGAATCGGGAACGTTACAGAGTTCCGGGTTCGAACGCGAGCAAGCTGTTGATCGGGAGCCGGGGTCTTTACGAACATGTAATATGAATCTGGAGAAAACCGCTAACACTTAGATGTTTCAAAATGTTTAACTGTAAAGCGAATCTGATTTTCAACGTCAGATTAGAATATTTAGCGAACCAGACACTAAAAATATGTCGGATTGTCTTATTTAGAGAGTCTGACACGAGATGTCGGATCATAACGTGTTCAGTTGCAACGCTGGCCGCGGGCGGCCGAGCCTCGTCTACGGATGGTTAACAATAAGAAGCCCTCTACTCGTAAACAAATACTCTAACACTAAAGCCCGGCCTGTCGCGGACTAGGCAAACCTTCTGCGATACTGTTCTCAATCTGTTTCCTTTCAAAACTAAAATTAATTTTAGACGGGGATTGAATGCGACACGGTTGAACTTTTTCAAAGTTTTAACTTATAAAGAAAAAGGACCAACAATTTCGAGGTACAAAGCTTTATTTCCGTGGAAACTAATTAAAATATAACAAAAAATATATAGATACGAAAGTAAGAAAAACTAATCTAAAACCGTAACAGGCCAGGCTTACAACGAGCGCATGCGCAACGTAAGGGGAAGAAGAAGTGAAAGTATCGGTCGGTCCGTCGCTTACTCCCCGTCGGCGCGACTGCGACGCCGACGTCGTGCGGTCCGGCGCGCGGGCCAGGCGGCGCTGGCGCGGGACCGGCGTGTCCGGCGTGTCCGGCGAGTCCGGCGCGTCCGGTGCGGTGTCCGGCGTGTCCGGCGAGTCCGGCGTCCGGCGCGGTGTCCGGCTGTGTCCGGCGCGAGGCGCGCGGGCGCCGCGGTTCACACCCACGCCATCCAGCCTTCGTACATCAGGCACAGGTTCTCTGCGCTAGTAGCTTCCGATATTATGTAGTCCACCTGAGTAAATATTTGAAACGGGTTAAAACTGTATTGATCTTTGATATTGTAATGAAGGTCATCTAAATATATCAGTAACAGCAAGGACCCTAATAGTGAACCCTGAGGCACACGCACTAAAAGGGTGTCGTCCAGTAGAGTCAATTCCATTGAGGTTTAAATTTTTAATTTGTCTGATAGTAAAATATGATTAAAATAAGCTGATTTTAATTCAAGACACTCTTGTGCTGTAAATTAAGTAACATTTCATTGTTAACGCAATCAAAGGCTATAGACAAATCGAAAAATATTCCTATAGTTTCTTCTCAATTGCTCAAGTATCAAAACATGTTTGAAAAGAACAACTTTTGCTTCAGAAGTCTCGGTATTTTGTTTATTTCATTTGCAAAAGTTTTTAGAGAATTTTAGATGAAACAGGTAACATAGTCAGAAACAGAAGGTTTTAATTTCCTGAGCCAGTATGAGAACCCGATTTAAATATAAGGAACATTTAAATTTAGTTGGTGTTTACGTCATACGGTCCTCTCTTACGTGAATATACTTGAGTAGATTTTTTTTTTGATGTTGATTAATATCTTGGACCTACAATTTTATCAGGCACGGAAAATCACGTGCTGTTGGCTGGAGAATCCACACAAATGTTATACATAATAGAGACTATCATAGACACCGTCTATACTGGTTTGGCAACCTCGAGAGATTGGAAGAATATTGTTCCATAAAGAAGGCATACTATTGCCGACTTAGATATCGCTGAGGAGACGTTTTCAAGGTTGACTTGCGACAGCTTCATGTCAATGACTGGCACTGTAGGGACTGACTAGTGTAGGGACGAAGGGACGATTAGATATTGTTTGTGGTACCTTCGTTCCTGGTTTCCATAAGTAAAGTAATAACTAAACTGTTCCACTGCAGGGCGAAGGCCTCCATCATAGAAATCATGTTATTGTTATTATAATGTGATTAGGTTTCCATACTACAAGGAAAAGGGCGCAGAGAAAATTTACAAAAATTAATTGTCGTTGGGGACACCGAAGGTAGAAGATCGCATGGTCGTTCACCAATAAGGTGGACCAATCAGTTGAAAGACTCATCGTTCTTCAAATTCTGCGCCGTCGTAACAGATACGCTAGAACAGAAACCGGTGGAGGTAGGCCGACTTAAGAGAGATTACAAGGGAAAACCTTAGTTTTTTTTTATTGTGACACATGTACATTGGCTCTCCTCAGCTCCACGTTGCAATTACAACGAAGGGATGTCAGGCATTACCTACTTTGGATACCGCCATATTGTTTCGCGAGATGCTTTGTTTGAATTGTAGGAAACCAACCAACTACAGTTTTACTAATGTATACTAAAGAGAGGGGTCTCTTCTAATACAGGTTTGCCAAACTTAAAAGAAGAGGCCACACAATGTAACAACTACCTGTAGTTAACAATAAAGTTATTTGGTTTTTTTTTGTAGGAAGTTTTGTCATCATACGATAGTATGTCAAAAACATAGTCGAAAATCCTGAGAATTGGGCTTCAAGGTAAGGTGTGTGATGTGTGGTGGGCCCGGCTCGGAGTGTGTGAGTGGGTTACCTGGTCGTGCGGCAGGCAGCGGCGCGCGGGCTCGGCGTCGCGGCCCTCGAGCTTGAGGCGCACGCGGCGCCACACGCCCGCGCCCACAGCGCTGCGCGCGCCGCCCGCACCGCCCGCGCCGCCCACCGCCCCGCCGCTGCCGCTGTTCGTCACTATGCCTGCAATCATCATCATCATCGTCAGCCCATTTAAGTCCCCACTGCTGGGGCACGGGCCTCCCTCAATCACATGAGGGGTAATTGCCATACTCACCACGCTCGGCAGACGGGTTGGCGAGGGTTTTGATATAAATGCAGAGTTTTCCTTCTCTGGGTGCTGATGATCATGCCAGCAGCTTTACCTTAGTCGCCTTTTACGACACCTCGGTAAGAAAGAGGGTGGCCTATTCTACTCTGCCGGGGACCACACGGCCAATAAACACTCTTTATTTGTTTTTCCATTTGATTTTACACAAAAAACAGTTTTACAATATTTTTACAAATATTGTAGATTATAAATATTACTTATTATACTTTTTTTTGTTCTAAACTTTCATGGTCACTAACATTAAAATAGTTATTTACGAGATTTCTACCATGTACCTTATTTTTGAGTTTCCGATATTTCGACACTGTTGCAAAAATAAGGTACGATAAAATAAGATACGACGACCCGATTGGAACAGTGGTAGTGAACGCTGCCTCTGATACAAGGGTTGCGGGTTCGATCCCCGCACAGTACAAACATTTGTGTGCATGAACATGTTTGTTTGTATTGGTCTGGGTGTTTGCTACGTATTATAAGTATGTATTTACAAAAGAAAAGTATTATATGTATATATTTGTAATCCCACTGTTGATTCTAATATCCGTAACACAGGTGCTTGAGCTACCTATCTCGGAGTCAGATCAATGTATGTGATGTTGTGAAATATTAAAAAAAAAAAAAAAGGTACATGGTAGAAATCTCGTAAATAACTATTCTAATATTATACTTTATTGCACAAAAAAAAATTTTTTAGATATTGGAATAATTACATCGCACTCTTAGTAAGATAACGACTTAACTCAAAATTTCGGAAAAATGAGTTTTAGTGAAAAATCGACCTTATGGACCAAGTGTCACAGCATACTTCTTTAAAAAGCAACCTTATTCTGTAAACAATGACGTATAGAATTGATGAGTCACTATCTTTCTCGCCGCGCATTTCGTTTCGTTCATCGAATATCGACCAATTCAGTCTTGCGGCGGCGGTTGCGCGCGAGGGTTTTGTGAAACGCCGGCAGATTTGGAGATGCGTCAGTGTTTTACTAAAAAAATCGGTAAATTTGTTAAATATATTTATTGTAATAATGACTGGTTTTGACATAAGACTTTGTTTTAGTAAACTTCTCTGAGTTGATGTAGGCTCCATTTAAATTGAGTCTTTATTTTATTGAAATGTATTACAGGATCAATGACAAATTATTACTTAGGTCTATGTTTTTTTTTTTAATCGTAAACAAAATATAACTCAAATCGAATTTGGTCTCTGTTTTGTTAAAAAACTACATAACTGTTTTGTAATGTTTAAATTTAGGTCTTTTTTTCATAAAAAAAATTTATTAATTCTAAGTCATAATTAAAAAAAGGTCTTCGTGTCATTTCATATAAGTTTCAACTTTAAAAATTTAAGTCACTGTGTTGTTTATTCTTTCGTATCTCCGCTTTTCGTGGGAATTAGCCAAATTCACGCTAATACTATAATGAGGATTTCAAGGACACGGCCGTTAAATCGCGCAGTTATTGATTGAAACTCACATGCCGAGATCCGAGCGCGCAGGTATAGCTCGTGCGCGTCGTTTATATGAAGTTGGAATGCTGTTAGATAAATATTACCATTTAAAAGTGCCCATTTACGTTGATTTGCTTACTGCGCGGATGCGGTGATGATGAGTGTGATAATTTGTGTGAAGTCTAACGTTTGTGAATGTGATTGTGTGAGTGCTTTGTATGCAGGTTCCGTGAAATATCTATCCACTTTCCTTAGCAGGCCTAGATGGGATTCAGGTGTCTTGGCTAATATTTTGTGGATCCTGGCAGCTTGGGTAGTGTCTTTGATGGACCCGCCAAATTTTTGCCAGTATCTCCTTTTTGCTTTCCTGAGCTCCCTATTAAAGCATGTTAGCGCCTTCCTGTAAGCATCCCAGTTCTTATCTTTTTTTGCCTTGTTAAATAAGGCACGGGCCTTTTGCCTCAGATGCTCCAGGTTTTTGTTCCACCAAGGCGCGTTCCTATTGCTCTTAGTGGTCTTAAGAGGACAATTTTCTAGATACACTTTCATTAGGCTTCTGCCTAAGTCCTCTGCTGCGGCTTCCACTTGGACCACAGTTTTAATGTATTTTAAATCTCCAAAGTATAACCTAAGGGAGTTCCTAAAGCCCTCCCAATTTGCTCCCATGGGGTCTCGGTACTTGATCGGTTCCTTTGTTCCCGAGCATATTATGTCGTACCTAATATGGGTGTGGTCGGATATGGACGGCACATCTGAGACGTGCCGATTGATTACTCGGTATGCGAGATTACCTGAACACCACGTTATATCTAGTACTTCCTGCCTAGAACGTGTGGTAAAGGTTGGTTTGCTACCCACGTTAAGAACAAATTGATTGTTGGTGAGCAAGTAGTCAAACAAGGACTCACCTCTTGCGTTCGTGTCGGAGCTGCCCCATGATGTGTGGTGGGAGTTGCAGTCGGTACCCACCAACAGCTGGGTTTCTCTCTCCAAACAATATTCCACTACCGGCGCCACCTTGTTCACCGGATCCTGGTCCTCTCCGGGTAGATATATGGAGCTGACTATGAGTGTCTCTGCACCTTTCCCCCCGAGGAAAATAGACCTCTATATACGCCTCTATATATATAGACCTCTATATACGCTGCAACAGCGTACACAGAGAAGGGATCGGGAAGTAATTTATATCTCTCTTGAAGAGCATGCATGCTCTTGGCCTCACTCCGCAGGTTTTATTTAATATCTTACCTGTCGAGCCCCACTACCGTGGTTTTTTTCAGCCCCGGTTCTTGGATCAAGGCTATATCCAGGTCCTCAGAGAGGAATCTTTGGCAAAGGGCAGCTGTGGCTGCCTTTGAGTGCTGGAGGTTTACTTGTATCGCCTTAGGGCCGATTTCACCGTTGAAATTGAACGCGTTCAATTCACTTGAACTCGGTTTACGCGCTAAACCGTTCCTTTGTTTTCGCTCGATTGATCGCGTTTAAGCGTTGGTCGCGTTCAATTTCGACGGTGAAATCGGCCCTTAATCATTGTGTTGTTTTGGGGGATTGGGAGGGGAAGGGCTAGGAAATTTAGCTAAGACGGAGGGATGGGATAGGATTATATATAGGTGCCTAGGATGTGTCTGTTTCTTTACGATGGTGGTGTGTTTTATTAAGCAGGTTTCTTGCGGCCTTTCTGCTGGAGTGCTCCTGTGCTAGGGACGGTAGATAGGTAGACCGGAAAGCCGAAGCAAAACGGACCCAGCAACCTCCTTAAAGGTAGGCTTCGGGTTTCCGGTTGATTACCCTCCAACTCGAGAGGTCCGGCATGGTATCGGCGTCGTGTTTGGCTTCCTGTATCCAGGCCGTACGTTACCTGGGCTTGGGCATCTCCTCTTCGTTTACGACGGAGAGATTAGCCCCATCCCAGGGTTTAATGATCGGCAGTTTGCGGATGAGACACTCCTTTAAGTCCTCATCTGCGCGCGCCAAAAGGATGCCACCCGAGCACGGTTTGCATCCAATAAAGCTGGGGCCGTCACCATCGTCTAAGGTGTCAATACACTCCAAGATAGCACTTTGAAGCATTTCGACCCTCTCCTGGTCCATTTTACCCAGGGCGTCTATGATGAGAAACCTCCTTAAAGGTAGGCTTCGAGGTGGAAGGCTCGCCAAGTTTCAGTGCCTTGGCAGGATTACCTTGATTCGAGGTAGACGAGGTATTGAGAGGGCGCTTTGACGCCCGCTCCCTCGTTTGCCCCTTCTCTCGGGTCCTCTGCTTGGTATTTTCACTCATGCGCAGTTCTATCGCCTGCTCGAAGGTCATACCCTTCGCTACGAGCCGATATATTTGTTTTCTATCAGCTCCAGAGAGCTTAACCCTGGGTTTACTCTCTGGCCCCTTGGTCAACGTGTTCCTTTGGTGCGTTGCGCCCAGAGGGGTCGACTCTGCATTGGAAGTAACTGGTCCCTCAGTCCCAGGTGCTCCAGCAGTGTTCGTATGCTCCTCAGTATCGCTACCAAGGAGCATAGCCTCGGAGGTACCTAGTACCAATTGGGTAGAATTTAAATGGTCGTCTATTATGTCTAAAATATCCATATAGTTCCCACGAGAAGCTAGGGAAGTAAAGGTCCACCCCTGCAGAATGAAAATTAAGGTCATTATTAGACTGCTATTAATTGTTAGCATGATTAATTATAGTTGCACCTAGTGCGTTTTTATAAAGGCTTATTTAAGATTTTAATACATTTTTAGTGTTACATTTTAAGAAATAACTACTTAGTTCAAACAAAAGATACAATTTACTGAGAGTAAATTTAACTCTATAACTATCAGTTGAACCAAGATCTATGCTAATTTTGTACTTTCTTTTTTTACGTAGAGTTCACCGACGTAGAGTGGCCTGTCTATCGGTTTTTTATAGGATGCATTTTGGAGAGTGTTCGAATGAGCTTCACGACCTGATACCACCTTCTCCTTTCTACCACCGGACATTGCGGAAGACGACAGGAATCCACCCTTACACTGTGCAAGTTCCACCAGCTCGTACTAAGCGTTTCGCTTCCTCTTTCTTGGTACGAACTGCTAAGGAATGGAACAACTTGCCGGCTTCTGTATTCCCAGAGAGCTACAATTTGGGTGTCTTTAAGTCGAGAGTGAATAGGCTTCTTCTGGGTAAGCACGCTACATCTTAGACCTTATTGTCACTTTCCATCAGGTGAAATGAGGTCAAGTGCAAACCCATTTAATATAAAAAAAAAAAAAAAAAAAAAAGTGAACTTTTTCTAATAAAACATTTTAAAATATACATTTTTAAATATGTTTTTCTAATTAAGCTAAAAATAACTACACTTATTTCCTAATTGAGTCGTTATCCAAGGAAAAATATTTTGTCAAAAAGAGACTTAACTTTTAATATGTTTTTTTTTTGTATTAAAAACTTAATAAAACAGTGACCTAAATAAATGGTGGTCCGATTTTTTTGTCAATTTTTGAGTAAAATATTGACCTATTTTTAATTACGTCATAAATTGACTGGGTGGATTTCATGAAATAATGACGCATCTCAAAATT
The DNA here is from genome assembly GCA_019059595.1 of Marasmia exigua. NCBI lineage: Eukaryota > Metazoa > Arthropoda > Insecta > Lepidoptera > Crambidae > Marasmia > Marasmia exigua. The sequence goes on from CM032478.1 coordinate 10,508,170, forward strand.
GTTTTTTCAAACATTTTTTTTTACCATCATATTATATAAATTCATTTATTTTTTTGCTAAATCTAAAAGAATATATTCGTAGGCTTAAAACCGTAATTTTAGTTTCTTCTTACTCATCATAGTTAAAATTTTATGGGAGTTTAAAGTATATGCTCTAAAATCACAAATCGTTTTTTGCCATTTACCAAAACTTAGCAATTTCGAATTGAGTCATTATTTTATTAAGAGTGCGACATAAGTCCTCTTTTCGCCACAGCATTGTCCTTTCTGCATGACCCAAAGGTTGACTGGTAAAGAATGCCTCTGGATACTGTACCGTTTTGTGTAATAAAGTTTTCCATAAATAAATAAAGTTACATAACTTAATGCTACGGTCACAGGTACGTAAATATTTAGACAATGAGGGTTTTCGCGTGTGAAAAATCCACTAGATGGCGTACTGTTGGACTGAGGTCCAACATCAATCGCATTGGTTGTTTAGTTTGTCAAATTGACAAATCACGTTTAAAAATAACCAATCACATTGTATATGGACTTCACTCCTATACTCGATCTAACAAATTTTTTTTATAAAATAAACATTATTTCACGAAATAATATTTTTCATCAACATAGGTACTCGTGTCGCGGGTATCCATCATGGGCGGCGGCAATCGCTTACCATCAGGTGATCCGTCTGCTCGCCTGCTATCACATAAAAACATATTTTGCGACAGAAATAACCCCAAAAAACAATAGACGATATCATGGTACGGTCAGCATCAAAAGTAGCTTAACACTTTAGTACCATGTCAAAGTAACCGTTCTGGCTATATATAGTCAGTTTTAAGGGGTACGTACAATATGTTACTTTGACATGGTACTAATGTGTTAAGCTACTTCTGATGCTGAACGTACCTTGATGTTGTATGTGTTGTGACAATGATAGAAAGAATAAATAAATAATATCTAACTTTTTTGTTACTACCTGAGGAGATGGGCTTTTTACTCGACTGGAGAAGGAGGTGAAATTAAAAGAAAAAAGATAAAATGACAAATGCTTGGAAAAGATACTGGTCGTTGACAGAAGTATTATATTCATCAATGATGGTAAACGAAAATCATCATTTCATTACTAATAAATAAGCAATTTTACAGTGTGATGTTTTAATATTTTGAGTTTGTAAAGTGGCGGACACATCAAGCTACACAAAACTGTCAAATTTCTTCATTCGATTATAAACCTTATTATGTTACACATTGAGTTCGAAATCGATTGAGGAAATTTGATAGTTTTGTATAGCTTGACCTGTCCGCCACTGTACATGTTACCTAATAACCTTTTTGTATGCAACTAACTGATGCTTAGCATGTCACTCATTTATTAATATCTAGACCGTACGTACCGACGTAAAACAATAGTTTAGCAACAATACATATTGGTTTGTGTGCTCATTTTGTGTTAATGTGTCAGTTTTTGAACAATTGTGCGCTAATGAAGACATTGTTTTTTTTGTAACAGTGGGCGCGAGTATATAAATATGTGCTTCCCTTCTCCCTCGCGGATTTTGGAAGAATGTTAAAACTAAATCTGCGCTATATCGCGTCCCGTGTTAAATTGTTTAAGCCTAAATACAATATCTGCGGTCTCACGTTCATAGCGGATCTCTTCCATACAACCTTAGGGTAGAGGAAAACTACATCGATTCGAAGAGAGGTAAGTACCCACTGTAACATGTAACTAAAACCATAAATGATTTGATTGACTGATTGTAGACAGTACTAATCTGTTACGAATAAGATTACGCAAGGCTGTTATAAATAGGTGATGTGCAAAATTTAACAAATTTTGCATGAGATAATTTTAAAATTATAAGATAATTTTAAAAAATTAAATGATTTTTTTTAAAAAACACAAATCAAACCAATATATTATAAGAAAACAAAAAAAAAACATATTATTATTCAACCGAAGATAAAAAAATGTATGTGATAAAAGACAAACCTTACAATAAACATACCACAGCACAGTCAAATGTATTAGAAAGTGGTACATACCATATTTGCTGTGTTGTCGTGAGATGGCTCCGACGGGCGGCTGGCGCGTCAGCTTGCGCGCGCCCACCTCCGCGGCCCAGCGCACGTGCACTCTGCGACGGAATCATGAAATAGTTAATAACTAAGTATAGGTAAACATACTGTTTCCAAAAATTAAAAAGCGTCCCTGCCTGAGACTCCAAGTGTCGGAGGTGCGATTCCCATATCGTGAAAACTGTTTTTACTTTCACACTAAACTTGACTTGAAGAAGTTCAGAAGAAACACCATGACTCTAGCTTTAAGAAAGTTAAGATCATCATCATAGGCAAAAAGGATGTTCCACACTTTCTCAGTAGGAAAAGGAAAAAATAGTAAAAAGAGACAGATCTTTGCACCTCCATTACCCTTTGCACTTCTACTCTCAAAATATTCTTCTTGAAAGATTAGCGCCACTATGTCTCCGATTGAAAAGTTTCGATTTCGGACAAACGTTACTTAGAAGACAACCTGCTTTTGGCCAGTAAGGCGCATTTACATAAACGGTGTTTTAAGGCGACAGGTAGCCCTAATTAGCGACACCATCATCATCATCATCATCAGCCCATTTAAGTCCCCACTGCTGGGGCACGGGCCTCCTTCAATCACATGAGGGGTAATTGCCATACTCACCACGCTTGGCAGACGGATTGGCGAGGGTTTTGATATAAATGCAGAGTTTTCCTTCTCTGGGTGCTGATGATCATGCCAGCAGCTTTACCTTAGTCGCCTTTTACGACACCTCGGTAAGAGTGAGGGTGGCCTATTCTACTCTGCCGGGACCACATGGCGTACCGTTCTCACAGCGCACCGAAGCGACACCATTCGTTTTTAATTGATAGTTACTAAATCGGATCTATTTCAAACCATTTCAGGGTTACAACCTCTCGGCAAACACTTATACTATTTAATAAATAACCATACACAAATGTTACGTTCGTTTTTGTACGCGAAAAATTGATTACCGGCAAAAGCGACCACTTTTTTCGCGTACAAAAGTTGGGTTCGCATTTGTGGATGGTTATTTAATAAAAGTGTTTGTCGAGAGGTTGTAACCCCGAAATTGTTTAAAATAGATCCGCTTTAGTAGCTAAAAATTAAAATCGATTGGCGTCGCTAGTGTACTCTACCCGTCACCTTAATGGCCTTTGCATGCTCTTGCGTGCCTATTCGATATTTTGTTGGTCTTATAGTCACAATATAGAAATAAATACATTTACTACTTTTTTTTGTGGCGTAGTGCCCCGATTAGAAAATAATTACAATAAGTTTATTCATTTATTAAAAGATTTACTTATTCATAAATGCTACTACTCAGTGAACGAATATTTACAGGATAAAATATAAGAAAAAATAAGTACATGTGGATTATAAATAAATTGCAAATTCCAAATATTACTATTACATAGAAGAATACATATCAAAAGCAAATACCAAGTAAAAAAAATAAGAAATGTTTGCTCCTCTCTATGCCAATTTGCGATGCCTACCAAGGCGCATATGTTCTTTTGATTGTGTAATGTTACCACATACCTAGTCATATAGTCATAAGTAATGCAAATAATAATAAATAAATAAATTAAAATTCAATAGGAAGTTCGTTTTCACAAGGATTCTACAGGTGTCAGCTTCATCCCCGAAAGCTTTTGAACACTCACTCTTGCAGCGCGTCGTTCAGCGCGGGTATCTCGTCCAGCAGCTGCTGCGCCGCGCGCGCCGCGTCGGCCACGTCCGCGCGCGCCGCCGCGCCCTCCGCCGCCGCCAGCGCCGCCGCCAGGCCCTCCGCGCCCTGCTCGCCGGATAGGTATACTGATGCTGGGTTTGGGATCTGAAATCAATTATTGTTTATTTATTGAGTAATGCACGCACCCTTAGTAAAATACCGACCTAACTCAAAATTTTAATATCGATGCTAAGTGAAAATAGTATCGGCTAAAATCCAGGGATGAAAGGTCTTCTAACAACAGTTTTGAGTTAAGTAAATAGGTACACTCACATATGAACACGAGATGAAATTTGAAGTGCGTTATTCACTCAAGACTACTCAAGAATAAATTGCAAAGAATTGCTATAAAAATATCAACAATTTTGAGTTAGGTCGGTATTTTACTAAGGGTGCATGTACATGTTGGCCGTGTGGTCCCCGGCAGAGTAGAATAGGCCACCCTCACTCTCACTGAGGTGTCGTAAAAGGCGACTAAGGTAAAACTGCTGGATCATCAGCACCCAGAGAAGGAAAACTCTGCATTTATATCAAAACCCTCGCCAACCCGTCTGCAAAGCGTGGTGAGTATGGCAATTACAAGAGCGAAAACCAATGAAATGTTTAAGCCTTAAGACAACTCGTGTTGCCTTCAGGAGTTAGTCAATATAAATAAATAAATAAATATTTCACAACATCACATACATTGATCTGACTCCGAGATAGGTAGCTCAAGCACCTGTGTTACGGATAGGTTTAGGTTTAGAGATATTTATTTTCTCATAAAGATTTACAAAAAAAATCACTTACATGAGAAACAAAACAGGTAATAACATTTTCTTGGGCTTTTCAAAATTAATTTTAACAATAATTATCTTTAAGAAAAAGATACACAATTTTATCGCACAATAACATACGCAAAGCAAACACTTTATAATTAATTGGAGGCAGTCCGAAATCTAACTCGGTGGCGGTCCGCAATAAGTTGACCACAGACGTTCCAATGCCACCGATATAGCGCGTAACTGGATGTGCCGGCCGGACAGTACATGCAATCTATGGGAACGAATAAACATAAATAATAGCAGCACAATCTAATATAAGATTATTTTGTAGTTGAATAGATTAAATGTATATAAATACAAACTGCGCCCATGTAAGAGCTACTCGTACAGTGCAACTCAGCAGCGACCTACATGCAGCGCGCCTGACCGATGGACCGTCTTCGTGCACCGTCGGCACTCTACACCGACGACACACCAACAAATACCTTTCTATGTAGCAATAATGTAAACCATGTATATAAACCATTAAGATTATACCAATAAACAGATTTCAACCGTCTGTGTTGGGTCTCATTTCTCCCGCTGCGGCCAAGACACCTTTAGCCGTCACTATGATCAGTCGAGTGAGCCTGCTCGACTGGCAGCGGTTCCCCACCTACCTACCGTCCTGACTCTTCCCGCTTGCTACCCTGGGCGACCCGGGAGCAAGCTCCCATCACCTTATCTATATATGTATTTATTCCCAGGATAGGCAGGGCTAGGGCTCTAGGGACTTAGTGTCTTAGACAAAGGGGCTCTAGGTTCACTAGAGAGTTAGGTTCCCTTCCTTTCCTTATATTCTGTTCGCCGAGACGCGGTGCCTTACAACCATCGCTTCCCGCCCGTACATTCCCGTATCGTAAGGACTTTACCATTGGGCCTTCGATCCAAAACCATTCCCATAACGTAAGGACTTTACCATTGGGTCCTTCGATCCTTAACCATTCCCACAACGTAAGGACTTTACCATTGGGTCCTTCGATCCTTAACCATTCCCACAACGTAAGGACTTTACCATTGGGTCCTTCGATCCTTAACCATTCCCACAACGTAAGGACTTTACCATTGGGTCCTTCGATCCTCAACCATTCCCACAACGTAAGGACTTTACCATTGGGTCCTTCGATCCTTAACCATTCCCACAACGTAAGGACTTTATTATTGGGTCCTTCGATTCTATACCATTCCCATAACGCAGAGACTTTACCATTAATTCCTACGATCCTTACCCATTCCCGTATCGTAAGAACTTTACCATTGAGTCCTTCTTTCCACCACCCGTATCCTAAAGGTTTTAATCTTGGGTCTTCGATTCTTAATCCAAATCATTATAACCTTTTCTCCCAAAACATTGAGAATAGATTTATTTGAAGTTCACTTACATCAAATAACAACACAATAACATTAATTTGATGGTAGTAAGCAATATCACGCAGGGTATCGACCTAGCAACAATTTGCAACACTGCAATTGTATTATCAAACCAAGTAATATTCACTTAACATTTTATTTTAGCATACTTAGCATTTTTTTACATTCAGTCGTGTAGGTAGGTAACAAGTAGGCAAATTATTTAGAATAGTTTAGTATATTTAACCATTAACCAAGGAGAAGCAAGTCTCCTGGCCTAGCAAGGCCACACCATTTATTTAACCATTAACCAAGGAGAAGCAAGTCTCCTGGCCTAGCAAGACCACACCATTTAGTTAACCATTAACCAAGGACAAGCAAGTCTCCTGGCCTGGCAAGGCCACACCATTTATTTAACCATTATTATTGTAGTGTAGTGACTTACAACCACTGCACTATAGAGCTAGCAAGCTCTAGGTCTAAAATCGCAAGGCCACACCATTTATTTAACCATTATTATTGTAGTGTAGTGACTTACAACCACTACACTACAGAGCTAGCAAGCTCTAGGTCTAAAATATTAAGACCACTTTTTACCATCTAACGCCTTTCTTGGAGAGGAAGGATTCTCTACTGAGAATTACCATCTTCCCGAAAACATCGGGAACGCCTGAGCCTAACAGTCGGGAAAGGCGAAAGTAAACCAATATATACAATTTAAAAAATATTCATCGTCAGTAGTACCTAACTAACTACATGTTTGTATCTGTTTTGTTTACGTTGCGTAAACATTGTCTAAAGAAATACAGGCACTCATACTGCATTCATATCATTTATAACCTACCACAACATTGAATATTGCAACTTAATTAGAACCTTATTGTCAACAACGTAAAAACTTAAAACTTTAACATCAGTCACAAGCAGCTTGTATATCAAGATATGCAGGCTAACCATATCCTTTGTACAGATTACACCACGACTACATCGATGACAGCATGAAGATCAAGAGACTGACAGCAGCGGATCGGTAACTGGCCTCCCCAACGGGTCTCACCAGTTCATTGAGAAGTCGCATATGCTGTTCAGCACAACCTGACCTATCTACAATAATCAACTAACCAGCAATTAACCAGAGATGCAGAATGCATCCCAAGAAGCTTGAGACAACAATACCACAGTACTATTGGCAACAATTGCGGTTCGAGAGGGTCGCAGCCAGAGCAGCGGACATCGCGTCAACGCAGCCACGCAGGGTCGTTGCACTCCAGTAACACATTTCGCAAAGAGGCACCACTCAACAGCATCCCTTTGCCTTCCCCTCTTCGTCTTCTTCTTCGAGTCGGGAATATGTACGAGCTACTCGTACAGTGCAACTCAGCAGCGACCTACATGCAGCGCGCCTGACCGATGGACCGTCTTCGTGCACCGTCGGCACTCTACACCGACGACACACCAACAAATACCTTTCTATGTAGCAATAATGTAAACCATGTATATAAACCATTAAGATTATACCAATAAACAGATTTCAACCGTCTGTGTTGGGTCTTATTTCTCCCGCTGCGGCCAAGACACCTTTAGCCGTCACTATGATCAGTCGAGTGAGCCTGCTCGACTGGCAGCGGTTCCCCACCTACCTACCGTCCTGACTCTTCCCGCTTGCTACCCTGGGCGACCCGGGAGCAAGCTCCCATCACCTTATCTATATATGTATTTATTCCCAGGATAGGCAGGGCTAGGGCTCTAGGGACTTAGTGTCTTAGACAAAGGGGCTCTAGGCTCACTAGAGAGTTAGGTTCCCTTCCTTTCCTTATATTCTGTTCGCCGGGACGCGGTGCCTTACAACCATCGCTTCCCGCCCGTACATATGTGGTTTTATAATTATAATTGTTGCTATATGTGGTTTTATAATTATACTTGTAGTATAAAAGTTTGTTCATATTATTATAATGTTAAATGATGGATATCAGAATCAACAGTGGGATTACAAATATGTACATATAATACTTTTCTTTTGTAAATACATACTTATAATACATACAAAGACCCAGACCAATACAAACAGACATGTTAATACACACAAATGTGTGTGTTAACATGGGTCGTCAACTTTAATTTAGTCCTCAGAATCCCTCGGAATTTCCGGTAGTATCCAAAGTTAAGTCCATCATATCCCTGGGTACGCTTGAACCATGATGCAAGAATTGGTCATCGTGTCAGATTGTCATTCCTAGTTGCATCCAAAGTCGTTGCACCGGGGTACGCTTGGATTATGCATGTGCCAGGATTTGGTGTTTAAAAATTATTAGAATGAAGAGAGTTATGGTTACATAATACATTCAGAATAACTATTATTTCGTTAATTGTAGGTAGGTTTCCACGGTTAGTTTAATAGTATCATAATTTGTAGTCGTGAACGTCAATGATCGATTAAAAATATAAAATAAAAGACATTTTAAGTGCCGCCGCACTAATAATAACTAAGTATAGGTTTTTTTAATTCTATGAAATTACTTTTTAAAAATATGTATCTAATTAATAGATAAAAAATAATTAGATAGAACTAGTAGGTATTTAATTAAAAATTAATTAATGTTTCCGCAATTTTTCAGCAAATGATTCACCTTGACTCGGTAGGTAACCACAGATGTTACAATTCGATGAATCTTTATGTGCGGAAAAATCCTTCATGACAGCGCTATAATACTATACATAGATTTAGTATCGGAATAAGGTTGATCGAATCGGCCCCAAGAACATCCAAACCATTGAAAACTGGACCTTGGACTGGAAACAATAATTCGCTTGATGCAAAAACTATTTAAAGTATTAGCCTATATAGGTACTGTCCCACTGCAGGGCAAAGGCCTCCATCATAGAAATAAAGTCATCGCTACTACGATGGGATTAGGCTTTATCACCATGCTTGCCTAATGCGGATTGGTGATCCCAATCCCGAGCTATGTTCGAAACATTCTAAACATACCCTTGCTTGACCCGGGAATTGAACCCAGGACCCAGGATCACGGCCCGGTACTTAAACCACTAACCCAACGGGGCGTTCATCTTTTTGCAACGGGGGCGGAAAAACTATTTATTTGTTTGTTTGGTAGAACATTTTTTTTTTATGTGATAGGTGGCAGACGGATCACCTATGCTGCCGCTGATAGATAATCGCAATAAAAGTGGAGTATAGACAAGGCCGTGTGGTCCCCGGCAGAGTAGAATAGGCCACCCTCACTCTTACCGAGGTGTCGTAAAAGGCGACTAAGGCAAAGCTGCTGGCATGATCATCAGCATCCAGAGAAGGAAAACTCTGCATTTATATCAAAACCCTCGCCAACCCGTCTGCCAAGCGTGGCGAGTATGGCAATTACCCCTCATGTGATTGAGGGAGGCCCGTGCCCCAGCAGTGGGGACTTAATTGGGCTGACGATGACGATGATGACGATAGACAAGATAGAACCTGTGAATGAGCGATGGATAAGAACGCGTCTTCCATGCGGGGGGTCGTAGTTAGAATCCGAGCATGCACCTCTGGGTATTTTAAATCTATGTGCGTATTCCTACCATTAGCTCAGGGGTGATGAACACATCGTAAGGAAACCTGTTTTGTAAAGTTTCTGAAAAGTTTAACCATGCTTCAGTTGGTCTGGTTCCCTGTTAAAGGGATGCGAAGGTCAGACGGAAGTCGCTTCTTTGTAATTACCAAACCTTTATTTATGAATATCAATTTGTGTTTTGAAATACAATTATTTATAGTAAGTAATTAATTAAAATTAGCACGTATAATTGCGTAATTAATAGAAAAAGGAAATATGTATTACTGGCTTATTAATACCGCTCGCGTGTGTGCTTTTGCCTCTAATGGTGGCATTACGAATCTCAGGCTGATTACTAGGCCTATCAGATGATTGCACAATTTATTTGCGATAAAAATCAGGACAATCATAGCAACCAGTAATCCAGTCAATCTGATTTTTTGGTAGTGTTATTTTGTACTTAACTGGCGAAACCCCCGTTTGGTACATGATTTCTTGAGCAAATATGGAAAATGCCCCTAGGAGTACCCCAGAGGAGAGCCCCACAGTACCCGGCCGTCTTCCAGAGGCTTCTTCTCTTATGAGTGGAGGGCCGGCCGTCACTAAAATGCCCGGGCCGGTTTTATCAAATCCTGAATCATGCTCTAAAAGCCCACCAGGCCCCACGCAATTGCATTACACGCTAAAATGAGGAGGAGGGAAATTTAAACCTACCTTCTCGACTTCTAACTTCAGAGAAGCCGAATTGGTCGAAAACCAGCGCTGTCTTGGAATGTCTCATTCTGTGGCAGCACAAGCTGAGCCACCTCTTTTTAACCCCCGACGCAAAAAACGACGGGATGTTATAAGTTTGACATGTCTGTGTGTCTGTCTAGGGCATCCTAGCTCCCGAACAACTGAACCGATTTTGATTTAAGATAGCTAAGAACACCCCCTCGGGATTTGTGTTCTTAGCTATGTTAGATAAAAATCGGTGGATTGTATGTTTTAATACAACTCCCACAATATGGGTATCATATAAAAGGGCCTGAGTAGCAGAATATATTTATTGTGACAAATTCAAATCCAAGATGACCGCCGTCGAGGGCTTTTTTAAATTTTCAATTAAATTTTTGTTCATACTTATTGTGGACTTAATTTATCCAGTGCTATGTTTCTTATATGTATCATGTCTTAATAAGATAAACGTATTTGTATTTAGTGACGTACCGTATGCGCGTGCTGCAGCACCGCGAGCGGCGCGGCGGCGTCGTGCAGCAGCGCGCGCCTGGCGTCGTGGTGCGCGACGGCGGCGCTGGCGGCGCGGCGCAGCGCGGCGGCGGCGGCGGCGGCGCGGGCGCGCGCCTCGCCTGCTTCCTGCGTGCGCTGCGTTGTTAGCTCGCGAATCAGAGCGCTCACGCTCTCCACCTGATAGAGAAGAGATATCATTTGGTTGCGTCCACATCTGACGAATGCGCCGCGAATGTGCAGCTCGCGAGCCGCTCGCGCGCCGTTCGCATACGGCGTAACTTGAGCGCGAACTGCGCGCGAGCGTCGCTGCAGTGGCACACGACCCTAAAATGCTTGCAAGCTGCGCATGCGGCGTTTTCGTAAAATCTGGACGCACCTTTACAAATCGCGCAATGTGGGTTTTTGCGTGTGGAAAATCCACTAGATGGTTCACTGTTGGACTGAGGTCAGAGATCACGTGTATAGGTTGTTTAGTTTATCAAATTGACATTTTTAACAGATCACGTTTTAAAATAACCAATCAAATTTTGTATGGACCTCACACTTATAGTACCATCCATCTAGCGGATTTTTCACACGCGAAAACCCTCATTAATTGTACTAGCGGGAAGCGATGGTTGTAATAGAACCGTACAGCGTTCTTACCCATTGCATGTCGATGTTTCCCTCGGGGTGCAGCATCTCCATGAGCGACTCCTCCACCGGTGTCACCTGCAGCGAGTACTTCTGCGCCAGCGCACACGCCTGCAACAAGAATCACACCATATAACAGGCTACTCACACACATACATGCACTAGTCAGTATGCCATGCCGAGATCTCAGTACGTGCTGTGATCTTAGATATCAATGTTAGCAAGAACCGTCCAGTCGGAACTACGCACAAACTGGACCACGGTTACAATCAATCAATCAATCAAATAATTCTTTATTTGCATAGGCTTGTATACAGCACTTACAAATCGTCATACATTTTAATGACTTAAAACTATTTATAAGTACTTATGTATAATTTACATGTTAATACATATATATGTTGATACATAAAATATACTAAAGAAATAAATAAACATAATGCGATTCTACCACCGGCTCGGAAAGTTGTTTCTGGTCGAGAAGATCCGGCAAGAAACTCGCCAGTTACTCTTTTTAATCGCCAAACTTTCATACAATGTTGTGTCATCATCATACCAAGCCATACAGTTTAATTATTACACAAAATAAAATAAAGGAAATAATAATAAAATAAATATTATGAGGTAAACCGAAGCAGACCAGTCCCCAAAGGTGGCACCTGTTCACAAGTATGACGTACGTGTCAGCCATCATTTCACTCAACCATATTAGAGGGAATGTAATGACCCGCCACATAGCGCCACCACCTCAGAGACATTTGAGTGAGCATGACTACTTAGGTTCCCCTCATAGGTCACAAAGAGTAGTAGTTACTTAATCCAGACTAATAAACTGCAGGACGAGGTGTACAATAGTAGGTGGTTAGCATCCCGTCAATTATTGAATAATCAATACAAATCAGTTTTCATACATTCAAAATCAAAAATGTCTTTATTTATGAATGTCAAATATTATGGTCATTACAATTTTCATTCTTATACAAATTATGATTACAGTGACAGTATGATATACAATGCTTATAATCAATATCGTTTAGATAAATCGTCAATGAAAAATTATGAAATGAATTATACATTAGAGGACAGGCGAAGAGATCAACATGTCCAGGAACCTTATCATTCAAATAATCCTTTACTTTATAGTAGCCTTTCTGCATTAGGCAGTTTTTTACATGCAACTTAAACTTATGTACCGGTAAATCAATAATATTTTGAGGTAACTTATTAAACATTCTAATGCTCAATCCTACAAATGAACTTCCAATTTTATGAAGTCTTAGATTTGGGACAGCAAGCCTATGTTTATTTCGCGTGTTAAAGCTATGAAAAATCAGATTTTTGCGAGTAAAGGTGCAAGTTCTTGCGTACAAACATAATACAATCAAAAATGTATTGAGATGATACGGTTAAAATATTGATTTCCTTGAATACTTCTCTGAGTGAGTCACGTGATCTAAGACCGTAGATGGCACGGATGGCCCTCTTCTGCAAAATGAAGATGGCATGTAAGTCAGCACCGGATCCCCACAGTAGTAGACCATATGACATCAGACTATGAAAATAGCTAAAATAAACCAGTCTCGCTGTCTCGATATCAGTCAGATTCCTTTATCTTTCTAACTGCATATGCAGCTGAACTAAGTCTTCCTGCCAAGACAGCAATATGAGGGCTCCATTGCAATTTTGTATCCAGAGTGATACCTAGAAAAACTGTGGAGTTTATGACTTCGATAGGTTCGTTATTCATGACAATATTCATTTTGACCTGCCTTACATTAGGCATTGTGAACTTAACACATTTTGTTTTCTTTCAATTAAGAACCAAGTTATTATAAGTAAACCACTGTAGTACTTGAGAGAGTGTGTTATTTACTTCGTCAACATTTTTCTTTTGCCTATCAACCTCAAAAATCAAGGATGTATCGTCAGCAAATAACACTATCTCACATAGATCATTGGTATAGTAAGGAAGGTCATTTATATAGATTAAAAAGAGCAAGGGCCCCAATATAGAGCCCTGGGGCACACCCATGGTTAGAGGGGCGCCAGAAGAGTTAGTTCCATTGACATTGACCTTCTGAATCCTATCTGATAAGTAAGATTTGATTAGACTTAGTGAGGTGTCTATGACACCGTAATGCTGTAACTTCATTAGCAATGTTTCATGATTGACGCAATCGAATGCTTTAGACAAATCACAGAATATTCCAATAGCATCTCGCTTTTTCTCCCACGCATCAAATACATGTTTGATAAGCGCCACTCCAGCATCAGTAGTGGATTTCCCTTTTGTGAATCCAAATTGCTTACTGTGCAATATTTTATTCAGGTTTAAATGAGACAATAACTGAGTAAATATTACTTTTTCAAAAATTTTGCTGAGAGCAGGCAGTATAGAAATAGGTCTGAAGTTAGACGGGTCACTTTTCTCACCCGACTTGAATAACGGTATTATTTTACTGTATTTCATCACATCGGGAAATTGACCGTCGTCAACACATTTATTAAATATTATTGCTAAGTGGGGTGCGATAGAATGTATTCTATTTTTGATTATATCTACCGAGATGCCCCATAAATCTTCAGTCGGTTTCATATTTAATTCTTTGAATGTTTTTAAAATTATATTAGAATTGACATGATTGAATCTAAAAGGCGTGTTGCACTTATCAACATGAGACCTGAGGAGAGAAGCAGCGAGATGTGGACTGGAATTCAATTGATTGGTTGTTGTGACTGGTATATTAGAAAAGAAAGACTGAAATGTTTCTGCTACTTCAGAGTCAGAAACAAGTGATTTGCCATCAATTTTAAGAGAGAGCTTGTTGTCTTTTGTTTTATTTTTACAAGTCTCTTTATTTATTATCTTCCAAGAGATTTTACTTTTATTAGGGGCTTTTATTAGTGTGTAAAATAATTTGATTTTGCCATTGCACATACTTTTTTGAATAATTTTGAGTATGTTCTGACATATTCAATTAAATTAGCGTTTTCAGAATTGGCTTTGATATCATATAATTCAAACAGCCTCTTTCTGCTTTTATAGATGCCTGTAGTGGCCCAGTCACTGAATTTAGTTTTAGAACTATCTAATTTAATTGTTTTTTTAGTGAAAATCTGATTATATTCTTTTTCAACCACATTAAAAACCATATTATAAAGCTGATTAGCATTTCCATCGTGACATGATAACGCAGGTACCTTTCTAGAAATATTTTCTTTAAATTTTTCTTTACGGTTTACAGTTATTGGCCTGCACACAAAGCTACATGAAGAGGGTGCATGACTGTATTCAAACATTACTAGTTGTCCACTATGATCTGAGTTTATGAAGTTTATTATGGACTTGTCTAATACATCACAGTTACAAAATATGTTATCTAAGCAAGTAGCTGTGGTGGGGCTTACTCGTGTGGGTTCGTTAAAAAGATGATATAAATTGAATGATCTGAAAAGATTCAGAAACCGCACTGAGTTCTGAGAATTATCTAAAATATTGATGTTAAAATCCCCGCACACAACCACTTTTTTATTAGATGAACATATTTTTCTTAATACTTCTTCCATAATGGATTCAAATGAAGTAAAATTCCCAGATGGAGGCCTGTACACACAAACAATGACATGTCGTTCAAGCTCCGCACATGCTAGCTCAATAGTTCGCTCAAGTGAAAGTGAAAAGACATCTTTGCGTTCTTTATATTTAATGGAATTATTTAATAAAATTAGTGACCCGCCTCTGATTGCAGTCTTTCTCGTGAACGAACTACCGACGCTATAGTTGTCAATATTAATAATTAATTCATACTGTCTTAACCAGTGTTCCGTAATACATAATACATGGACATTCATTTTATTTAAAAATAATTCCAATTCAAGTAATTTGCCAGACAAACCCTGTATATTCTGATGAATAAGGTTTAGATTTTTAGGGTTTCTTTTTGTCATTGGTTTGCAAGAGGATTCCTCTATTGTCTCACATTGTAATTTAAATCATTTGGAATAAAATTATTTTGGGTAATCAAATTATTAATATTAAATGCTAACAGAGTAGCTATTTCTTTTTTAATTTTATCAGGCAAATAAAAAGTTTTGCCAGTCAACAAATACTTATTATCTATAAATTTATTTGTGTCAAAAAACACACACTATGACTAAAGGTCAGGTTGTATAATAATGTATTCAATAAATGAATACTGTTATATACAACATGAGGGTTCATCACACTTTCAGCAAAATCAGCGTAAGGAAACCTGTACGATATTGTTGAGATAATAAGTAATATCGTGCTTTTTCTCACCGCGTTTCTTCAAGCAATTGATATCCGTAACCTGTGTTACGGATATCAGAATCAACAGTGGGATTACAAATATATACATATAATACTTTTCTTTTGTAAATACATACTTATAATACATAGAAAACACCCAGACCAATACAAACAAACATGTTCATGCACACAAATGTTTGTACTGTGCGGGGATCGAACCCGCAACCCTTGTATCAGAGGCAGCGTTCACTACCACTGTTCCAATCGGGTCGTCGCACATAGATTCGGCACTTAGATCAATACGTGAACGAGTTGAATGCAGTGCTCTCCCTTCGACTCTTGGACGTAGTTAACAAATAGCTTCCAGTTCGTCATTAGGAGACACAGCACACACGCTATTTCTAGCATTAGGCGATCGTCGATTTAGCCGCTTTTTAGAAGTTGAATGCAGCGACCACACATCCCACTCTGCAGACTTAAAAACGCCAAACGCGGTGTTGATTCGCTTTCCGCTAATCTAGTGCTGCCGATTCTGTTGCTGCTGAATAGCAGCGATTTCAATCGCTGAAACATGCGATTCCGAATTTTCGACACCACCATTGAATGCAAAAAGTCGCCACAACATGTTTCAGCACAGACATAGATTCAGTCGCTAAATCACCGAACGTCGATGGAAAAAGTAGCGTGTCTGTGGTGGCCCTAAGTTGTAACAGTAAAAGTGAGTCAGAATTCCCAGACACACCTATGTAAAACCTATTTTGTATGCTCTCGATGACCATTGCTAACACAAATGCATGAGTGATGACCGCGAGCGAAAGTGAGACGGAAAGCGTAAAGTTATGTGCTCGGACTTGACAAGGCCGTCCTTACACCGGTATTCTACGACGAGGTCACACTACAGTGATTCCAGATTGTCTCGATTGAGGAATTACTCGAGTTTTTCTAGAGTGGTAAATATGTTGACATTAATTAGTGTTCTGTATGGACCTAAATTGAATAAACTATTTTCATTATTATCATCATTCATCAGTCATGAATGGTTTTACCAGATTTTTGTCTAATGAATTTGAATGAACTACAGGTAAGATTAGTGCGAGATCCGATCAAAGTGGCGGTCTCCTCTTTTGCTCGGGTCGCTGAGCCCGTGGAGTAAATAAGTAGGTACTTTTGAATCAAAAACTGCCTGATCATAATAGGAGCTTAACTAAGCGTTGCATAAAATGCTGATGTGAATGAATACGTCATCGGACGGTGATTGCAGAGCTTGAAAAGAGGAGACCATAAAATATCTTTTATCATCGACTCATTGGCTAGAATAAGTCTTATAGATAACAGGCAGTGCAAAGGACAGGGAAATGGCAAAAGATCCCACGTGAAAATGGCTCTTAATACATAAGATTGATCGTGAAAAGTTTTAAAATACCGAATTATATATACCTATCACACCAGCGACATTTTGTTGAATAATATTACAGGACTTAACTTTATCACAGAGTGCAATAGCCTCTTACGTGAGGCCTTCGACCAACACAACACAAGGGCAATGTTGGATTTTAATCTTTGTGTGGTTTCGAGTTGGTAGAGATTCATAATGAGACAATCCACTATGCCACTCCAATTTTAGGCGCGGTTTGATAAAGACAAGACAGCCCAAAGCTTTAAATGAACGGACGATTAGAAAGCATTTTTCATTAGGTGTAAAAACAGATTTGATGTTTAAAACTTAGTGATGAAAAATGATGAGTGAATTTTCTTTCCTTTAGCCTTATCGTTACTTGCCTGGTGGGAAGGCCAAACGTTTCCAGATGTAATGTTCATTATCAATAAAATAGAACTATTGACTCCATTCGACGATAGATAAACCGCAACATAAACCTTGAATGTAAGCAATTTACCTCAATCAATAAAAATCGCAAGGATGTGCTTTCTAATCCCGTAATAGATAACGAACGTAATTTAATTGGCACACTTCCGATATCCCGGAACATAATAAAGCCATTAAGATAACAATAATACAGTTGTTCTCCCATTCCAATGCTATGACAGATTACCAGCATGTGGGTGATAGATATGCCGAAAGCGGAGGATAAATACAACCTGATCTCGTCTTCAGTCACATTTAGCGTAAGGGACTCGGAAGGAGAATACTAGTACAAGAATAAAATTGTGGTATCAAATATTGAAAATGACGATTTTAAAAGTAGCATTACTTTTAGTATCATTAGGACATAGTTTCGGTAAGTGAAAATATTTTGATATATGTGTTTCCTGGTCAATGGTCAAAATGTCGAAAATTTCAAGCTTATTGGTAGGAATCTAAGAATGGAAGGACCACTGCGGTATATTTCAGAAACGAGCATACATCTTCCTACAACAACGTCGGCAACGCATCTGCAATCAAACTAGAGTAGCGGTTGTCCACGGATAACGGTGATCCATTACCATCATGCGACCCGCTAATTGGTTTGCCTACCTTTAGGTAAAAAGCAATATATAAAATAAATCCTGTGAGTTGAACTTTTGCTTGAGGACTCTAATTCAATATGCTCACTGTGTCTGGACTTGTTTTATACCAAGAAACGACCCGTTAGTGCAAATTTAGTCAGCAAAAGAACAATACAAATTCTTATTAAAGTTTTGATCAAAAAGACATTAATACAATGCAAGAAACAGTATTTACGTAGGCCCTGTATTCTAATTCGAAGAAACAACTAAAAAAAATGAAAACCTAAAAAAACATAAAACCTCAACCTAAAAATAAATACTTACTTATTTGACTCCTATAAAAATCTTTCTTTCTAAAAATTGATTGAGCTAAAAATTCTTCCCAACAGGCAAAGTATCCGACGAGAAGATATCATTAGGAACCTTATTAGAGCTGGCCCCAGCGGACCCTCAGGCTGTGCTGGAGTCCATCATCCCGGCGGATCACGTGAGGATAGTGGAGCACGACGACATGTACCCTGGGGACATGGAGCCCCCCGCCGACAAACCCGACAGGATTGTTGGCGGCCAGGAGACCACTATCGAGGAACATCCCTACCAGGTTTGTACCTATCTCATCATTATCGTCCCAGCCAAGAGACGCCCACTGCTACACATACCTAGCCTAAGGATTTCTAACCGTTCGGTCGATTCTGCGCCACCCCCTTTCAAAAATAATTCCGCGATCTTCACCTACGTTATCTGTTCACTTTGTGGGGGTGCCTACCACGGGTGCGACTTCCGGTATGCGGTTATAGAACTAAAATAGTAAAAAATATACCTCGAAATTCGACTCATCGGATCATTCCGCTCATTCGGATCATTCGGTTCACTCGGACTCGAGATACATTTTGAGTCGAATGATACATTCGGAGCGAACATTAGAGATTCGGAACAGTGTATCATTTGGCTGAGTCGGATCACTGAGTCGTTTCATTAAAGAGTTACACACGTCTAGTAAAAATACCTTGCGTTTGTAATCTATTTTGGAGTTGACTAACTGTTCGATTCGCAGGTGAATTTATGAACTTACTATAACGCAGATTCCAATTTATGAAGAGCCTGGTATCACGAGCTCATTAAGCCAGGAGACGATCTAGTAAGCAACCGTGTTATCCTGTCTGATTGCAGGTGTCATTCATCGTGAATAAACAGTACTTCTGTGGAGGTTTCATCGTCAGCGAGGACTACATAGTGACGGCGGCGCATTGTGCGCAGAAGTGAGTAGTGTAAACCTGCCAGATCTCTTTAAGAACCACGCTTGGCAGACGGGTTGGCGAGGGTTTTGATATAAATACAGAGTTTTCCTTCTCTGGGTGCTGATGATCATGCCAGCAGCTTTAACTTAGTCGCCTTTTACGACACCTCGGTAAGAGTGAGGGTGGCCTATTCTACTCTGCCGGGGGCCACACGGCCATGAAGAAATAAGTTCTCTTATTTAAGGTCACCAAGGTTTATTTTTTTAGAAACATTACCGACGTCACCTGGTTCCACAGTTTGTGGTGCCACAAACGCGTTGTCAGCATAATTATCATGGGCCTTAATGATATTCAGTCTAGGATATAGGCCTCCTCCGATTTCTACCATGATTGACGGTCTTGTTCCCGTATCATCCAGCCATGTCCAGCGTGTCTATAATTCGATATCGTCACAGCAATTTTCTGGTGGTCTTCTTTTCCCTCTTGTCTCGCACGCGTGCGTATGTAATTCTCTATAAATTCCAGCGTGGACCCATCAACGGTCGTCCTGCGTGCGGGCAGCTCGTTCCGCAGCAACGGTACTATCATCCCCATCGCGACCGTGACGCCGCATCCTAACTACGACGACCCACGCTTCGACAAGGACGTGGCGGTGATGAAGACCGTCGACAAGATTCAGTTCTCGGAGACCATCCAGCCGATCCCGCTGCCGCCGGTGGGCCGCCCTATGAGAGGGGGCTCCAGGATCATCGTCAGCGGATGGGGAAGGACAAGGGTATTTTTTTTTTACAGTAACACAGTATATTGGCTCTTCTCAGCTTGATGGTCAGCAGGAGAAAATCCCTCGTTGCAATGTAAGTATCGAATCGAGATGCCAAGCGATGGCATCACCTCCGTTGGGACTGCCATACTGGCCCGCGAGATAGCTTCTTCACGCTTCGTTTGAAGGAATCCATTTCTCAAAGGAACTAACCTCCTCCTCATCTTAGCAGTTGAGTCCCAAGCCGACGCTTGGAATATGAACCAGGAATTATAATTATGTTAAAATAGCTAGTGGCTCAAAATATGTGCTCCCAAAGATCAACGATGACGTCGAGATCGGAGAAGATGACCCCCACAAAAAGGTATACAGAGGAGGGCGGTGTTTAATTCCTTATGACTGAAATAACATGCCATACGTGCCAAGCTGATTCCAGCATTCTTCTTGTAACAACCATACATTACGTTTATAACAATTATTCTTAACTATTAGATCAATCCTTAGTCTGTATCTTTGATCTTAACTTCAGTTCGGGGCCTCCACGATCCCGGAACGGTTGATGGACGTGGAGATACCGGTGGTGAACCACCTGCAGTGCTACCTGGTCTACTCGTCAGTGCTCACCAACAACGAGTTCTGCGCTGGCAACTTCTTCCTGGGCGGCCAGGGAACTTGTCAGGTGCGTAACAGTGTTTGCGTTCTTTTTCATCGTATTCCATTCCTGAAGATCTGATCAACGGAGAGGTGAAAGACCTTACCCACAACAATAAATCGGCCGGCTGCGGCTAGCTGATCGTCCTCTCCCATCAATTGTACCCGGTGATATACCGGTTTGACCAGAATCAGGAATTGTGAGTGTCCTGGCTGTGGCACAGTACGGCGGTGTTCATGTACCTATTGAGAGTTACTAATAATAACTCCGGCTGATTTTCGGCTATAGCCACCCAGCTCAACAATGAACTAACTGCAGCTTCTTTTCCTTTTAAAAATAGACGTAACCTCATTCTTGTTCGTGGCACCTAAATATACCTAACGTTATCTGCTTTCAATGGAATCTCAATTACACGAAAATTGTGAATGTTGTCCCACAGGGTGACTCAGGGCGGCGCGGCCATACAAGACGGCGTGGCGGTCGGCATCGTGTCGTACGGCCGGGGCTGCGGCCAGCCGCTGTCCCCCAGCGTCTTCGCCGACATCGCCGCCAAGCCCATCCGAGACTTCATCACGGAACAGACCGGGTTATAAACAGTAGCCCAATAGGGCATGGGCGTAGCTAGGGGAGGGTTTGGGGGTTGAGAGATAAGATTTGAACCTTGCGTGTGGCATAATTCCTACGTTTTACCCTAAGCTTAAACTTGAACCCCCTCCCGCCCCTCCTTAATTCTGGATACGCTCGTGCAATGGGGTAATTTGGTATTTCCATCTGGGGCAAATTGGGCTCTAGCAGATGGGGGGTAAAAGCGTGGCAGTCAGTTACTGCTTGGCATTAAAATGGCTGAATAAAATTGATACTGAATTATCCGCCAAAATTGTAACTTAAATTGGAATGAAATACATAGATGACGGACTGAAGACAAAATAGACATGGTTAGTGGACTGAGTAAGATTAATAAGACCATAATTGTATGTTGTCAACTGGAGTGATTCAATCGTATTATTACTGGTTTACATAGTGCGACCTCCTGCCTAGCCAGTGGAAATTGTCTACTCGGCTTGTCATGCGAGCAACTTTCCAGCTCGCTCGTGCGAGTTACTCGTAAGTGACGTCCACACTAGTGCGAGTTACTGGTGCAGCTACTCGACAGGCTGACACGTATGCTAGATCGCACTGTGTA
The DNA here is from genome assembly GCA_019059595.1 of Marasmia exigua. Classification (NCBI taxonomy): domain Eukaryota; kingdom Metazoa; phylum Arthropoda; class Insecta; order Lepidoptera; family Crambidae; genus Marasmia; species Marasmia exigua. The sequence goes on from CM032478.1 coordinate 10,530,055, forward strand.
AACCGGTCTCTCGACATAGTGTATGCGATAAAGCTGTGTTTAGAGTGAATGAAGGTACTTTCTTTATTATTTCATTTAGAAGTGATATTGAGTATCTTTGGGAGATGTGAACCATGTCTTATTATGGGTGTGTAATTGTAGTTGATTGAAGTAGTATATTAAATATGATTTTTCATAGATTTGTTTTTACTTTTTATCCTCAAAAGTTAGGAATGTAGTAACAAAATAATAACGTATTTGCTTAACCCATATAGATAAGCTAGTGTGGCCTAAACATATTATTGTCACAGATATTAGTTATTGTAAAACTCATAATATAAACCAAAACACCTTTGTTGTGAATAAAATTAGTAAAATAAATATTTATATTTGTCTGTAGCCTGTATTGAGCATTTTGATATGAAAAATTGTTGAATCTATTAATTGCGACGTCCAGTGTATAAAACAATCGATAGCAGAGTCCGTTAGATTAAGTTAGATAAACAAGTCAACAAGTATGTGTGGCCATTGTTATGTTAATTTAAGTACTTCAATACATATCAATAGGTTTGTTGGTACTTAATGCGTCTTCAATTTGACTTCACTTTTTATTATAAAAATAGACTGTAAAGCGATACAGTTATCTCAACAACGACCGTGTAATGACCTAATACACAATTAGTATGAACTAACCTTCGAGTAGAATAGGCCACCCTCACTCTTACCGAGGTGTCGTAAAAGGCGACTAAGGTAAAGCTGCTGGCATGATCATCAGCACCCAGAGAAGGAAAACTCTCCATTTATATCTAAACCCTCGCCAACCCGTCTGCCAAGCGTGGTGAGTATGGCAATTACCCCTCATGTGATTGAGGGAGGCCCGTGCCCCAGCAGTGGGGACTTAAATGGGCTGATGATGATGAACTAGACCTGTTAAAGTATATACCAACTTATCCAAAGATACGAAAATAAATTACCAAACAATGAACAAATGTTAATTTGTACAAATAACATTAAATTAATTATTTACTTACTAGATTTTTACTAAAGAAACAAATCTAAATACTGTTTACATAAACAGACTCTTCGTGCAGACTACTGTAGTGTGTGTGCTCCACGTGATTTAAAAATAACAAAACATTGCGGGGTGGTGATCAATTAATATCTGTGTGTTCTATTAAATCACTTCTTACAACAACACTATTTCTATAACCTATCTCGGAGTCAGATCAATGTATGTGATTCAGAATCAGAATCAGGATCAGAACTTTATTTGCAAAACGAATGTCACATTTGTATACAGTTAGTCAGTACATTATAATATAGTTACAATTTCGTTTTTCGATTTGTGAAATATTTATTTATTTAATTCAAAATTTGGAACATATAATAAATAATACACACAATATTGTAAGTACCAACTTGAATAAGTTATCAACTTGAATAAGATATTATTATCTTATTATATTTGTAAGCTATGAATTGTCAAGACACGAGGTAAAATTAACGTAATGTCTACCATTCATGTAAACTTTTTTTATGCAAATAAATATCTTGAAACATAGTAAAATAATTAATTAATCAGCATCACTCGGTTACTTAATTTTCCAATTTGAATTCTGTAATCAAATGACAGCATGTGGGTGCTAGACTGATAACGCGGCCGAAACTGCGGATAAATGACACCAACATCGTCTGCAGGCACATTCGTCTTGGGACACTCGCAACACATTACAGTCTAGTCAATTTTAATAAACAGTATAATTTGATCACATCGTAATGAAACTGTTAACAGTAATCTTAGTTGTAGTGGGTAATCAATGTTTCGGTAAGTTCTTTTTATTCATGCAGATTTACTTTGTTTAAAAGCATTCGACGACGAACATCAGTGTACAGGAAAATCAACGCTGGTTAAAGTTACACTGATTATGGCATAAGAATACCTGGCTAGTTGTAATATGTAACTCATTTTAAATAATAATAATTAATAATAGATAGACACTTATTAAACCATGTAAAGCGTACCCCAGGCTCCAGAGCATCAGCGTAGGACGCAACCGGGAATTCATGCTAAGACGAGGAGTAACTCATTAATTTATTTTAGCATAGGTGGTGGACGTGTGTAACTCTTTACTGAAACGACTCAGTGATCCGACTCAACCAAATGATACACCGTTCCAAATCTCTAATGTTCGCCCCCGAATGTATCATTCGACTCTGATGGATCTCGAGTTCCAGTGGTCCGAATGAGCTGAATGATCTGAGTGAGCCGAATGATCCTAATGAGCGGAATGATCCGATAAGCCGAATGATCGGAATGAGCTGAATGATCCGAGTGAGTCTAATGAGCCGAATGAGCAGAATGACTCAAGGATCTATCTGAGAGTAGATGTTCCAAATGAAGCGTTTCACTGTTCCGCATCTCTGCACTGATCCAGATGCAAATGTTCCAATCTTTTGAAAGATACGTTTTTGCCAGGTCTATAGCATAGATAAGTAATTATATCTATACAAAAAGGTAAATCCTACAGACAGTGGCAACGCTTATAGCTAATCCGATAACACGAAACGTTTGCGCGACGTAACCGATACCTGGCGCCATCTATTGGTATAAAGTGGAACTAATGTTCCGAAACCAAGTGGAGGTGGGACATTAACTGAAACTTTGGATCGAAAATAAATAAAAAACAGCCAAGTGCGAGTCCCGTACGGAAACTAACTACACGGCCTACTAACGCAAACGTGCCCTAAGAACTACGGTTTTTTATAATATTATTATTAAATTATGTTTAGTTCAGGAAGAAGAACACTGGAAAATATTTTGAGGTGTTTTTTTATTTTCCAGTTTAAATAAATAAATAAGTAATGCGTCATAAAAATAAATACAAAACTTTCAATTTGTACATCTAACCCTTTTTATTTTGTATCCCATTTGTACTCGTAGCTTCATATTATTAATAGCACTTCATATGTTATAGAAGCTTTGTATAATGTAAACCCCCTATTTTTAAAGATTTAATTACTACATTTTCAGTCTAATAAGGATCCGTATGAAACAGTATACTTATTGGATTTTTTATCATATTAGGTCATAAAATACATATACATATAATTCCGCTAAAAAATCAATTATGCATCAAACAGATTATAAATGTTAAATTATTCCACGTTTGCACATCATGTGTAATTATAATGTTATGTTCGTACTTCACATTTGAGATGTAAGTACATTTAAGCATTTTTTTAAATCAACATGTAACATCAAATAAGACCTACCGGTCACAGCTTTTAGGCATTCCTTTAACGGTAGAACTAGATTAATGTACAGTGTGTGTCTATGGACATTCCCAACCACGTGTTTTATCAACCATTCTGAATAACATTTGTTCTACGACTTTTCGAAATTAGTCGAAAATTTTTTCGAGTCCCCATATAAAATGACCAAGTCACGTGACCGACTTTGTATGAGAAGTTGAATTTGTTTTATGGGGATTTCCAAAAGTCATAGAACAAATGTTGTTCAGAATGGTTGATAGAACACGTGGTTAAAGGGATGTAAATGTTCACAGATACACCCTGTATAAACATGATTTAGTCTGAAATCAATAAGTATGCGCCATTGGCAAACCAAAACCTATAAATGTCTTTTGCCTGAAGATCGTGTGGCAGAAATCTCTTTTAGAGATAAGACCGCTGGAATTGGATGTTCAATTTCTGTAAATTATTAGACAAATTATATACTTCATTTTCTCAAAATACATCACTTATGTTAAGTACATAAGGCTTATAATATATAACCCTATATTAGAAGTATATCTATCTATATATCAACAGGCTACGCAAGTCCATGGTCAGCTGACCAATTAGACTTCGAAGGTTTAGAGAGCATCTCGACAGAGGAACCACTGAGCCTACTGGAGTCCATTATCCTCGCGGACGACGTGCACATCCTGGACGATGCCTGGAGTAGCATTGACAAGAATGACATAGTTGGCAAGACTCACAGGAATACTGCAAATGGCGATGGAGATAAGGCAAAAGGCGCTGATGAGGTGGTGGGCGGGCAAGACGCGTCTATAGAGGACTTCCCTCACCAGGTCAATAACTTTTAATCTCAAATAGCTCACTGGAAGCAGCTACGCGACCGCATTTCACATATTTTCATCAGCACACACAATGCACGAGTTTTGCGTTTGGAATAAACCTAGAGAAGTAACCTGTGGCCGTTTTTAGTGCCGGTATCTGAAGATGTTTGACCGCTATCAGTACCACTATGTACAGTTGCTTTAAAAGTGTTAGAAAAGCTCAGTTTACAGTTCATTCTTTTGGGTTTCATATTGTCTGGTTGGAGGCGAAATCATTTACTCTGATTTTTAAATATATATATACTAAAAGAAGAGGTTCGCAAAAATTTCTGCGAAAAAAACCCGCCTTCAAATACCACGAACTAAAGAGTTTTATCACTTTATACACTGCGCTGTGTTTCGCCGTGTGAGTGAGGTTACCGGAGGCCCAATGGCGGGTAAGGGGAAAAGGTTGGCAGCGCACTTGTGGCTCCACTGGTGTTGCGGGTGTCCATGGGCGGCGGAATTGCTTACCATCAGGTGATCCGTCTGCTCGTCTTCCACCTCTCATATAAAATAAAAACACATTTTATAACAGTATCTCGAGAAAAGGTGTTACTGAAGTCGGCGCCTAATCTCTGTTGAATAATTGATTGTTGTATTAAATTACAAAGTATTGGGCGCCGACTTCGGTAACACCTTTTCTCGAGTGTACTGTTATAAAATGTTATTTGAAATGTATAAAGCGATAAAAATATTATTTTACACTTTTTAGTTCGTGGTATTTGAAGGCGGTTTTTTTTCGCAGATTTTTTTTAATTAAATTATATTTGTTATGTTCTTGCTTTAATAAATCATATATTCTTTAATGATTTATTAAAGCAAAAACATATGCTACCTATGAAGAAAGGAAAAAAATACTTAGCTTCTTTGAAATTCTAACAATATTTATAATGTCGATTTCAGGTGTCGTTCCTTTACAATGACAATCAACAGTTCTGTGGAGGATTCATCGTCAGTGAATATTACATAGTGACGGCAGCGCATTGTACATTGAAGTAAGTATCTATTCTGTTTACTATACCCAAAACTGGAATTGAAGACCAAAAAATCTACTACAATGTTGCCACTGCAATAAAATGATCGCATATAATAGTATATACCTTTTTCTTAAAAACATACGCCAATATAATTTGTTTATTGGTAATTTTAATTCTATAATATAAAGAAGTAATTTTGTTGACTCATATTTACATAAACACAAGACAATTTAATAAAAAGCTGGTATTGAGCTTGTGTCACTTTAGGTGTTAATAAGTATTATATAGGTCGAGTGACCGACTCAGATTCCATAGTCAGAGATTCTGACATTAGAGATGGTGAAGATGAAGATGTAATTAAGTTTCTATTTTTTGAGAAAATCCTTATCGTGAATTGTGCCAGCCTATTCTAAGAAAATAAGCATATAACAAAAAGGTTGAAAAAGCCTGAAAACTTAATTTGACAATGACATAAGTGACATTGATACATTTGACACTGACGTATCTGTCGTAGTTTTTTTTGTCTTTAATTCCAGTTTCGAGTATAGAGAGGGTAATCAGACCAACTGCACCATGATTACATGTTAAGAACCATTAAGCAACTTTTGGTACGTATCCGCAACGTGTAGGTTACGATGGTTTGCCTCACCGTGATGCTAGTATTTCGACACATAGAAATCCTACAAATTTCAACAAGTTCCAACGAATTCCAGCCTAACACCGTCAGAGGTGGTTCTACTCGCGGGCGCCACCAACCGCAGCGAAGGCTCCGCCATCCCCATCGCCGAGGTGGTCGCGCACCCGGAGTACAACAACCCGGAGTTCGACAAGGACGTGGCTGTGATGAAGACCGCCGAAAAGATACAGTTCTCTGACACCATCCAGCCCATCAAGTTGACAGAGCAGGGCCGCACCGTGAGAGATGGCACCGACGTGGTTATAAGCGGATGGGGTCAAGAGAAGGTGAGGTAAACTATTATGATTACAAGACGGTTTTTGGCATTCTCCTGCAAACAGAATCCGTCCTGGCAAACTTGGATCAAGAAATAAATCATGAGATAAACAATTAAAAGCGCAGCTGGACAATGTCCTGTAGCCTATTTTTACCCGACTACGGCAAAGCAAAAGGAGGGTTATGATTTTGACAGGCTATGTATTTATGTATGTATGTATGTTCATCTGTTTCCACGTAACTTCTAAACTAGTTATCACATTTGAACAAATGAGGTGTCGTTAGAAGCGTCTTGGTTGTCTTCTGGTTATAGGCAACATGACGTCACGTTAAATTTATTACAGCGCCCTCTAGGGGATTTAGAGTATGGATTTAAAATAAAATTTTGCTTGACGGTACTGTGTGAAGAGCTTTTATAGCACATTTCAAATATGTAATTATATTTACATAACTAAAAATGTGTTAAATAAAAATAAAGTTTACAAACTAAAACCCGACTACCAAAAAAACACGATCTAAAAAAGTACAAAACAAGAAAATTGTCTCTGCTGAAATGATTATGCCGTATCGCCGTGGTCGTATGCCACCTACTGTAGCAAAACAGATTCATTATAATAATAAAATAAAATCAATGTGGCTTATCGTGTAAAAGTGTGAACACAAAGACAAGTGCGCCAGGATAACTGGACCAACAGCTTTACCTACACTTTTTTCGTGGATGGACAAACTTTAGGACTCCAGGCTGACACCGAAAATTTCGCAACAGCTCAGGTTGATTTTTTGGCACGTTTGATTGAACTCGGGGCCCCACGCGCAGCTTTTGTCTTAAAGTGCGACCCACTAGCCAGTAACCAACGCAATAGATGGCAATCCGGCTGCTGTCCACTAATGGGATCAGGGTTTTTAGCATTGGAGGCATATAGCAGCATCTCCTTACTTTTTCTGAAATTAGGTACTCTTATCGTCCGATTAATTGTTTTTAATATTTTTTTTTAGTTTGGCGACAACCCGGTTGTGGAACACCTGAAGAAGGTAGAGATCCCGGTGGTGGGCCGGGAACAGTGCGCGCTGGTCTACGACACGCTCACTGAGAACCAGTTCTGCGCGGGCAACTTCTTCCTCGGTGGCCAGGGTACGTGCCAGGTGGGTGTTGAACAAATATTATCTTATCTTCATTCTCTAGCAGTAATGTTAAAATTCGACGTTCTTCGGATTGGCAGAACTCAGTGATATCAGTTAGGCTCATATACCAGAGCCACGGTCGCGAACTCTCTGAGGCAACGCCCCGAGGACACAAAAGAATTCGAGCCAGTATTAAGGGGGCTTTTATGGTCCAGTGGCACCGGCAATTTAATTTTATTGATTTTAATTAGATTAAGACATAAAATTAAAAATTGTTCGAGACATTTTATTTGAACACGCCATTCATGTCATAATCATCATACACAAGTAGCCACTAAACCTGTCAACCGAGCTCGCCTTCAAAAAAGATTAAATTAACAGACATCTTTGACAAGCCACTGGCTCTTAGGGTGATTTGAAATTTAAAAAATTCCCCGCTTCGGCTATTCAGGTGTCTGTGTGTGATCATGAACCCTGACCCCCTGCTCCTAGTTCATAAGGTTCGACACAATATTATCTCCTAACTGATTTTTGCTTTTATTTAACAATCAATTATTACTTTAAGGATTCTCATTTTCCGCAGGGAGACTCGGGCGGCGCAGTCGTTCAAAACGGAACTGCTGTCGGCATCGTGTCCTACAGCCGGGGGTGCGGCCAGCCGCTGTCCCCCAGCGTCTTCGCAGACCTGTCCTCCGAGGACGTCAGGGGATTCATCAGGGAGCTCACTGGTTTATAGACAGTATGGCTTAACCTAGCTGAGAATGCTGCACGTAAGGGTGTTGAGACAATATGGCCTAGATTAGATAAGAGAGAAAATTGTTAAATGTAATGTGAGCTTTTAGGAATGCGACTATCTGCGACAGAGGATCCAGGAAAACCTAAGCCCCCCACCCACTCCCCTCCCGTGAATCATGCACCCCTATTGTCAGTCAAGATTAGATCATTTTATTTGGTGTTCGACTGTTTTTAGTGTACTTGCTTCTCAAAGAACAGGTTTGAAATACCTATATTACGATTTCTTCTATTTATATGAGCAAGCAAATTGATTACCTACTCTAATTAGTGTAAAGCGAGATACGCGACTGACTCAAGATTAATTAATTATATGTTATGTACTTATGTAATTTGTTTAAGAATTTAGTTATAATTAATTTAAGAATTTGCTAGCTTTAGAGGGATTTCAGTAATTCCTATTTTTGTAAATCCTGTTTTTTTTGTACAATGATTTTTCCAGTTGATTGATTATGTAAGAGTAACCAGTAGCGAGCTTGTGATATATGAAAGTTATTATAAAGAAATCCAATGAATATTATCTTTTATTATTGTCTTTTATTCCAAGAGTAGCATTGATATTGAAGCTACAAACTAAATCCTTATGTGTGTGCTGCTGTGGTCATTTATTTATTTATTTATTTATTTATTTATTTAAATTTGGTACGCAAACAGATCACAGTCAATTAAAAAAACAATATTTAAAATTTAAAATTAAATAAGCTAGACAGTAATCCTAAAGTAGCGTACACAGCTTGATCAAAATATAAATTCGCTACTTTTATAAATTAAATTGCGATAAATTAAAATTACAATCTAATAAGTCTATTGATTAAGTTTTTATACATTTAATTTAAATAATTAAGTTAAAAAAGGAATTAAATTAAGATTAAATTATAAGTATTATGATGAAATTAAAAAAAAAAAATTGCAACTGTCAAAATAAAATTGGAATAACTATCTTATTGGCATCGAGGATGTTTCGTCTCTGAATATATTGGAAATAGCTTTCTTGTACCGGGGAAAACTAGAGTTAAATAGATCTATGTTCCTGCCACCACGAACTAAGTTGTTATAAGATCTACACATTCTCACTAGGGGATTGAAAAAGGAGGTGTTATTTTTGTACACTCGTAATGCGAAAGGGTTCGAATTACGTGCTCGATGATAAGTGTTGAAGCACAGTGCGGAGAGCAGTTCCGGTGTATCAATAGCGGAATGCACTATCTTGTGGAGACAGAGCAAGTCATACCTTTCACGCCGAGATCGCAAAGAGATCAGGTTAAACTTACCAAGCCTTTCTCTGTAGTCTTTAAGCGAACGACCAAGTCCAAAACTTGCGTGAGACATACTTTAAACAGGCCTTTTGTACCCTCTCTATGGAGTTTGCGTGGACATTGTAATGGGGGGACCAAATAGGACAGCAGTATTCCAAAACACTCCTGACAAAACTTAAGTAGAGGCTCAAATGCTGCGAGGTTTCTTGAACGCTTTAGTAGTCCTTATTATGAAACCCAAAAGTTTACGGCTTTTACCCAAAATGTAGTCGTAGTGAGGGCGGAAGGTTAATTGCTCGTCGAAGTACACTCCTAAGTCTCTCACTATTTCGGTTCTATTTAGCGCCTCGTCGCGAATATAGTACTGGTGGTGCATTCGTTCTTTTTCTGTGAACGAAATTATGAAACATTTTTTTACATTGAGACTCATCTTATTGGCAGAGCACCAATCAGATACGGTCTCAAGGTCCTTCTGAAGTGCTATGCAGTCTGATGGATCTGTGACATTAGAGTAGATCTTAAGATCATCGGCGTATAGAAGAGATGGACATAACAAGCCATCAACCAGATCATTAATAAAGATCAAAAATAGAAGTGGACCTAAATGTGACCCTTGTGGCACACCAGAAGACACATGTATAGGAGAAGAAGAGAAACCCTTCACTGCCACCAATTGAGTTCGGTTACTAAGATAAGATATTATCCATCTAAGAAGTGATCCGTGTACACCATAGTGCGACAATTTATGGCAAAGTAAAGAGTGACTTACTCTGTCAAAAGCTTTACTGAAGTCGAGATAAATAGCATCAACCTGACCCCTTGATGCAAACGCCTGACATAAATCGTTTTGAACTTGAGAAGATTGCTCAAGGTAGATCTTCCCCTCACAAATCCGTGTTGTCTAGGGGATATATAGTGGCTCAGATGATCATAAAGAGGGCCATAAACCAGAGATTCAAAGACCTTAGCTACACTAGAAAGGAGGCTAATAGGACGGTAGTTAGAACACGATGTCCTGTCGCCAGACTTAAAAATGGGGATGATGTTTGCGACTTTCCATCGAGTAGGGAACTTCCCAGTCGCAATAGATTTATTATATAAAATAGTCAGCGGTAGGGGCCAGTTCCTTTGAGCAAGCCTTCAGGAGTATGGGGGGGATGTCGTCAGGTCCAGGGCCCTTGCACGGATCTAGTTGTTTTAACTTAAGAGCAACTTCCTCTGGTGTGAAATTGAAATTGTGAAGAGTGAAGTTAAGGGCAACAGGGAGGTTCAAGGATTCCGTGGAAACACCCGAAAACGAGCTATCGTATACCGACCCAAAGTACTCAGAAAAGAGGTCGCAAATGCCTTGACCATCGGAGCTTAATTTGTTATTATAAGTCATAGATCGGGGCACAGTTACTCCTCCCTTCCTGCCGTTTACGTAACGCCAGAAACCCTTCGGGTTGTCCCTCAAGCCCTCCTCAATCGAAGACATGTATGTGTTGTGACACTGCGTAATCAACGCTTTACATCTGGCACGGAGTAAGGAAAAGGTGTCGTAATCCCGCGGGTTATTAAACTTCTTGTAGCGTTTATGATACTTATTCTTCTCCTTAATGCAATGTATTAATGCTTGGTTGTACCAACTAGGAAACTTAGAGGATGTGTGACGGATGAGAGGTGTGTGTTTGGAAATAAGCTCATTGACAGTGGCGTAAAATATGTCAACACATTCATCTACATCACTAGAAAGGAGAAGGTTATCCCAGTTTAAGCTATTCAAGTCTATTTTTAAATCCACGTAATTACATTTGTTAAAGTTGAAACGCTTTTTATAAGATGGTTTAATGGGCTTGTCTATTATTATGTTAGATATTTCCACAATGTAGGCCTTATGATGGGAGTCTACTGTACACAAAGGTACCGCCTCAGTAACGGAAACAGAAGAAGCAGGAAGGTTGGCGAATACCAGATCCAAGTAGCGGTTGTTGTCATTGGGAATTGTGTTAAATTGGGTAAGACTACAAGTATGTACAGTTTTCAAGCAATAAGCTGGCTTTGCGATCTTGAGGGTTAGTTGGCATCAAGGCACCAGGTCCACCCTGCATCTCCCACGTAACATTTGGGGTATTGAAGTCACCAAGCAGTATGAACCTATCGTCTAAGTCAGAATTAAGTATTACACTATGGCAATTGTTGTAGAAGGATATAAGATTATCCAGTGGCAGGTCAGGGGGCAGATAACACAGGCAAATGTGAATTGATGGTCCACCCATTAACGGGGGCGAGATAGATAACCAAACATCCTCGATCCCACTCTCCCATTTAGTATTTCTAACAACATTAAAGTAATTTTTGACAGCAATGAGAACGCCGCCGCCACTTTTTTTCACTGAGTTAGAGCTTTCCCGGTCTCTCCTGAATACAGTATAACGGTCATCAATTGATTCGCTGTCATAGACACTGCTATCAAAATTAGTTTCCGTCAAGCAAACAATATCATAGTCGTTACTTAACAAATTGAGACAGATTTCGTTAGTTTTCGACCTAGCTCTTCCAACATTCTGATAAAACACACTATACATTTTGATTAAGCTAATTACCATATACAAAACACCAAATATAAATAATTTTAAAATAATAAAAAAAAAGAATTAGGCAGTCTTTTTGAGTTTCTTTAAACAATCCGTGTCTTTTATGAGAATAGCGCCAGAAGAATCGTCTCTTCGGACGTATATTTGTCCGTACTTAATCCACACATATTTGAAACTGTTACTCTTGGCCGCAATTCTTGTTGCCGCGTGTAACGCTTTTTGTTCCGGTGACAGGTGTTCAGTCAAAAATATCCTGCTCGTCTCGCCAGCGATGTCCAGGTCTGAGGATAGCAAACCGCGGCCGTGGTGGGCTTTGGTATATCTGTGTGTGGCTGATAGAACCGAGTCTCTGATTCGCTGCGATGAGAAAGTGATGACAATGTTACGCGGCCTGTTAGAGGTAGCACTACGTTTGGCTACTCTTCGACACCCGTTGACCTGGCTATCATCCACAGAAACCTTGACCACTTCGCACAGCTTCTTGAAAAGTGTCATTACATTTTCGTTTCTACGTTCCGGTACTGCTTGCAATTCTAAATTACAGCTACGAGAAATCTTTTCCATTCCTGCAAGGCGGTTGCTTAATGCAGTCAACTCAGACTGGAGTTTAGTGTTTTCATGTTCTAAATTTTTAATAATCGACTCGTTCTTTTGGATGTCCAGTTGAATTGTCTTTTGTTCAGCACATATAAAGTCAGTAGTGGCGCTGAATTCATCCTTAATTGCAGTTATTACTGAACCCATTTCAGCTTTCACCATTTCCCTGACATCATCCCGAAGCGCCTTACGAAAGCTCGCCGCAAAAACCAGTGAGGGATGCAGTAAGTCTCTCATCGAGAAGTGTACTTATCTTCGCCATTGTAACCTCTTCATTCGCTTTAGGGGCGACGGGTGAAATCGTTACTGTCCAGGGGGAGTGGTAGGATTAGGCAAGTCGCAAGACATGTTCATGGTGTCGTCGAAATTCGCCGCAATGGACGTATTCTTGCCTATAGGGGTGTCGTCATGACAACGGTTACGCCGGGGGACGGCTTTCATACAAGCTGGACAAACCCAAGTTGATTTGTATTCCTTAGATAGTGAGAGGAATTGTTTTTTGTCTATGTTCAGACAATTAATATGAAATTTCCTAACACATAAACTGCATTTCATAAGTTCCTTGGAATCCATAAACACCCGCTTACAAGCATTGCAATTCATCGCTGCTGTTAATTAATTTTACAGATGCAAAAATAATAGTCAGTTAACTCACACACAATACGCACGGCGATCACGCAGAGTTCAGTAAGCGGCACCGTAGCGACGACGTCACCTCGCATGCAGCAACAGACGACCCGACGGGTCCGAGGTTCGAGCCGCGTCGCGTCAGCGCGCTTGCGCCCTCAACAGTGTTCGGTCCCCGTCGGAGGGCTTCGCGTTGGCTCGTTGTCTCCGCTGCCGGTGACTCAGCTGACTCATGCGCTTGTTGCTCCGCTGAATTCGAATTTAGCCAGCCGTTTGCCTTTTTTCTATAGATGCTTACTGCGATTACTTCTTCCGTATTGATATTGGAGACAAGATAAAGACACCAAATTAAAGCACGTATGGCGAGCTTTAAAATTATGTATAGCATAAAGCAGAACTTTTAAATTTTACTACAAAAATCTTGAAAAAAATTGAAGAGCGATTATGACTACGTACTACTCGGCTCGCGTTCGGCCGATTAGTCACGGTCACGTTACAATATAGGTAATTTAGTACTACAACAGATGTGGGTGATAACAGAAAATTAATAATTCAAATAGATAACTTGTTTTGATGTCAAGTGTAACCCTTATGCCCTTTTCTAGGTAAGGTCAAAACTATATTCAAAGTATTAAGAGTCATTAATCATTTCAGCCAATAGCCAATAGACGTCTAATGCTGGACATAGGCCTCCCGCAATGTTCACCACACAGATCGGTCCTGCCGCCCGCTTCCAATGGACGAAAGTCTTTAATGCGTGTGTGTTGCCAGTGATGACATACGGAACCGAAACGTGGCAGCTTACAATGTGCCGATTAAGGAGGCTCAAAGTCACCCAGAGAGCAATGGAGAGGGCTATGCTCGGAGTCTCCCTGCGTGATCGTATCAGAAATAATGAGATCCGCAGGAGAACTAAGGTCACAGACTTAGCCCAAAGGATTGCATGCCTCAAGCGGCAATGGGCAGGGCACATAGCCAGGAGAACAGACGGCCGTTGGGGCGGAAAGGGCCTCGAGTGGTGGCCACATACAGAAAGTCGCAGCCGTGGCAGGCCTCCTACAAGGTGAACCGACGATCTGGTGAAGATCGCGGGAATCCAGTCATTAATAGTCTCAAAGAATTAAAGCCGTTGCTTTGGCCCGGGGCACGCATGCACCATATTCCAGGATATGCAAAGTCTGCTAATTACTATGAAGTGAACGTCGTCTGGCCTTCTCAACCCTTAGACAGGTGGGCCAGATCAGATGGAACATAGTTACATTTTCATTCAGTCATTGTTTTAACTATTTTCGGTTGTATTGCCTTTTTTATTTTGAAGTTACAATAATTTAAACTAAACAAATTAATATATTATAGTTTCATTAGAATAGAATACGTGATCGATTCATCTCGATCTCAAACAAAAAAATATCATAAACAGAAAGGTAAATTAATTTTCTATAAGTCCTTAACGTAAATTTTGTTTCGTTTAATTTGATGTTTTACGTAATTAATGTTTTGTTTATATTCATGAAGTTTTTTCATTTGTCAACCTGTCAATGTGTCGCTGTTTTTATGAAAAAGATAAGTGTTTTTTTACGAAGCAATCGAAAATAACTGTGTAATCGATAAGGGATATACCTAATAAGCCGAATTGTTTACATGCTAGTTAACATATGGTTTTGAAATAATGGCTAATCAGAAAATTCCATGTCACATTACTTACAACAATTAGCTGATCTATTGGTACAGACAGCCATATATCAGGTTACTAAAATCTGTCTAAATGTCCTCAATCAAATACTGTAATACTGAACAGCATGAGCTGATCCCGCCATCCTCTTTCTACCATCGTGAAAGCGCGACGAGACGCGGATTACCGTCCTTTCTAGGTGAATATTCCCCAATTGCGATATAGCTTACAAGAAAAGAGCATGCTAATTTTTAAAAAGCGCTGACAACCTTTAAGCCCACCTTTCCCCCGGATTGGGGCTCAGGTACCCTCACTCACGCAGCGAAACACAGCACAGTGCTGCTTCACGCAGGTTTTCTGTGAGGCCGCGGTTTTTTTTTTTTTTTTTTTTTGTCTTCTCCTTAAGACAAGACGGCTATTCCCCCGGGCATGGGCACCCAGGACTTTTTCAGACGGGGTCTTTCGACACAATTTTGTTTTCTATGTACTGACGTACGATTGGGGAAAAAGGGGTTTTGAGGATATTTCTTGTAAATTCGGGGAAGGGAAATAAATTGGGGGAAAAGAGGGATTGGTGATTAAGTTGTATGTAAGGAATGTATCTTTAAGGGGGAGGATGATTCACTTAGGATGGGAGCTTTGTATTTATGCGAGGGATAAACTTGTGGGAGTTCTTATGAATAGGGCAACTTCGGGGGGGACATCGCTGAGCTCTTCATATTGCGTTCCATTGTCGGCACTCGCTATGGCCTTCTTTATTTGAGGACATCTTTCCCTGTTCGTAATTTTTGGGGGTAGGGGGTGATTTTAGAGGGTAGTTTTTTATTTTAGCTAGGGGTTGTGATAGTTTTCAGAATTATGGGAATAAATTTTTGGGAAAATTGATGAAATTAGGATTTTTAATTTTTTAAGGGGTGAGGGGGTGAAATTTTTTGGGGTAGTTTAGGCGTATTTGGAGGGGGTTGGGGAGGGCTATACAGTGGTATTTTTATTTTTGAAGAATTTTGAAAGTTGAATTTTTTAAGAATTTTAATCAGGTTTTTAGAAAATTTGCCAGTAGCTAGAAGGTCCGAAAAATCCACCTAAGCTCCAATATTTTTCCCATACAAAATTTCCACCCCAATTTTTGTAAGTGGATATCTCGCTGGGTATCAAAGCTTAAGGGATGGGGGTTGTTGTAGGGGAAAGTTCCCGGGAGGGACAACAATATTGCTAAAGGGATGAGTTGAAAATTTTTAGTGCTTCTAATTAATTTTGAATTTTGAAAATATGAAGAAATTTATGTAGACGTCCTAATATTATATTGTGAAAATTTTTCTAAGTCCCAGGAACTTTTAAAAATTTGCCAAAAATTGGTTTCTGGGGATAGAGTCCTCAGGACAGCGGGAGTAGTTAGGGATAATTTAGGGGTGTTTTGATGCAAAAGCGCAGGAGCGTAGGGGTCTTCTAAGTGAATAGAAAAATGTGAGGCCGCGGTTTCACTCCGGTCGAACTGACCCATTCATGTCTAAACGTGCCTCTCCCACGGTGAAAAACCTTCTTTCCATGTATTACACGGGGAAAAGAGAAAGGTATATTAAATGGAAGGAGGGGATCGATTATTCGTATTCGTAACAAAATAAGTAAATCACGGATGTATCTGAAAGTCGATGTTCCAAATGATTCAAATGAAGCGTTTCACAGTTCCGCATCTCTGCACTGATCCAGATGCAAATGTTCCAATATTTTGTAAGATACGTTTTTGCCAGGTCTAATCTATATCACGTCTTGAGAATTGGGCTCCATGTCATTGATCTAACGTCCTTCGCGCCGGTCACACGTAGGTTACGGTCGCGCGTGTATCGACATCACCTTCTGCCCGCATATCAGCTTCCTCGCAGCGGTGGTACAAGGAAAACAATACACCGGTCTATAATCTAAGCCGTATGATTATATGCCTAAGGCTCGATTCAACAAATCTTTATCCGAAAATATATGGTTGTATAATGCTGTCATACTGTACGATTCTTAGTGTTAACCATAGATTCTTTTTAAGATAAACATTGGCCGAATCGATCCTAAGATCGGAAGTATCGGAACATTTATGGAATTTTATTGGATCATAACAAACACATTCCTTGCAACTCATTCTCGCTCATATGTGGTGGAAATGCAGCCTAATGCTTGACGACAATCGCACCTGACGAACAACGATTAAGGTGACGGGTAGGGCACACTAGCGACGCCAACCGATTTTATTTTTTTGCTACTAAACCGGATCTATTTTAAACGATTTCTTCGTTACAACCTCTCGGCAAACACTTATACTATTTATTAAATAACCATGAAAAATATTTATATATAACTACAAATGTTGACTACTAAAAGTAATAACATTTGGTCGAGTGGTAAAGGTAACGATGTCTGGAATCGAAAGGTTAATAGTTCAAACCCGAGTGGGCTGTGGTCTTTTTCAGCTTTTTTAGTTTTTTGGGTGAATAGAACAACATTTACAACGCCATCTAGTGAAGTATTTAAATATTAACAACTTAATGTTCATTCTGTTCTGCTGATGGTTGGTATTGAATTGGTTTTAAGCAGTAAGGAGGTTGATGAAAAATTTCGACATCCGATATTTTTGACAGTACTGACAGATGAGTGACAGTGGGTTGTATGGAAGTTCCGACTCTTGAAACATAATGATTATATTCTCTTTGCGCGGCAGGTTCGACACAGCTATGGTTATTGCACATTCGTCTGTATTCGCTCACTACGCGGTCCCACAGTCCGTTCTGGTATCGAACACCATCACAAACTTTTTATTAAACTAAGCAAACACATTCCGAATCCATCCAGCGGTTCCCGTGAGTCCTCCATCAAACGTCAAATTGACGGCTCGCTAAAATCTATAAACAATCTGATCACGGTTATTTGACACGAGGCAAAAGTCAGAACTAATGTTGTTTTGACATTTTCCCATAGAAAATAAGTTTTACAACGCCTCTTGTTAATGTCACTGAAGTGTCTTCTGATCGTGGTCGCACATTAACTGGTAAAGGAAATAATCGATGAGTGTGTCGCCTATTCACTATCGCTGTATCGACTCCACTTAGGTAAGTCCTTTGACGATTCTAACATTACAGAGGGCGCCACTGTGCTGATGCACCGACATATGGCTGACGTCCGTGGCACTCACTCAGCTGGCCCTACTGAAAATCAGCGTCATGACTTTTTCCAGGGCCACGACATAGGCTGAGTGAGGGCCATTTATGTTGGAAGTCACAAAACACATAATATATGCGCTGCCTGGTTATTTGTATCCTTATTATTTTGTATTTTTTTTTTGTTTGTTCTTTTGGAACTGATGTTGTACACATATTATTTCTTTCTTTCTATATAAGTAGGTTATAATTTTATTTTATTTTATTAGGGAAATTTACAGACCAATTTTCAAGTGTGTGAAACAATATTTAAACTAATGCTAATTACAAATTTCCACGGATAGAACGAAAACATAATTAAGGTTCTGTCTTAAATTTCTGCGTAGCAAGAGTTTGTTCGAAATTACGTACTTAAGTACGTATATGGTACTTAAGTATAATATAATAATTAATAATTCCTCTCAACATCTCATACGTTGACCTGATTCCGTACTAAGTAGCTTAAGCACTTGTGTTACAGATATCAGACTAATAGAGGAACACAAATGTAATACTTAAATACATAAATTACATCCAGACACTGAACAAACACAAGCGTTCATCGCACGAATGTTTGTCCAGGGTGGGGATCGAACCCACGACCTTTGGCGTAAGAGCCAGGGTCACTACCAATAGGGTATTTGACTAAGCTCGAGATTTTACAAAATATAAATATTTTATCAAAATATAGGTAAATATGTGCGAATAGCAAAAATTCTTAATTAAAAATATAACGTCTAGCCGGTTTTATGGTCATTCAAAGATTCATGGGCAAGTCCATTTTCAAAGTATGAATTTTTTTTTAAATAATTATACCATTGAATAACCCATATAATTTATACCAACTATTATAATGGAACCATTGACATAAACGAAACATTTGATATAGCTACCATACAAAATTCAAATGAAATGCATACAAAATACTGTCGTGTGACGTCACATATCTGTAGCCATTTGTATGGAGCGTTTTGGGTTTGCCCAAAATAATGTGATTTTAAAGTTGTGATATCTCAGGTAGTTTAAATGAGAATCAAGTAATTCTTTCAACGATGTTTCTATCATTGATAGGTCTTTTGAATACACAAATGAAAAAAAAAATAGTCAAATACCGTATTGCGCCATCCGGTCAGTCAAGTTTTGTTTGTTCTTTTGGAACTGATACTTAAGTATAATATAATGGTAAAGGAAGTTATCGCACTGACCTTCTCCCAGTGCGCGCGCGCCGTGCGTGCCGTGCGCGCGTGGTTGGCGCGGTGCGGGTGGTGCTGGTGGTGCGGGTGGTGTCGCGTGGCGGCGGCGTGTCGCGCGTGCGCGGCGAGCGCGCGGGCGGTGCGCGCGACGGCGACGGCGCGTGCGCAGCGAGCGCTCCACGCGCGCTCCAGCGACGTCAGCGTCGACGACAACGCCGGGTTGGCGCCCGCGCCCCATTTCACTCTGGAAACGAGTGCCAGTTTGAACACGGTCAGCATCAAAAGTAGCTTAACACTTTAGTACCAAGTCAAAGTAGCATTTTTATGTAGTAGCGGACAGGTCAAGCTATACAAAACTGTCAAATTTCCTCAATCGATTTCGAACTCAATGTGTAACAATATAAAGTTTATGATCAAATGAAGCAATTTGACAGTTTTGTATAGCTTGATGTGTCCGCCACTTTTACCCCTTAGAAACTGACTATAATAGAGAGAACAGTTACTTTGACACGGTACTAAAGTGTTAAGCTACTTTTAATGCTGACCGTACGGACAGCGCCAGATCAAATTACTTCCCAGGAGTGCAAATAGCACTTTTGTCTCAGACATAAATAAGAACGGTCCAAAGTTCAACAAAGGTACGTCGACGTGACATCGTGTGTACTTCAAAGTTTTACAAATAATATTAATAAGTTCACGCATTGACTTGATACTGTATGTACTATAATCGAATTTTTAACTAAACGAAGTAAACTGACAGATGCAAATGTTAAGTCCCTATACATTTTGACAATTTGCATTTCATAAATGAATCGGAATGACACATTGACATCTCTCAGTTTACTTCGTCTAATTAAAAATCCGACTATAAGTAACTTATGCATTTGTGTTACGGATATCAGACAACAGAGTAATTAAAATGTTATACCTAAATATTTAATATATTACACCCAGACACTGAAGAAACTCAAGTGTTCATCAAATTAATATTTGTCTATTTTTCGCTAGTAAGAATCGAAACAATAAATTTATAACCTTTGACGAATGAGACAGATTCACCACCAATTTATGCACTATCGAGCTAATCAAATCAAAACAACTTATATTATCAAGTTTTGATTATACACGACTAACATCATCATATCGACAATATAATGCTCCTAACACATCCAAATGCTGCTGTCTAATGAAAATAAGTCAATAACACAACAAATATAATAAAAACTCCAGATCCATTTTTCCCTAGTGACAGGGTAACATACCTCTGATGCGCTTGCGCACAGAGCGCCATGGCGCGCTGCGTGGCGGCGGCGAGCTTGTCGGCCGCGGAGCCGAGCTCGCGCCCGCGCCGAGCCAGCAGCGGGCCCGGTTCCTGACCACCTCCTACCACCTACAATAAAGTATCATTTTAAATAAAATTTTACGAAAATAAATAACACAAAGCAGTCGGAAAAAAAGTCCAACAAAATATGATTCATCAAAAGCACAATTCTCAACATTGAGGACAAATGACAGAAGGAGCAGGGAAATAGTACAGATAGTTACAATACTAATAAAGATTACAAACACTCATTTACTGAAAGACATTAGTAATGTGAAGGGTATACGTGGTCATAGAATGTTAAAGTCATCATTTATCCTTATATATCGTTTTGCACCTGTGTTATTCATTTATTTCTCAAAATAAAAAACAGTATTTAAGTTACAATAATGACTGACTTTAGAACAAGTATGCCTTAAACAGTTATAATTATATCAATGATACTGGAAGCATTAGAAATCAAATTATAAAAAAGCTGATTAAATTAAATATAAGTAACGGTCTACCCATGCCATGCTATACCAATGCTGATCACCATAGCTTATGACGTAAGCGAAAGTGGTGCCATCATTTATTTTCACTAAGTTTGTGCACCAATCAAATAATCAGTTATTTGTTGCATAATATGAGTAATACATAAATATATAAATAAATAAATATTTCACAACATCACATACATTGATCTGACTCCGGGATAGGTAGCTCAACACAGGTGGTTACGGATATCAGAATCAACAGTGGAGTTACAAATATATACGTATAATAGTTTTCTTTTGCATAACTACATACATACATACACATACATTACATAGATCTTAAACTTATACATTGCTCCTTCACATTTAGCCGTTTGGCATGCAAAATAAGGAATAAAGAATTAATTGTTACTTATCGTATCAGAGGACCGCATTCGTTGATTTTTGTTAGACTTACCTCTGCGTGCAGCTGAGCGTGCGCGTGCGCGCGCAGGCGGGCGGCGTGCGCGTGCTGCGCGGCCCTGGCGTGCGCGCGGTGCGCGTGCGCGGCGCGCTGCAGGCGGGCACGCGCCGCCCGCGCGCCGCCCGCGCGTGCGCCCGCGCGCTCCAGCAGTGCCGCACCACCCCCGCCCCCACCGCGCCACTGCGCGCGCGCCTTGTCGCACAGGGACTCGAGGGACACGCTCCACGATGCACCTGGGAGTCAGCGTCATTCAATTAATAACAATAATAACCTTGTAATCCTTACTAATATTATAAAGGCGAAAGTTTGTTTGGATGGATGTATGGATGTTTGTTCCTCTTTCACGCAAAAACTACTAAACGGATTTTAATGAAACTTTACAGTAATGTAGCTTATAGATCAGAATAACACATAGGCTATAATTTATAAAGATATTGTGTGAACGCAGACGAAGTCGCGGGCAAAAGCTAGTCATAAATAAAATTATCTGCCTGTATTCTAATTTAAGGTTTTCTGTGTTAAAGATGCTTTAAGGCGACGGGTAGCCCTAACTAGCGACACCATTTGTTTTTAATTGTTAGCTACTAAACCGGATCTGTTTTAAACAATTTTGGGGTTACAACCTCTCGGCAAACACTTATACTATTTATTAAATAACAATGCACAAATGTTGGGACCGTTTTTGTACGCGAAAAATTGATTACCGCCAAAAGCGGTCACTTTTAGCGTGAATCAATTTTTCGTATACAAATGTTGGATCCGCATTTGTGCATGGTTATTTAGTAAATAGTATAACTGTTTGCCGAGAGGTTGTAACCCCGAGATTGTTTAAAATAGATCCGGTTTAGTAGCTAAAAATTAAAATGGATTGGCGTCGCTAGTGCCTACCCGTCACCTTAAGAGCCTTTCGCTTTACTGAGAGAAACTAAGTACCTAAATGAAGTAAGTCTATTCTCTTAAAAATACATTTTTTTATAACAGACAAACAAACAGACGGCTCACCTCCACGCTCATCTCTGGTGGAAACGAACCATAAGCACGTAAACTTTTTCATACTTTTCAGACATTTTTATTTAATTAATTATTCTTTATTTCACAAAAGACAACAAATTAATTAGATAGGTCAGATTCTGTGAGCTATTGGGCTCCTTTGAAAGATACCTAACAGGTTTGCAGTGCCTTAACAGGGTCTATAATGGTTACTATGTTATATATTCATCATCTGCTATAGACACTATGGAAGCAATAAAGAATTGAGTATTAAAACCACCCACAGTAAAAGGGAACACGAAATAAACAGAAGCAATAATGGAACCTACCTATTTCTTTCTGCTCGACCTCCGCATCGAGGTCCAGCCCGGCGCGCCGCAGCAGCAGGCACAGCGCCGTGGCCAGCGCGCGCGAGTGCACGCCCAGCACGCCGCGCGACACGTACTCCGCCGTGAACCTGCACACACGCACGGTAAACATCATCATCATCGGACGCACATTAACCCTTAATCGCATTCATATGCGATTTCATTTCATTGACTCATGTCAATGAAAAAATTTCATTGGTTTTCGCTCTTATTCCATGACAGATAAGGTTCAAAATCTGGTGGGAACTATTTTACCATTATCCGATTAAACATGAATATAAAGATTGCATCGTCCTACACCTTCATCAAATGTTCTTTATCTAAAGGTTGCCTAGAAGAGATTGTTCATAGTGAGCCGCTTTCGTTGTACATATTCTGCAATACCTAGTTTTTATGTTACTTTGAGTAAAGTATATAGTGAAACGGGATTCAGCAGGCCATCAGAGTGAGGGTGGCAGACTCAATGGGTCCTTTGTTAGTTCTTTTGTGCCTGTCAACCTCATAATTGGATTTCACGGCCGCTTACCATAAGGCGGAGTGAGGTCATCCCGATTGGCCTTTCTATAAAAAAAATATATTCATTCATTCATTCATATTCAGCTTTCGCAGGGCCTAAACTATAAGGATTGCCTTTGGAAATAATAGGGATAAAGACTTTTTTTCTTTAATGGTAAACAAAGGACTCAACAATAGAAACATCGGTGAAAGAATGACTCTGTTATCTTGAAAACTCTCCGAGATATGACGATTCAAAAATTATTTAAAATAAACGTTCCCAAAACGCTTCATACAAATAGCTTCCTTACAGTGACGTCAAGGACTTTGTTTGTACGTATCGCGGGAAAACCGACTCCTACATACATTAAATAATGCGTTAAGAAAGTGGTTTCTTAATAAAAGCTGCTACAAATTGTACAAGGTATATAATTATTTAGTAAAGGAGATCCTCCGACTTCCATATATTTTTTATCCAAATATGAAAGTAGATAGAAAAAAATTAAAGAACATCTTCTTTTTTGGTCCAAGTGCCGGCCAGAAAATGTTTTGTTGTATTCTGTATGGACTTGTTCCCTTGAAGTTTAAATGTTTAACTTTGCCGTGTGGTCCCCGGCAGAGTAGAACAGGCCACGCTCACTCTTACGTACGTGTCGTAAAAGGCGACTAAGGTAAAGCTGCTGGCATGATCATCAGCACCCAGAGAAGGAAAACTCTGCATTTATATCAAAACCCTCGCCAACCCGTCTGCCAAGCGTGGTGAGTATGGCAATTACCCCTCATGTGATTGAGGGAGGCCCGTGCCCCAGCAGTGGGGACTTAAATGGGCTGACGATGACGATGAATTTTTGAAAATATATGAAGATGTTGATTTTTGCACTCAAATAAAACCAAGGATGACCTTACAGCTTTGGTGCCATAGTAACAAATACTCAGGGGGACAAGTCCTACAAAATACAGCAAAATCATTTTCTGGCCAGCACTTAGACCAAAAAAGAGGATAGATATCCTTTAATACTTTTAAAATAATGAGAAAAATATTTTTTGTGCGAGGAGCAACAAATTATATTACAAGTAATTGTAACTAACTAGCAAACAAAGGCACAGCCACCAGTCACAGTATGTGGATGTAACTTTTTCTAACTTTGAAGGCTCATCATAACAAAAAAAATCCTTATAAAGATGAAATTTTGTACATAGTTTTATTACTGTCATTTCCCCATTTTATTCAAAAAATATGAAAATCTCCGCCATTCCTATTCTACGGTGTGTGTCTACGTGGCTCTCCCACGGTTGTACAGACCTCCTGACGGGCTTGCAGAGCGCGGCGTCGTCGTAGAGCGTGAGCGGGCCGACGCCGTTGAATGCGCGCGCGCAGTTCACGCACATGGCGAACACCTCCGCCACCGTCTGCACGCGCCGCACCAGGAAGATGTCCTCCAGCACCGAGCGGAGGACCGGGCTTTGGAGGGCCGCCTGGAACAGAAACGCGAAAAAGTTAAGTAATAATCATATAATCTTTATTGTGATCACGTGTATACATGAAATGCAGTTGTTACAATTAAGATACAATAGTTTCACTGTGTTCCGCTTAATTGGCATACAATATTACAGGTGTGGTGAAGTTAATATAGTCTAAACATATGGTCTACAAACGCTTTTAATTTAAAGTCTGGTCAGATTAAAAGTCGCTGACAGCATAATTTCTGAACCAGTAATTCATGTAGTTTAAATTTGAATGGCAGTAATTTGGTAATGTGGCGAATATAACCAGGGAGTGGCTGATAATACATAGAAGGAGAAGGAACAGAGACAAATAAATCTTAAAAACAGGGATTGCAGATTTGATCAAAAACTCCTGTTTTGTTCTGCAATCCCTATTGCAGAAGTTAGAGAAAAAACTGCGAATTTGAAATGGAACTAGGTCTCTAAATTGCATTTAGGAAATGGTCGTAGACTAAGAGGCACATCCAAAAAGACATGGCGTGACGATTTGGACCACTCTCTTGAAATTGGGATACTGTGGCGATGAATAGAGGGCAGCAGTGGGACAATATAGGCTTACAAAAAAAATGAGGGGCGTGGCTAGTAAGTGTGATACCCAGGGCGGATACTCGTTGTCTACAACTCCCCCACTCGTCTTCGTCTCTATAATCACTCGACATTGGGTGAAATAATTGTGTTTGGGTAACCAGGGCATGATTTGTGTCTCTCTTGTAAGATATGATTTTTATATACGACAGCAAAACAAAACACACGACCAAGTTGTCAGGTATAATCGCAATCGTGTGATGGATGTAGTAATTTCGATTACCGCCGCGGCGAGATCGGCTCGTCGCGTCGCGTAGTCGCTTGTCGTAATGACATGTCGCGGGTGATGAATGCGACAAGTTACAACTTTGCCGTTTACTCAGGGACTGGTTCTTTGACAACGATCGTGAAACATTTGTGAAAAACCATTGTGGTGTCAGATTGAATTGAAGGATATTATGGAAGCTTAATTTTATAAATGGTAACAATAACTTGGTATTGCAGATACGAAAGCACAGATCCCATAACATCCATCATTAAAAATATGATTGTCACCTACGTTTAAAGGAGGAACAATATTCGTTAAGAAACATAAAGGACATGCGATGTTCAGCATCTGTGGAGCGGTTATATTAGAAATCAACAGGTAAAAATTTGAAAACCTAGCAACCATTTTTCAGAACTGAAGGGGCACCCAAAAAAGAAGATGAATAAGTTAGTAATATATTATTACTTATTGACATCTGCATAGCATAATTAACGTGACTACACGTCCTGTTTTGAACGGTGGACAGGTCTATTTGTAGCAGGGGACAGTCTCGCAATTCGGTTATCTATTCCAGCCACGAATAGCCCTTAGAAGACATGAAGAGAAAAGAAGAGATCAGTAATTGAACGATCACTCACCGACATATGCATACCGTCACTGACATGATCAATCTTCCTCCAGGCCGGTGGGATGGGCACAGCCAGGTTGTCGGTCAGCACCCGCGTGCGCAGCTCCAAAGCCGGAACCAGCCCGATGAAGAGAAGTAGAGAAGAGAAGAGTCTAGTAAACAAATGATAACTTACCGACATATGCATAGCGTCACTGATATGATCAATCTTCCTCCAGGCCGGTGGGATGGGCACGGCCAGGTGGTCGGCCAGCTCTCGCGCGCGAAGCTCCACCGCCGCAAACAGCCCGTTGAAGCCCATCAGCAGCATGCGCCCGGCGGTCTGACCCTCCGCGTCCGGGGCCGGGGACAGCAGCGCCTCGTAGTGGCTTCGGAGTTCGGCGGCTAGGACTTGCGCGCTGCTTGCTGGAGACTGGAATTATTAATGTCTTATTAGGTACCGTTGAACTGACAACGATATTTGGGGATACATTCCTCTTCCTCATATTAATTAGCGTGCAATTCTCAGTTGCTACCAAAGCTTTCGCTTCGGGCCCCGGTGTACGCTTGGACCATATTTGGGGATACATTGTTAGCTACTAAAATACTTATGGACAACTAAAGAGTTCTTGTTAGAGATGAAACCTGGTGGTCGTTTATAGAAACAAACTATAGAGTTTGTTCAATATAGCTTGATACTCGGAACAGCAGGACGGAGTCATATATTAGAAAAATACTAATATCAGATGTCACCCGTATTAAGCTCTCTTCCTCATTTTAGCGTGCAATTCCAGTTGTCGTTCTGGAGCCCGGGGTACGCTTGGACTATGCTTCTTGATTTAGGGAGTCCGGTAATTACAATGCCATGACAGCCGTCTGACCTTCACAACCCTTAAACAGGGGAACCAGACGATCTGAACCATGGTTACACGTTTCACAATATTTTTTCTTATCGCCAAGCTAATGGTAGAAATATGCACATAGATTTGAAAAGTGCATGCTCGGATTCGATCCCGATCCCCCCGTACGGAAGGCACGTTCTGAACCACTGAGCTGCCACAGCCGTCACCCGTATCAAGCTATAATGAACAAAGTATGCCGGGCAATAAATGTAGTTATAGACTAAAAGAATTAGAACAGCCTAATGTTATTATCGGTGGACAATTAAATCATCTATTTCATTCTTACCTCCATATCCATCACTAAATATCTCAAATGCAACTCCAACTGTGCCAGGAGGTCGTTGAGAGGCACAGGACTGTTCATGATCACCGTGTTCAGTTCCGTGATCATCATCAGCACCGACGGCTCCTCCGAGTGCACCTTCTTCAGCGCTTCGGGCAAGATAATCGTGCTGAAGTTGTAGTTCAGCTGTACCAAGTCAGCCAATAGCAGATTTGCGTTACGGACGCATTCAACCACCACCGGCATCGCAGCGTCATCCGCAGATGCTGACTGCAACGGCAGCAATGACAGCAACTCAACGGTTTGCATCGACAAAGCACTCATATCATCTAAGAACCATTCCCCTTCTCGTGAAGTCAAATCTACTAAGCAATCTCCAGCGCTTTGGGCTCCATTCTCCAACATGAGATATCTCCTATTCAAGTTACACAGCATTCCGACCACGACACATTCCAACGCGGACCCTGCGCCTTCCTCAGTCCTCACCCAGTTGGTAATGTTAGTCTTCGCTTCGTTGTAAGCTTCCTGCGCCAGCGTCAATGCCTCAGGCCCGCCCTCTAGCTGCAACCTTTCAATAGCCTTATTCAAAGCCACGTTTGCTTCTGCGCTGATTGCCTGTAAGCGGTAATTGTATTCGACGATTTGTGCCGGGTCATTATTATTGTTGTCAGCAAACAATGCGTTTACTTCATTTGTCACTTCGCGGCTAACTTCGGATGACTTGTTCTCTAAAGCCGCAGCGAGATACTTCCGTGACATCATGACTCTGTGGTACTCAGTATGGCTTTGAGGATAGTACTGTGAAACCGCCACATATTGCGATAACAATTCCAGACATGATCTAACAAGGTGGTTCGTCTGTTGCATACACTGGTTCAGCTCAGTTTCTGCTTGCTCGCATTGTGAGATCATGGTGCTTTGTCCTGCGTTTGTCAGGAAGTCTTTTATGTGCTCGAATATTGGTAAGTCATCATCGTCATTAGTGCCTGAAAACTCCTGCACCCAGGCCATCAGTTGCGGACCGTTCAATGCTTCGTTCGTATCAGCGAACGCTTCGATCTGCGTGTCAAAGTCTTTTAGTATCTTCACCAGAGCTTTCATGGAATCTTCCACAGCATTCTTAGCTTGTTTATAGGAGCTGTACTTCTGTGAGATGGCGTAGAGAGGATGTGTGTTCAGGTTGGGCCCGTACGCCTCGATTTCTTTAATGAGTGCCATCTGTTGGTGACACTCCTGCAGCTTCGTCTCGATCGATGACAGTTCTTCGTCCTCCTTCAGCCAGTTTTCAGCGGCTTGTTTTATTTCTGGCAGCACAGCCAGGAATTGGTCCCTGAAAAAGATCAATGAGTAAAATTGAGTAACCATATTTCGACTTCATTATAACTACAGATCAGGCAGATCTTCGCGAGCTGCGAGCCAGCGATTGACGTAAAACCGCAAATGATCAGGACCAGTGGAGGAGTTTAGGCCAAGACACATTTTGGGTCGCTGAGCCATCGGAGTAAGTAAGTAAGTAAGTATTATAACTACACATTATTACGAGTATGATCAACAGTTGTACAATGGCAACCTACTAAAAGATGGATGCGGCATGAGCATACGCTAAATAATTCATCGTCACGGGAAGCGAATTGAGTGGCTTTCAGCCAGACATTAACAATTACTTCCTGGTTGGTGGCTGTGAAATTATGCACGTCATAGTGTTATGCCATATCTACAATTTTGAAGCTCGACTCAGTTTTTCACTCGGTTTTTTATCTTAAAATATTCGAACACACTGCACCGTTCTTTTCCGCTTTGTTAAGCCTGGTAAGGCAGATATGTCAGCATGTGTTTAAAGAAATGCTGATTAAAGCTCGTTCATGATAATGGAAGGGATATGAGCACCTTCTTATGGGAAATTGTGTCATTTTAGTGACATTTCTATAAAAGTAGCGTCGCTTTGAGGGCAATCGAAACACAATCAAGACGGAAACTTTATCTCTGTCCCTTTCACCATTCACACTGTATGTGCGTCTCTTTTGTTTGGATGCGACAAGTAATTAAATAATAAAATATATCATATAAGTATAAATATTTCATATAAGTATTATTCTGAATATCGACCGAAACCTCAGCTGAGGCCGATGCCTCAGCTGAGGTTGTTTTAATCTATTTATGGAGTTTTCTCATAATTGTAATGGTGAAATAATGATCAGGGGTTGATATTTTTTTAATATAATACATTTGTCACTCGGAGTCCCTTGAGTGAAGTGGGTAAGTCCCATCATTAACACGTCACCGACAGAGTACATGTCACTCACGACTCCCAGAGCTTAATTAATACGAATTTAAATATTAACAGGATAAATATCACCGTAACGTGCGAGTGAACGAGGCGGGCTCATAAGCGTAAAAAGGAACAAGAATGACAAAAATCATTTGGTGTATGGCGAAAATCGGAACTAACACTGTGTTCTTAGGAATGAGACACAACTTTAGAGGGCAACTGTTTCATTCATCATTTAAAGCATGCCGAACAATCGCCCATCAGGGAGAATTAACCCTATATATTATAATTATGTATGCAGAAGTGGCAGTGGGCTGGTCATATTAGCCGCAGAACTGAAAGCCGTTGGAGCCTTAAAGTCCTTGAGTAAAGACCGCGACTCGGTAAGCGTAGTGAAGGACGCCCTGCGACAAGATGGGATGATGACATTCGAAGGCTGGCTGGTGTGGGCTGGATGAGAGTGGCCGAAAATCGGGAGCGGTGGCATGCATTAGGGGGACCTATGTCCAGCAGTGGACGAGTGTGGGTTGCTGATGATGATGATGATGATTATAATTATGATAGCTAGCCTATTAATCCGGACGAAGACGAATGCAAAATTATAAAATCGTTATTATCGTTTTTGAGTTAAACATCTTGTTTTTACTGAGATATCTATCTATCTATAGCATCCTCCATAAAAAAACACGGACTACAACAGTCAGCCATTTGATAATTTCGTTCTAGTACTAGAATACCGCTAATTTTATTGGCCTTCCCCCCTTCCTCCCCCTATATTTAGGTGTTTAGGTACACAGCTGCGCGAAGCTAAACAACCGTTTTTAGCCAAAACAAAGAGACCAGCTGTTTGCCAACTATAAAACTACTTTATTGTGTTTGCCTTAAAGTTCATAATGCTCCTAGTTTATGGTACGCTTTTGTATAAGCTGATTTACGATGGGATGTACGTACAGCTACACATCATAGTATACAAAACTATCCAATTTATTCAATTGATTCTAACCTTCGTCGAAGGTTTCCGATTCAAAGTTTGTAGAAATAACAGGCCATTAAACAAATGTTACTGTTACATGAAAGAAATACCGCGTCTCGGTAATGATGATGATATCCTCCAACCGATTTCGGCTAAGGCGACTAATCTCAACGATCAGCAGCTTACGCAGGATATACATATTATATTGCTCAAGTGTGTGCCTACATACAGGGGCACTCTCTATTCCCTTGCCCTCGTAGTGTGACACGACCGGAGAGGGATTGGGTGCAGGACCAACGGCTTAACGTGCTTTTCGAGGCACGGGGGTACAAGACCGCCAACTTCCAGAGTCTGGGCTGACACTGATAACATGACAGAGTTACATAACAGAAAACCCCAGGAACAAATTTTGGCCCGACCCGGGGACCGAATCCGCGACCCCAAGCGCAGACGTCACTTAAAAGTGCGACGCACTACCCACTACGCCAACGAGGCAGTCTCGGTAAACGTAGTGTAGGACGCCCTCGGGTCAGAAGGAGTGACGATATGCGCGAGATGGTTGGCAAGAGTTGGATGCGAGTAACAAAAAATCGATTGAAGTGGCGAACAATTGGAGAGGCCTATGTCCAGCAGCGGACTGCAACAGGCTCATGATGATGATGAAACAAATGTAAGTACTCTGTTGGCTAACTCGAGTCAAAGCGAGTAAAACGTTAAGCTGCTAACCACCCACCCGTCCAACTCTCGTTTCGTTTGCCGCAAATGCGGACGAAGAGCAAACTCGCGAATTGGCTTGTACCGCCATGAGCGTAGAGATGCAGTGCTTTCACCCGAGTTGCTACTTAAAACTTATGACAAGATGCAAAGGCCAATTATATATACTCTGTTGGGTTGGGTAGTATGTAACGATCAACATAAGGTGCGACGCAATGTTTTGAAACCATTTCCCTTGCAAGGCTTAGTAGAAATCGTCATTCTGATAAAAGTACCTATTTGACACATTATAGTGTTCTGTACGGATAAATTGAACATAGAATTTGTCATGCAATTGATGCACGGTGACAATATGAATTGAATACAAATAGAAAATTCCGATTGGACGTGCGCCGGACGCCCGGAAGTGATAAATATTGCAATGACACTCGCAAAGAGAAACACGTCAGCATTTTGTCACTTTTTATGTGATAGGTGGCAGACGAGCAGACGGATCACCTGATGGTAAGCAATTACCGCCACTCATGGACACCCGCGACACGAGTGGAGTCACAAGTGCGCTGCCAATCTTTGACGCAGCGAAATACAGCACAGTGCTGCTTTACGCCGGTTTTCTGTGAGGCCGTTGATATCCCACACAAAACTAAAACTGAGGGGTGTTTCATCCAAACTTATACGTTGAATGCAGAATAGGCAGTGCTCTTTGGTACAATATTCATAGACACGGAACGCCAGCTGCCCAAATAGCAAGCTATACAGGCTGTGCATACATACATGCGCGCGTACAGTGATCTCGGCGTAATTCGGCGCGATACAGAGAGACGACAGTCTAACGCGTAGGTCAACGAAGTTCGTTGAACGAA
The DNA here is from genome assembly GCA_019059595.1 of Marasmia exigua. Lineage (NCBI taxonomy): Eukaryota > Metazoa > Arthropoda > Insecta > Lepidoptera > Crambidae > Marasmia > Marasmia exigua. The sequence continues at coordinate 10,562,124 of CM032478.1, forward strand.
CTCTTGGTTATCAAACTCAGCAAGAGCCGACGTCCTATGTCGATTTATTTTGTTTCTTCAAGACTCAGCACTGGTCGGCGATTTGCTGATTCATTGTGTATAATATCCCTCAACCGATTACGGCTACGGCGGCCAATCTCAACGATCAGCCACGTACGCCGGATTCATAGTGCTCTAGTGTGTGAGACGTAAAGACAAGTGCACTCTCTATTCCCTTACACTCATATTCCGATGTGACGCAGCGTGACACGACCGAAGATTGGGCGCAGGACCAACGGCTTAACGTGCTTTCCGAGGCACGGGGGTAAGTACGGTCAGCATCAAAAGTAGCTTAACACGTACCATGTCTAAGTAACATTTTGTACGTACCTCTTAGAAACTGGCTATAATAGGCAGACGAACGGTTACTTGGACAAAGTGTTAATCTACTTTTGATACTGACCGTACATACTCGCAACCGCCGACTTCTAGACTCCGGGCTGACACTAAGAATTTCTTACCGAAAACTTAGGTACAAATTTTTGGCCCGACTCAGGTATCGAACCCGGAACATCTGCGCATACCTACTTTAACATTGTGTATACTTACGTGACGTCAGCCAGGTCGTGCTTGCGCTCGTGCGCGCGCACGGCGAGCATGGCAAGCGCGGCGCGCACGTCGCGCTGGCTGCGCCGGCGCCGGCCGCCGCCCGCGCCGCCGCCCCACTCCACCAGCGGGTCGTACACGAACGCCTCCAGCAGCGTCAGCAGAGTCTCGCGTCCGCGCCGCATCGTGCGCAGCACATGCTCGCATGCGAGCCGGAATATTCCCTATAGACAATAGAAAACGTAATTAAGACTTATGTTCGCTTGAAAATAGGAAACAGAGGGATTATTCTCAGGCACTCAATATTCAAGTCGAGTGAGAGATTTGTATGGAGGAATGTAAGAATGAAATCTCATCAATGTCGAGTGCACGAAAATTTCTCCTTAGTATCTTTAAATTCGAAATATTACCGTAGATCAGTGGGTCTCAAACTATTTTGGTGACGAAACCCTTTTGGGAAACGAAATACAGAGTGGAACGCTATAAAAACCCCGCCCTCCTCATCCTGAATAGGATTTATTAAGTTTCGAAGATAGTTGTCTATCGGTACTCAGTGATATTCATCCCATGAGCGAACAATTGATTGTTGATAGTAATCGATTATAGTAGAAATAGTAATATGGATTTTTATTATTTTTTCTGAGCGTTACGGAATCCTAGGATTTCGCGGAAACACACTTTGATAATGGCTGCCGTAGATACACTTAACTTCTGCCCGAAATAAAGTTGGCCACAGACGGCCAGTTTTTACCTTCAATTTTAAGCCACATTTATTTCAACTAATTTTTCCTACACACTAGAGTCACTCTCTTCAGTTTTCTAGGCTAGGCTGTTAATAAGTTACTAGGTATCTAACTATTTCGAATAAAAACCCTATTGTAATCAACTTTACGCCTAGTTTTAGGAACAACCTAGGAGTTACAATCTTTGGTATCACTCGGAGAAAGATATCTTATATAGGACCTCTGACACTGTTTTCTTCAAGCACAAAGTTTAGCACAGTGTTTCTCCCACTCTACCGGAAAAGTAACATTAGTCCCATGGTTTTTTTTTTTCAGTGAAACGCAACCTCAATACGCCAAGTAAGCTGAGAGTAAGCCCGGCTCCGCTGGTCAGAGACCTTAGCGCGAACCGGACGACCGAATCTGAATTCTCCTCCCTTCCACACGCGCTGTGTGTCTGATTGGTTGAGATGCGACAATACACTCTCGTTCGTTAAGTAACGTCTTCGCACGTTACCTTAATTGAACGCAATAACTAGTACCGCTGCTATTGTGTGGAGAGGCCTTTGGAACTCCTCGAGGAGTTGCCTGAATTCTATCACTCGACACAAGTTCGTCACGTGTCAGCCTCTCACAGGCCCTCATTAGGCAATCCGTTGTTAACAGCTAGTCGAGCACGACCGGTAATCCGCGGCGGGTGCACGCCGGCACGGCCCCATTAGCAAAGCAAACGTTACGTTACCTATTAGAGTGTCTTGCGTGTATGATAAGCTCATATTTTACCAACAGCCTTACATCCCTATTTTAATAAGTACAAACCATGCGCGAGCACCGAGGAATCGGGCGACGAGGGAGTCATGAAATAAATAAATGACAGACACGAACCCCATTGAGTTAGGGGACAACTCGGCTTATTAAAACTAATCCGCGAATATTAGGGTTTTTGCTGGTCACTGTTATACCTCACCAATTTTTATGTTTTTTTGCACCGCCACAAAAATATTGGTTAGATAAGATTAAAACAGTAACTATCAAAAGAAATCTTGTGTCTTGGGCGTGATGCCATTGTTATATCTAATTTCAAATACTAAATTTTTCTTTAACCCCCGATTATTCATAGCACGCGCGCAGACTACCCGTATAGTGGTTCCCCTTAAATCGTATCGGTACTTAATTTTGATATTTGTTACTCCTCCAAGATGAGTTGGACTTAGTCAATTGGTTGATGGTTCAAACCCGAGTGGACCGTACATTAGGACACTCTGAAGCCGCAGAGTACTGTAGTCACTTGCAAATAATATAGGTATAATATAATGTATGTTATATCTGAAATTCGGCGCGGCCATGTATTTATCAAACTAATAATAACCAATGATAATATCAACAAAATCACGAGTAGCAAATTAATTTAAATTTGCTTTTGCGCCATCCTGTCATAATGACAGACAAGAACTAATGATAGGGTGGAATACGATACTATGACATATTGGCCTTAATAATTATTAGGTAACTAACTGAAATAAGTCTACCATGGGTGTGAAACTTATAACTTTCGAATGTTGCTTGGGAACTTTTTTATTAAAGATGGTGATAAAAATTATGGGCTTGTAAACGTCCTGAGTCATGTTACTGGCAATCCTAATACAGTGGACATAATATGTTCTTTTATATTCGAACAATAAGCGGACAAAATGATATAGGAAAATCCCAAAAATATCATCGAAGGTCACCTCGTCACGTCACACGCCAAGCTTATGAAACAAACAATAGGCTCTAACAAAAGAGATAATATACTTAGGTACGTAGGTCTCAAATATGATCGAAGGTCGCTAGGGCACGTCACATATTGTACACACAGTCCCTGAGGAGTGGTGGCCGCAAACTTGGATGTTTGTTTACGTGCCTAGCTCTAGGGGAAGAATATTTATTTATTTATTTATTGGAGTATCAACATAAGATACAGCAATACATAATTATTGTCACAGTGACATAGAATTAATAATTTTAACTGCACTTACAATTAGAGATAACCACATCTTGCATAAGTTAAAAAAATAATGGGAATATAATAATGTAATATGAATTTTGAATGGTAATTTAATGGATTTAAAAACAATGTCAGTAAATTAATAATTTTGAATACAATAATAAATGGATTTCGGAGTAATTTTTACATTGCTGGTTGAGGTACGTTTAATTTCAAGGTATGTATGAATTTAGGGAGACTCTGAAAGTTTATGTCAAGTTTTGGCAATATATGATATAATATGATAGAAGGAATTAGACTGAGATACTATTATAATATTTATGACTAAGTTCATGTTTTCGAGGATCATAGATAGATTTACAGATTTACTTATGTAGGGATTTTTGACGGCTACTTATTAGTGGCCCACCCTCACTTCGTTTCAGGTCTTCATTTTACTATTGGTTCCAAATTTAACCAGTAGATGGCGCTGGGTGTCGATTACATCGCGCAATGATTTCGTCTTATGCCTATAAGCCTTGTCGTTGTCTATAGGATTTACCTCTTTATAAATAGTTTAGATAACAAGCTGATCCTGTAGTGGTTCTGTTTTTTTGTGGTTTAGAATATATAACTGCAATTTTCCCAAAAAATATATCATCATCTAATCATTTCAGCCAATAGACGTCCAGGGCTGGACATAGGCCTCCCCCAATGTTCTTCACACAGATCGGTCCTATGCCCCCGCATCCAATGGATTCCAGCGATCTTCACCAGATCGTCGGTCCACCTTGTGGGGTGCCTACCACGGCTGCGACTTCCTGTACGTGGCCTCCACTCGAGCCCTTTCCGCCCCAACGGCCGTCTGTTCTCCTCGCTATGTGCCCTGCCCATTGTCACTTGAGGCATGCAAAATGCAATCCATTGGGCTATGTCTGTGACCTTAGTTCTCCAGCGGATCTCATCATTTCTGATACGTTCACGCAGGGAGAATCCGAGCCCTCTCCATTGCTCTCTGGGTTAATCGGCACATTGTAAGCGACCACGTTACGGTTCCGTATGTTATCACTGGCAACACCCACGCATTGAAGACTTTCGTCTTGACACAGTGCAGTAGATAGGCCGAAAATATGCTGCGTAGCTTCCCGAATGCTGCCCAGCCGAGTTGGATTCGTCGATCGACCTCTTTCTGGAAGTTGGACTTACCAAGCTGGACTTTTTGTCCGAGGTATATGTACTCGTCTACAACTTCCAGTGTAGAGCTTCCAACCTTTACAAGAGTGGGTACGACATGGGAATTCGAAATAATTTTCGTCTTGTCCATGTTAATTTCCAGACCCACTTGTTGGGAAACTCTACTGAACTCGTCGAGCATTGTGCCTAAGTCTTCCAAGGTCTCAATCATGCCAGGACTACGATATCATCTGCGAATCGAAGGTGCGTCATATACTCGCCATTTATGTTGATGCCAAGTCCATCTCAGTCCAGAAGTTTAAACACGACCTTACGTTTAAACCTCCAACAGAATGGTGAACAGTTTCGGCGATATAACGCTGCCCAGTCTCACGCCTCGCTGGAGAGGTATGGGCTTTGATTCCTGGCCCTGAAGACGGACTGACATTGTGGTGTTTCCGTACAATGACTGCCGAACTTGTATGTATCGGTAGGTGTAGTCGGCACCTTTGGAGAGACTGTAGCAAGGCCATGAGGGCCTGATTTCAAGCAGACTTTACGAATGAATCGGAGCTTCCCTCTCTTTCACACGTGTTGTGTGTCCCCTTTGTATGGATGGGTCAGGTATATTCTCGTTCATTGCGGGACAGCTTTAAATTAAGCCACCAGGTCTCGAATCGAAGGCTTTCTCATAGTCCACAAACGCTAAACATAATGGCAGATTATACTCTTCGGTCTTCTGTGCCGCAGCGTATGTGGTCTATGGTGCTAAAGCCTTTTCAGAATCCGGCTTGTTCATGAGGCTGGAAGTCGTCGAACCTGCTGTCGAAGACGATTCGTCATAACTCTCGAAAACAGCTTACCTATATTATGTGCGTTCGTTAATTCTTCAATTGAAAAAATATATGCACAGTTTAAATTTGCCGTAAGTGATGGTAGATATCAAATGAAAATCGCATTTAAGTTTTAGAGAGTAGACTCAAAATGTTACATTTGATTTATGACCTTAGTGCTGAGAGTCTCCTAACCACGTAGGCAAGTTTAATATAAAGGAGTCGAATCTAGAATCTCTTTAAAATATTTTGAGCATGAAATATCTTCGTCGTGAAAGATTTTGCTAGAAAGACGAAGTTTATACACGCTCGCCAGGTACGCTGCCTAACATTGCCTCTTTTATAGTAGACTATTATTATCCTAATAGACTCACAGTTTGTATTGTTATTGTGATAGGTAATAATTAAATAATTTCATTCAGACGAAGTTTCTTAACTGGACCATGCCCGTTCGCATTATGAAGTTCATTATTCAGAGATTGTGTAGGAGTTGTGTAGGTGGCGATGCGGGATTTTGCTAACCTCTAAGTCGCCAAGTTCTATAAGCACGAGTACCTGCATATTAAATATAAGGGACTTCAGCAACGAAAACTCATTAGTATATTAAGATATCGTGGTTTGTCAGTGCTCGTACGACGCCCACACTTTAGTTTGAAACTCGTCAAATATAAATGCCAAGTTTCGCTTGCCAAGTAACGGAAAGTGGAGCTAATCTCTGCCTCTGTCTGTACACTGATATGGTACAAGTGCTCACTTATAGACCCTGATGTGGCGCACTGTCTTTTGCGGTAAGGCTGCGTTTCCACTAGCGACGTCCCAGGGAAAAACGCTATGCGAAGATGTATAGCGCATCTGTGAAACTATGTATGTGTGAATCTCCACGAAAGATGCGCTAGAGTAAAGATGTGTAGCGGGCATCGTTAGCAATTTCTTCATAGCACACTGGTCAACACTGGTCTTCATAGCGCATATCCCTCCTTTGATACGTACGTACGTACAAAACTCTGTCTTACTAAGCGGTTATGCTTCAGTTTCAGCGAAGCTAGGTAAATAAAGCGATTCTATTGGGTCTTAACAACCAAATCCTTTGCGTTCGCGTGGCTTGATGGCCCATTTGGTAGTGATCCTGCCTCATAAGCCAAAGGTCGTGGGTTCAATCCCAACCCTAGACAAACATTAGTGTGATGAACACTTGTCTTTTGTTCAGTGTCTGGGTATTTAAGTACATATTTGTAATTCCCCTATTGTCTAATATCCGTAACACAAGTGCTTAAGCTACATACTTAGTACGGAATGAGGTCAATGTATGAGATGTTGTTATCCTACGGTGGAAACGCAGCCTTATAAGCCTGATGCGGGGCAGTTTATTTCCGAACTGCACTCAGTGCAAGTTTGTTACCTAGTTGTTAGGTTGCAGGCAGGGCCAGCTGATGCAGGCTAATCCTGTTAATGCGGGCATTAGCCGGGCGGCCGCCTGACTCGATTACCCGCAGCTCCGACGGCCTACTGGCCGTGTGCACCCCGCTTTAAGCTGTTGTGTACAATAGGCTTCGTTTTTAAAGGACTTTTGAATTAGTTTGACTTTGCAGAGAAACAGACTTTACGATGGAAACTTCTTCTAGAACCGGCGTTGTTTGATATGCGCCAGACAGTTCATATTGATCAGCTAGTCTCAAACTAATTCATTACCTGTACTATGAATGCTAGCTGACAAAGACGGGGCTTATCGCAGCACACGTAGGGCCAAGTCAATTTAGAGTAGTTGCTGTTCTGAATTATTGAAATGACTGGAAATCGACTCCGGAACGTTTTGCGTTTGGGCATAACGCTATATCTTCGTTATACCTACACTGCGTCATAGAGGTTGTCAGTTTGTCACGTCGTTGGTAAATATAAAACATGTTCTAAGCGTACACCATATAATGAAATGGGATTGAGCGCTATGACAAAGCTACGAGAGGAAAAAGTTATCACTTAGGGGGGTCAGGTCTATGTATGCGATGTTGTCTGTCTGTCCATGCAGCAGCAATCAAGGGTTTCCCAAGTATCTCCAACATCATAGAACACAAAGAAATGAACCCAAGACCAGGCCCGCTCGCCTCCAGCTGCGGTTACTGCAAATTAATTTAAAACCTCGCCCATACGTGATGGGAACAGGGGCGTAAATGTCCCAAACCCTGGGCCCCTTAGATAACCGAAACCAGTACCCATATGTCGTATCTTAACAGAGCCCCTAGCAGGAGGATCCTCTCCAACACCACGACAAGTTTCCCAAGGGCCGTAACATACCACACCTCTCAAGGACAGTAGCTTTCTTTGTCCCTGCAATCTGCCCCAGTACCATAGCATACCAGAGCCCTTAAGTTCAAGGAGGGTCCCGAGTTTCGGAAGGTTAAGCACAAGAGCAGAGGCACTTTATTTCCTCTCCCTCCTAGACAGTTCTCCACATTTTTACACTGTTTTTTTATGTAAAAATTAAGGCAAACAAGCAAGCTGGTCGCTATATCGTCATACAAATACAAAAATATACATCATGAGATGCTAGATTTGTATGAAGATCTAGATTTGTTACTTAAGGATTTTAATCGATATATTTTTTTAAGAAACAACCCACTATTACAAATCGCATACTAAAGATAGTCCGGGAACAAAATTCGTGCCAGCTCTTTCTAACATTGCGTGTTGGAACGGGATGGTATGAGCTTTTAGTACGGTAATAACTTTAGATCGCGATTTAATAATAAGGTGGTATGGGTCATCCATTTTGTCCGATCCCCTTGTCCCTACCCTGGCCCCGCCCCTGCAGACAAGATGTGTGTAATTGCGGAGTGAAGGACATTTAAATTAAAAGTAGCGAGAACTCGACCGTCGCAAGCGCTGGTGTAATTTAGAAATTCCTGAACATTCTTCTGTGAACTGCAACATTGCAGTGTATATCTACGCTTTTTTTTATTTTTTTTATCTCGTATGTGTTTGTGCTAAACAAACACTAATATCGTCAACACTTGTTACCGAGAGTAAAATATATAAATACATACAGTCGATCATAGAACCTCCTCCTTTTATCAAGTCGGCAATAATAACGCAAAAGCACAGTTCGATGTTAGTGAAAATTTAAGTGGTCGCAACTGGAATCCATCGTTTAAGATCAGGGTAAGCCTAATGCCGAAACGCTTTGTGTCCAAGTGTACGCTCGCTGGTTTTTAGTAAGTATCAGCCTATAAACTGTCCCACTGCAGGGAAAAGGCCTCCATCATAGAAATCAAGTCATCGCTACTATAATGGGATTAGGCTTAATCACCACGCTTGTCAAATGCGGATTGGTGATCACAAACTCGAGCTATGTTCGAAAACTTCGAAACATACTTTTCGCTCGACCCGGAAATCGAAACCAGGACCCTGAGATCACGACCCGGTACTTAAACGACTAGACCAACAGGGCGTGTTTTTAGTACCAGGTAATATGTCGTCGATCGATCAAATTGATCTTAATCTAATCGTCCTGGCAATTCCTTAGCAAATTAAGTGATGGTGAAATAACAATAAAACTTCAACATATTTCTATTGATATTATTGAAAAGAAGTGGACAATATAAGGAAGAATGATAAGTTAGGAAGAAGAAAGAATCCAGACAATCCTACAGTAATCCTCCCCCCGGGAATAGCCTTAATAGAGGATTATCACATAAAATAGAAAAAAAAACGATTTTTATCAGTTTTCATGGTGCACGATTTACTTTGCCCAGTTATAAATTAAACAATAACAAAATATTTTTATTCAATGCAAAGTAAAAAAGCAAAGAAATGCAGTGGCCGCGATACAAATTGGAATGACATGCACTCTCGTAGCAGACAGCGCAGCAGCTAAGTGCTACAAGACAGGAAAACTCGTAGCTACGGTCTACGCCGTAGCACACTGCACAGGTACACGACAGTGAAGCTACAGCACTATAGTACCCGCAAAGACTCGTGGCAGACGGTAAAGTATTTCATTCATTACTAATAATTGATATATGGCACTCAAGTAGTTTAAAATGGTCAGGTTTAAAGGGAAGTAACCATTATACTCAATCCAAAGACTCGTGGCACTCGGTGTCATTTTCGGTCATAATTATTGAGTGAAATACTCTAACGTCTGCAGTGAGTTCTTGCGTTTTCTATAGTATTTTAAGTGCTAACAGACAGAAACACACGTAGCTACGGACTACGTCATAACATACTGCAACCGTAAACAACAGTGAAGAAAGACTCGCAGCACTGTGAGTGCTACGAGACAGAACCACTTATAGCAACGGACTACGCCGTAGCAAAATGCACAGGTTCAGGTACCCAACAGTGAAGCGATAGGATAACTCGAAGTTACGGGCTACGTCGTAGCACCGTTTACTAATACGATTTTCCATATAATATCTGTTTCACTCACAATCAAACCCGCGCGCCGGATCATATTTAAACCAAAATCGCAGGTACTTATTACAACGGCTTAAGATGACATATTATTTCACTCAATGTATCGGTGCCATTGCTCTGCACTAGTGATCGGGTTACGCTGCTACTACGGCGGCCGGGCTCGTTCGCGCCTCTTGTTCTCGCGTTCGGTCCGGACATGTGATGTTTTGAATGAAGATGTTCACCACAGCACGAGTCACCACTCTACGAGTAGGGTGACATGACTTCATGAGTAACTACTAATTATTCATGATGAATGCGGTATTGGGACCGCAAAAGTTTGCAGTTTAGTATAGACACGCTATGCTGTTCGTCACTGCATTGCGCCCGCGCTCCGATCCGCCCCGCGCACACGTACTCGCTACGACGTTTGCCTACTCCCAAAGAATTCACTTACATTCTACACATAAGAGGCATTATGCAACAAACTCCTTTATGATTTTATATGACAAGGCAAGGCTGCTTATAAGAGTCTTTAAGGTGGACAAACAAGGACACTTCTTCCTAATATGAGTGCCGTCACTCCTATGTTTATTTGGGTCATTCGAAACATGTCGCCAACCGTGGTGGACTACCACTGTCAACGAAAAATCTAAATATTTCTCCGTAATTGATATCAAAATATGAATGAATGTATGAATATACTTTTATTGCACTCAAAATAAAATAATTAAAAGTTTGACGATTATATGCAAGTATCTATATTGTAAGATTCTGGTAATTGACATCTCTCGGCGTGACGTCGTAGATTTAGGAAGGAACTGACCATAATGTGCCCCCCTTTTAGATAACTCTCAACGAACGACTTTCATACACATCAATATAAACAGTGCAGTGTCTCTGTGGTCAACACAGTGATTTCTCTGTAACTATACTGATGTAAACAGACATTATGTAAATTCTGGTCTGCCGAATATAAATAGAAAAAACCGTATACCCAGTTTTAAAACCAATAACGTCCAGTCTTAATTTTACCACACCTTGAACCCTTGAAAGTAAAATATTAAAACTGGTTCATTTTGAAGTAAAACACAATGTCCATAAAACAACAGACGCAAAATATGTAAATGATAATTTTAAATAAACAATAACAGACAGAATGTTATTTACGACAGTTTATTTATGTTATGTAGAGTAAATATATGTACAAAACAACCCCCAACACATTTAGCCGTTCAGAAAAAAGGTTAATAAATTGTTTATTCAGTAATGATAAGGGCACATAACATAACAATACATAAAAGCGTAATAAAATATACCTAGTTTATTCTTTGCCTCAACTAGAATAAATCTGTGCTTCACGCAAACGAACAAACAAGGTATATTAGAATCGATGACGTCTGACCCTAAATATAATATAACTATTGTCTCCTCCTCCCTCACTTCGTTAAGGGACATTAGTTTCAAATCATACCAATAGATGGTGCTGAGCGTCGGTAACATCGCGCAACTTTTTCGGTTTACCTACAGCGTTTTCCTAGTTTTCAGAATTAACCTCTTTTCAGATAGTATAGATGATAATACGAGTAGCAGCGGCAGGACATAATTAATTCTTTGATTGCATATCTGACCGCATTAATTTCCTCGCGTCTCGACATTAGTGTATTAATATCAAATCAGCGAGTAAGATAAACGAGTATTGTATGTGGCCCCTAACAAAAGCCTAACAAACATTTTCTTTGCAAATCCGGGCTTTATTTAGGCGAATCAGCGCCGACTGGAAGCAACGAAATAAATAATTTCTCTTTGATCTCCGAATCGCAAATCACGAGCATCCATGTCAAAGAGAATGCGAGATTAAAGTTGGGGCTAGGACGAAAGCATAAACAGCAATAATTAAAAAATGTTTTCAAGTGAATGGGTCACTTAACCAGTCATGATCCACTCACGGTCACCAGGTCAAAGGTGTTTATTGCATTCATGAGTGTGTTACAATACAGCTGGTATAAACATATTCCAGTACATCATGTTACCCTCTTGTGCATAGCTAACACAAAATTATACATTTGCTAAGGTGCAATGGACTGTTAGTTCGCTAATATTACATTGTTATTATTTAATTTCAATTTCAATTCAATTTATTCAAATAATAATTTTACACAAATAATACATATGTAAACCTATTACAATAAGGTCAGAGATAAATACAAATGCCTGAACTAGGCGAACCTGTCTCTCAGGCTAGAAAGTTAAAACATAACAGTAAGTACTCATAAATAATCACAAAAATATTTATCTAAGATAATACAAAGTAAAAAAAAACAACAACTTTTATAAATTACCTACTTCAAAACAATAAGCAGTTTCTCTGTATCGTCATATGACATGTTAAGTAGAGCATCATGGAGGGTACGCTTGCATTTAGCAAAAGTAAAGAGATACAGATCTAAAGTCTCGTAAAGACCGTTTAGTCTATTATATAAAAGTGGGCCTAAATATACAAAGAATCTAGAAGCGAAGTGATGTATTTTATAAATTTTAGATCAATTAAACAAGATCTTTTCGTCTCTTATTAGTAATGGAAGTGCTATAAGGAAGTGCAGCATGCTGTTTAAGAACTGTGCTTAATATAAATAATTGTCGTACTGTTAATACTTTGCACTCTTTGTAGAGGAGGTTTGTAGGAAAGAGAAAAGGGCGGTGAGTTGAGACCTTAAGAATAGCTCTTTGTGCTCTCTCAAGGGTTATTAGGGAGGATTTGGCCGAACTACCCCAAGACGTAATGCAGTAAGTTAATAGTGATTGACATAAGGTAAAAAGTACACTTGTTTGATAATATACATGTTTGCCACTAAACGAAGTTTTTTAAATACAAATATTAATTTACGAACTCTATTACTAAGGGCTTCAATGTGTTTTTTGAATGTCAAAGTGTCATCAATTATAATTCCTAAATACTTAATATGGCTAGTAGGAGTTATTACTGGACAAGTAAATCCACGGTCCATGAGATTCTGACAACAGTGTGCAATTAAACCAGATTCAGTTAGTTCGGCATTTATTCTGCGCATAGTGAACTTAACGTAACTCGTTTTTACAGGATTTGATGTAAGTAAGTGATGTTGTAACCAATTACTTACAGTGTCAAAGCCTTTTTGAATAAATACTCAAAGACTTGTTTATCTGACTTTGCGGAAAACTAATAAAACAGTGTCATCAGCGTATGCTACTATTTTCCCACATTCGAGAGTGGTGTTACATAGATCATTTATGTAAATTAAAAATAGTGTCGGGCCTAAAATGCTTCCCTGGGGAACCCCATATCCAGAGTTTGTTAGGTTAGAGCTGATAACATTGCCAATTTTCACGCATTTGGAACGATCAGTTAAATAATTTTTAAAAAGATTAAGCTGCGTGCCTCTGATGCCCTTAGCTTCGAGTTTGCTAACTAGAGTATGAATAGAAACGATATCAAAAGCTTTAGCTAGGTCTATAAAAATACCCATTGTTTTATTACCTTTGTCCAGTTCCTCCACCAAATAGTTAGTTAATGCATGCACAGCATCGGCAGAAGAAATTTTAGATCAAAATACGAACTGATTTTTCAACAGAACACTCTTTCTCTCTAAGTATGTAACCAGTCTGTTATTGATATTTTTTTCTAAAATTTTTGATATTGAAGGTAAAATAGAGATAGGCCTATAATTGGTTACTTGATCTTTACAACCAGATTTGTACACAGGGACTATTACAGCTTTTTTAAGACATTGCGGAAAAACGCCTAGAGATAAACATTGCTGAAATATATGTGTAAGGGGTGGGACCAAGATATATTTAAAATGTTTTAGTATTCGACTTGAAATACCATCCCAACCAACTGCTGAGTCACCTTTCAGACTGGTAATGATTCGCTCTACTTCATATTCATCGGTATCTAGGATTACGAGAGAGTTTAATGTCCCATAAAATTTCGATTGAGTACCAGATGACAATTTGAGTTGGTAATGCGTTTCACCACCACCAAAGAAATTATTTGCAATATTTGCTGAATCTAAGTGCGACGAGTGTGCCTTTAATAAGCTTGATGATGATTCATGTTTTTTAGTGGTGTATGAAAGTTTTTTGAATAAACTTCCAAATTTTTTGTTGTCCGTACCAGCTTTTCTAGTTCCTTTTTCTCATAATCGACTTTAATTTTCCTCGAAAGATCATTGCAAAAATTACGATATCTTTTACATTTACGTTACGTAATATCGCTTGCTGAACGTTTTGTATTAGGTACGAAGTGGAAGTATTAGCGTCAGCAGAATAGTAAACTGGGCTAAAGTCAATTCTGCATGAGTCAGCCTCAAGTGTATTAAAATTAATTTGAGTTGTTATTTGTGGTCGAGATGTATTACGTCGTAAATTATGATTTAACGCAACTAAAGCAGATTTGTGATCGGTAACAGACAAGTTAGTAACAAGTGGTAATTATATAAGTAATGTAAAAATTTTATCATTAAAGTACTCAGTCAGTAACGCCCTGTTAGGTCTAGTGGTTTAATTACCGGGCCGTGATCTCAGAGTCCTGGGTTCGATTCCCTGGTCGCGCAAAAAGTATGTTTCGAATTTTACTAACATCGCTCGGGTTTGTGATCACCAATCCGCATAAGACAAGCGTGGTGATTAGGCCTAGATATATCATACTAGCGATAACTTGATTTCTATGATGGATATCTTTGCCCTGCAGTGGGACATAATATAGGCTGATACTACTCAGTCATAGTCGAAGTGCAGATGACTTCAGAAATTGCAGCCATATTCTTGATCTTTGTAAATAATTAGTGGACCATTTAGTTACCCTCACATCGTTTCAGAACTTTATTAGTTCCAATCAGTACCAATAGATGGCAATGGATTGCAATTGCAACGCTCAAGTGTTTTGTCCTTACCGTTTACATATAAGCTACATATGTGATTGTCACATATGTTGAAGGTTGAAATTACCGCTTTGTAAGTACTAAGATATTAGGCAGTTAAAAAATCATATGGTTAATAAGGTATGGATTCCGATTGCAGTGCAGCAAGTTCCCCGCTAGATGCAAAGCCCCGGCCTTACCCGATACCATTGTATAATGTAAGTTCAGCCCGAATCGTTAGCTATTGTAAACTCAGACAAACAACAATGCTACACTGCCATGCCCATGTACTGCGAGTTCCCCGCTAGATGCAAAACCCCGACTTTTCTCGATACTTTATTGTTTAATGTTAGACAGCCGAGCTCGTTACCGGTCCAGATAAAGGATAATGAAGCCTTAAGGTATTATGCGTTTCTACTACTATTTATGCTACCTCCACAGAACAGTATATAAAAGGCTTATTAAAATTCTGTACAAATCTTGTAGTTTAATAATGACTGCTATTTATTTCATCTTTTTTATGTTAGTGATCAGTTCCAACCGATATTCGACCGTTTGGAACAGTGGTAGTAAACGCTGCCTTTGGTCCAAGGGTTGCGGGATCGATCCCCGAACAGTACAAACATTTGTGCGCATGAACACGTCTGTTTGTATTGGTCTAGGTGTTTTCTATGTATCATAAGTATGTATTTACAAAAGAAAAGTATGATATGTATATATTTGTAAAAAAAAATCCAACTGTTGATTCTGATATTCGTAACACAGGTGCTTGAACTACCTACCTCGCAGTCTTTATGTGATGTTGTGAATATTTATTATTAACTAGCTTTTGCCCGCGACTTCGTCTGCGTGTAATTCGAATAAAAGCAAGGTCTTTATGTATCAATAACTGGTGCCCGCGACTTCGTGTGCGCAGTATTAGTATTTCGAGTAGCTTATATTAGCGTGAAAAGAACTAACATTATGACATTAAAATTATAACACACAATATCTTTATAAATTATAGCCTATGTGTTATTCTGATCTATAAGCTACATTACTGTAAAGTTTCATTAAAATCCGTTTAGTAGTTTTTGCGTGAAAGAGGAACAAACATCCATCCATACATCCATCCAAACAAACTTTCGCCTTTATAATATTAGTAAGGATTATTAATATTTTCTTACGCAATAAAGTTTCCTATTCTAACAAAATAAAAAACATTTTATTTTTATACCTTTATAAATATTAATGCAGACTTTACTTTCATTTGTGCACCGAGATGTTAGTTCAAAGGCCCGGCAAATCATCTAAAAAATGTTTACAATGGAAAAGAATCATCTTACTATTGACCCGTGAGAAAATCCATTTCAAAGGGAATTTGTTTGAGAGGATGAAACTTAATAAAACATTTCTTGCTGGACATTTGTCACTTATAAATCTTTAAAAGAAAACTCAACAGGAAATCTTTCATTTTGAATATTTTATTTATTTTTCAGAGCGATGGCAGAGCAGAGGATAATAACGCGCCTTCCATACGGGGGTCGTGGTTCAAATCCGAGCATGTAACTCGGCTAATATGTAATCTACACTCAGCGCCATCTATCGGTAAAGGTATAAAATATATACAATGATAATTAAATATCGGCGGGGAGGAGGGGGGACTAGTGCCAGTTTCTAAAGCGCATCGCACACAGACTGCTGCCGCTGACTGGGTTAGTAGCCGCCACTCACATAGACGCATTATAGAGGGCATCCCCAAACAACCAAGACTATGGGACATGAAGGGTAAGTGCCCTAAATCCTTAAAATAGAATTTCTCACTTAAAGGGAAACATCACTTTTTGCCCGTGCAATAAATATAAATATAATAAATAAATAAATATTTTTCACAACCTCATACACATTGATCTGACTTCGAGATAGGTAGCTCAAGCACCTAGGTGACGGATATCAGAATAAAAAGAGGCATTATAAATATATACATATAATATTGTTTGTTTTTTGTAAATACATAAAAACCACCCTGACCAATACAAACAGACATGTTCTTGCACACAAATGTTTTTACTGTGCGGGGATCGAACCCGCAACCCTTGTACTAAATGCAGAGTTCACTACCACTGTTCCAAACGGATCGTCAATACAAGCATAATAAAAAATGAGAAATAATAAACAAGGCCACAGAATTTTTATTTGGCCACGCGCGCAAACTTCTAATTTACTAACTAAGCACCGGGAAATTGACATAGCCTTTAATTAACTGATTCATCTTCTTTACAACGCCAACAAAAAATGTTAAAGAAAGCGTCAAGTCAATATCAACAATTAATTTTCCTTGTCCCTCTGATTTATACATTGCAAACTAATTCACTAACTCAGCCACGAAATTTGTAACTCATCGCCATATTACGTTTTACAGCTTCAATACAAGCTCCTCAAAAATTATGTATTCAAGCTTCAATACTCAACATCACATATTATAACTTAACATGTAAAATAATACTTCATATTCTTTTATCGTGAAAATAGCCACTGTACGATTTGGCGCGAGTGCGCGACATGACAGCAACCGGCCATTTGCAACAATCAGAGAGCGCTATTCGATACTTGTGCCGAAGCCCTTATTTTCTTTTTCTTTTAATCACGTAATTATACGTGTTAATGTTTATTAATTACTTTTCTTTAAATGATTGTACTTGTTACACATATTAATACACAAATTGATTTGCATAAATAAATGGTTTTACTATGACTGTCCTTAATAGTTCTTCTTCTTCTTCATATTTGCGTATAATTCCCGGTTGAGTCCAAAGCTGGGCTTTGAGCCCAGGGTACGCTTTGATCATGATTCAGGATTTGGGGAGCCTGGTAATTACAATGAAGTGACTGCCGTCTGACCTTCGCAACCCTTTGACAGAGGAACAAGACCAACTGAATCATGGTTACACGCTTCTGAAACTATCCCAAACGAGCAGGTTTCCTCACGATGTTTTCCTTCACATAGATATGAAAAATCTAGAGAAATCGACCCTCCGCATGGAGGGCGCGTTCTAAACCACTAGGCTACCATCGCTCTGGCTGACTGTCCGTAATAGTTCATGTGTAATACATAATAATAATATGTAGTGGCTTTAATTATACTATTTGATGACAATTTTAGGTACATTTAACAATCGATTAATGTAGGATGAGTTACATTTTATTCATACTAAATTATGCAATTAGAGGCTAATATTCTTACTATTTTGGTGTCATATATTAAAACTTTAGAAGCTTCCTATTTGAATGCATACCACAAATTTAGATGCTAAAAAATAACCACTATGCTGAGTTATATTTACAGTGGCTTACATATAAGATAACTAGTGTCTGAGATACTATTATTAAGACACGCATTGGTTGTGGCCGACTTAGTAATTTAGAAGGTAACATAAATTTTCTGAGGCGAATAATGCTATTAAAAAGAAGCTTGTTTAATTAGTACCCATAAAAAATACTTTAAATGCAGTTTATATTTAAAAAAAAAAGTGATGTTTCATTCAAGTAATGGCGTTTTTATCAATAATAAAAAAATCTGAAAAACTGTCCTACACGTTCCTAAATCTTGCATTGTCAATTAAAGCACATAGTATTATTAATAGTTACTTTACAAATTTAAAAAAGTTAGTGTGGAAAATACAACTTCTAAGAAAATCGCCATACATTAAAATTTATAATTTAAAAACCTCCGACGGCCGAGTTCTAGGATATATAATTTGTCACAATAAATATATATTCTCCTACTCAAGCCCTTTTATATGATACCCATATTGTGGGAGTTGTGTTAAAACATACAATCCATATCTTTGTGACGGCGGCCATCTTAGATCGATTTTTTTCCAACATAGCTAAGCACACTCCCCCCTTATTCATCTTTCAAACAAAAAAAAAAACAAAACCAAAATCGGTTCATTTGTTCGGGAGCTACGATGCCAAAGACAGACACACAGACACAGATACACACATAGACACACACACACAGACAGACACGTCAAACTTATAACAACCCGTCGTTTTTGCTTCGGGTTTAAAAAATTCTAACTAAGCTAGGTAACTTCAACACGCTTAAAACCTCTCACAACGCGCAACTGTGTGACAGCATCCCTTTCATTCCGCCTAGGATAGTCCTCTGTCTCGCTGAGCGACGCAGATTATACGTACAATTAAGCCTAATTATGCTTCAAAGCTCGCTCGCGGTTACTCAGTTATTTAGCGCGAACTCCCACGCCAGTTGTTTGTGGCCCAAATTATGTGCGTTTGTAGGGACCCGTATACGGTACGATTTGGCCAATGTTAGCCCTGTAAAACCGTAGAATCTTGTTTTGCGATCCAAATTAGATACGTTTGTATAAGTACGGTACGATTTCGCCCATGTAAGGCTGGAAAAGAAAAGCGTGGATGTAGTAAGGAATTCTCGCGCCCGATTGTTTGCGATTCTAATTGGATACTTTTGACTTTTGTACCCAATTGCCTTGTCGTATTGTTTACGGATCCTTGTAAACAACATCACTAGGCATTTTAGAAAATAAAAAAACGTAAAATGTAGTACGAATTATCGCGTCGTCGAGCCGTTCCAAATCCTCATGTACCTTTGACACCATAATTTTCTTTACATCTTGTTGCCTTATGTTGTTGAGGGCGTTCCCTAGTTGACAAAAACCCAGCCAGTGTCATCGTCCCCGTCCCCCCACCCCCGTACGTATCTTTTAAAAGATTGGAACTGTTCGGTACAAACACTTAACTACTCAGCAATAATTCATAATATGACGCGATGCGGTAATTAGGCCATTGACCGCCGGTACACGACATCTTTGTCATATTAGGAATTATTAACTTTAGTGCAATTATCGCCGCCGTGCTATCGGGTCGCACTCATTAACATTCATCTTAACATTAACATTTTAATATAAGGACATTTTTGTGGAAAGTTAAATATAATTTCTGTGCTATTTAAACATTTTATCATTCAAACAAAATCCGCAAGCTCAGGCATCACAACATATGGTCCTTCGAGCCGGATTTGCATCTGGATCAGTGCAGAGATGCCGAACAGTGAAACGCTTCACTTGGAACATTGACTTTGAGATAGATCCGTAATTCATTTTGCTCGTTCGGATCATTCTATCAGCTCATCGGATCATTCAGCTCAATCGGCTCACTCGGACTCGAGAACCATTAGAGTCGAATGATACATTCGGAACGAACATTAGAGGTTCGGAACAGTGTGTCATTTGGCCGATTCGGATCACCGAGTCGTTTCAGTAAAGAATTACACACGTCTAGTTGTTTTCTTGCATCTGGGTATTCTGGGTATTTCTTGTATCTGCGATAATACACACATGCGATGAACACTTGTAATATATGTATTTAAGTATATATTTGTGTTCCTCTGTTGTCTGATATCTGTAACACAAGTGCTTAAGCTACTTAGTACGGAATCAGGTCAACGTATGAGATGTTGTGAGAATTATTATTATTATTATAGATTCTGGCCTGAGTAAGACTTTTTAGGACTGACCAAAACGTGTCGCGCCATACTCGTATTTAGGGCCCTTTAAAGACCATTATGTAACAGAGGTAAGTATTTTACAACGCTTTGTAGGTAACTGAACAGAGTTTCGGCGTTACAAAGCTGTTAAGAGTGTACAAAGGAATAATATAACCGCCACTGGAGTGTAGCTAATGTAATTTTATTACGTTGTTTATCAAATTTTCCTCCTTTGTTTCAAGTGACCTATTTCGGGTATTTTTTTAAAGGATAAAAAAATATAATGTTGGATATAAAGTTCTGGTTCAAATTAAACTTACTAATATTTTTTTATCAAATAATAATATCCTCCAACCGATTACGGCTTCGGCGGCCAATCTCAACGATCAGCCACGTACGCAGGATATATTATAGTGCTCGAGTGTGTGCGCAAACACAAGTGCACTCTCTATTCCCTTACCCTCATATTCCAATAGGACACTACTGTGATACGACCGGAGAGGGATCAGGACCAACGCCTTAGCGTGCTTTCCGAGGCACGCAGGACAAGACCGCTAACTTCCAGACTCCGGGATGCCACTAAGAATTAAATAATAAAAATTTATCAAATAAGATGGTGATCAAACGAAAACCCAATATTCAAACAACGCATCTTGCATACATTTTGTGAAGCACTGATTTCATCAGCCAGTACGTAATAATAACCTATAAATATTCGGACATAATTCAAATCTCGGAAACTTTTTACTCAAGTCATAATTGAATTTTATTATTCAAGAAAAATATTCGACAGCGAGTTCTACTTCTTTTGTCGAACCTTAATTACAGGTCACTTTCAGATCCACGACTTCGGCGAAGAGTTTTGAACTTACTTATTAACAATCTTGATAGTTTCCTAAACTAATTATTTGCCTAATGCAGTAAAGCGCGGACCGTCAGTGCATCGGAGACGCGACACTTCATTAAAACTTGCCGGCTTGAGATGAAAAATCACCGCCAAGCACATGCCTTCAACTTCTCTTAACTAGGTTAACCAGCCCTCTGATGAACTTGGGCAAATAATATCCTCCAACCGATTACGACTACGGCGGCCAATCTGAACGATCAGCCATGTACGCAGGATATATTATAGTGTTCAAATGTGTGCGCAAACACAATTGCACTCTCTATTCCCTAACCCTCATAATCCGATGGGGCACTACTGTGACACGGAGAGAGATCAGGGCACAGGACCAGCAGCTTAACGTGCTTTCCGAGGCACGGGGGTACAAGACCGCCAACTTCCGTACTCCACTAAGAATTTCCGACCGAAAACTTAGGTGTAATTTTTGCCCGACCCCGGGCTCGAACCCGGGGCCCCAATCGCAGCAGCCGCTTTAAAGTGCGTCGCACTACCCACTGCGCCAACAAGGCAGTCAAACGTATCCATAATCAGACAACAGCTCACACATCAACTTGAGTCCCAAGTACGTAGCTTGAGCACTTACAGTCAACAAAACGTTTTTGTTCAACATAGTACGTTTCATGATCGCGTTTCTGTCCCCATTCATCACGAATTAAAAAACAATACCCCACGGACACAAAGGTCCCGATTCGGTCCGCTGAAATAATAATGCTCCGACGAACTTAACTTGCCCAGGGGGGTAGGAGGTAGGGGGGAAGGAGGCTGGTATAGAACAGTTATTCCAAATGTGGGTCATATTTGCCCCAGAGTCTTGTGCGCAAGTGTCCACGTCCATGTTACAAAATAAAAAGACTAAACTATGTTTGCGAGAAGGTAAAAATGGATGAGATTTTTCATAACAATTATAAATGATCCTAACGTCATTACTGAAATTTCAAAAAGCAAATTAATATTCAATAATTTCAATAAATAAAATTGATATTAAATAATTTCAATAAATAAAATTATTATTAATTTTAATATTTCGCTGAGTGAGAGAGGCCCAATCCGGGTGAAAGAAGGGTGTTAAGGTTGGCAGCTCATTTGTGACTCCAATCTAGTGTCACGGGTGTCAATCGCTTACCATTAGAGGATCCGTCTGCTCGTCTGCCTAAGTGGCAGACTCAAAAAAAACAAAATAAATTTCGTATTAAAAAAAATCTGCAAATAAGAATTTATTTTTTTGAAGTTAGCAATTTATTTGTTTGTTTGTTTATTTATTTATTTATTTTATTTTATTTGCTCAATTGATTTATTTGTTTAAGGGCTGATTCAACCAATCTTATTCCGATACTAAATCTATGGTATAGCGCTGTCCACAGAAATCTGACGCTATACCATAGATTTATCTACGGATAAAGGTGAATTGGTCGATATAGCCTAAGTGGTTTTCAACTGTAACTTATGCTACTATAGGTTACTATTCTGGACGTGAAGTAAGGTTCTTCAACCCGTACTCATGTCCCCTCCCCACTCTAGCGATGAGGGAGCGTCTTTGGGTTTCAGTCAGTTTGGGTCAGTTTGCTTCGGGCCGGCTTCTCATTAGGAGATGCCCCCGCCAGAGGAGAGTCCGATATAACCCGCCTGCTCTCCGACAGGAGGGTATGCATAAGGAGGCATTCCCCAGCGTAAAAAAAAAGGTTACTATTCTAACTTGAACTATATTACATTTCATTTACAATAAAAAAAACAGTTCGAAAGTTGTTGTCAACATGTCATCGCGCACGGAAATAAAGGTTTGAGAACCGGCGACCCAGGTCATATTGCATTTATTATGCAGCCGGGTGATTGATCTGCGCATGAGGCGGCCGCTTGCATCCGGAGACCAAATGACTAATGAAATTAGTTCTTAGATTTGATTGATTTATAAATAATGAATTGGGAATTGTGAAACATGCCACTTCTGCCATAGGACCGACATTCTTTGGAGCAGACGTGATAAATGCCACTTAAATTATGTAACACTAGCTCTTCTAGCGACTTCGCCCGCGTTACATACAGACAAAAAGTAGCCTATGTGACTCTACATTGCTTCAATTATATCCACTACAAAAAATCATGTCAATCTGTTGCTCCGTTTTGCCGTGAATAACAGACAGGCAGACACGCACACTTTCACATTTATAAATAATATTAATATGGATTAAAAAGGAACGAATTAAATTCAGACAAACTCAAACGGAAAAAATCAAATTAAGGTTTGATTTGCTATTACCTACATCAATAGGAATAGTAACAGTAAAAAAAACGTATTTCTTATATCACGAAACTATCAACAATTTTTTCGTAAGTAAATTAAAGATCAGAAATAGAACTAGGATTCTTGGGTTCTATTTATAGGTGCCCTATGTTGCGCCGATTTGTTGTCGGTCCACCATCTACCATCTTCTACAGGGTGATTCAAATAATGGTACCGTTTTATATAGCCCACCATTTTTGATACAAATCTTATACTTCTTGTTTAGGAAATGTCGACTAATATCCAAATGCATTCCAAAGCACATCAAATCAAAACTTATAATTTTCAGTTATTTTACAATGACATATTCGAGTCCGATTTTGTACTCGTTTATCTAGGTATCATACTCGTATTATTGCTCTACGAAAGCTGTCTGCATTTCAAATGATTGTTTCTTTGAACTTGCTACATCAGCATGTATAAAAAGGCCAAGGTGATTCGGAACGGAATCGCAATAAAGTACGTAACCTTAACTGAAACTTGAAGCTATTCCAGGATCCTACTATTCTTGGAGACGGGCGCTTGTTATAAAATTTCAATTCAATTCGTGAAATAGAGTGGTTCCGAATAATTCCAAGGCTACGTTATTTGATTTTTATAGAGAAAATTGCGATAAAATAAAAAACAGACTTAACTACCGAATAGAATTGTAAGACTCATTCTGGATGCAGATATCTATATCTTGCATCAGGACAGGGATCAAGTAATGGTAAACAAGCTAGTTGAGTCATTATTGCCCTGCCAGCCTTTTGGAAATTGGTAGAGAAAAACTTAGCGCCGTAGTGGTCTTAGCGCAACATGTAAAACGTACAGTCGAATTTAATTCTCCGTCCCCCTCCTCCTTTTTTTTAAATGGGTAAAAGTAATTGACTTATTACCACTTCAAGGAACCATATTCCTAAATTTTTGAATAGCGCTCCACGCCCCTTAGACTAAATATTGTCAAAAGGTTCTACTAAAAAAAATAACTAACCCTAAAAACGATGATGGTGGGATTCAGGGGTGAGGTTTTAATAGTTTTTTAGATTTTCGCGTTGCATTATAACTATAATTTATTAACACGATATTAATTATGTGATACAACATTGGGTACACACACCGAAACTTCGAGCAAAATATGTGAGTACATAATGTTGTATCACATAATAAATATTGTGTTAGTTCCCGTCTTAATAAATTAAGGTTTTAATGTAAACTAATAAATTTTAAAACAATTATGTCCATTTAGCTTTGACTGAGCATTTAACTTAACCACAGACTCATTAGTTTCCAGATTGTATGAACAATATTCCGCTTATTAGCATATCTCAAATGAGATCACATTTGGTTTTTATAACGAGCAAATACCTAAATCGACCAAAAACCTAAATTGAAATTTCCTTATCTGAAATTAATATGAATAAAACGCTATGAATATTATTTATATCTGACTAGGTTAGGCAGTTTTTTTTAATCTATAGTAAGTCCTAATATAGCCTACTTTAACAATACACTTAATATTAACAAACATGATAACTAGTAGTTAATAGAACTATCCATACTTTGAGTTAATCAATCATCATCAATCAGCTTATAGTCGTCCACTGCTGAACCTAGGTAACCTAAGCAACCTGCATCCAACTCATACTTACCAGCTATCTTTCTCAAACTGCAGGGCGTGCTACACTTAACGACACATGTCGGCTCCATCTTCGAGGGAACAATGTCAATGAATGCAATTCTCTATAGCTTTGAGGACTATAAAGTATTGCAAGGTTATCAATAGCTCCATATCTTGGGAGAAATATGTAAGCGTTGGCTTTTGTTAGTGAATTGATACGAATCGGGTCAGGCGCGCTAACGAGAGATGCATGTGGCGATAGCGAGCTGGCCGGCTTAGACCGAGGTGATATCGTGCTGGCCATACACACATTAAACCTTCAAACGTCATCACCGTGTTCACAAGGTAATGACGGTTGAAGGTTTGGAGAGCTCGGATACATAATAATTTGTTCATGCCAGACAATTGGTCAGTGAGTACCTTAGTTATGTGGTTAAATAGTTAGTAAGAAATCATATACATGGTCCTGGTCCCAATCTTAAGTTGTTGTTACAACGGCAGTAGAAACAACGAAAGTACTTTTACCCAAACCACCGCCAATTTTAAAGTCATCAATCAAAATGTTTGCTTGTATCACAGTGAAACCAATGGCGTGAAGTAATGTTCTCTCAAGGTAAAGTTTTTTATACGTAGAAGCGAGTCATCTGATGGTAAGTAATCACCGCAGTCTATGAACATCCGCGAAATCAGAGGGGTCACTGATGCATTGCCGGAGTAGTCTCTTCTCTCGAAGGAAGGAAAACGTATATATTCAATGGCAAAAACGGATGGTCTCAAGCATCTCGCATGCCAACAATTGGCTATGGGGCCAATCTAACTATATAACCAACATAGTGAAAGGAAGGAGTTATTAGCAGAAAGTAGTAGCATGTGGAGCGCGATGGCGCGGATAAGCAGAAAGCGGCAAATCTGCAGCCTTCAGCGGAAGCCGGCGATAGTAAGCAGCTCTGATACATATCTAAGAAGGCCGTTGGCACACGAGCGACATCGCTTCACCAAGTATGGACACCTTACGCATACTCGAGGAGCGCCTAAATATATGAACAGAGACAAACTACCTAGTCTAAAACGCTTGGGGTACGCTTGCTCCTGGAACCAGGATTAGGTAAATGAATTTATTTATAATTAAATAACAGCATTTAGATACAATAAAATAAAATACAGCATTTAGATACAATAACAAATAACAATAATAAAGACTTATGCTAACTGTTTTTACAATTACAGACAGTCACACAGATGCATTACAGATCCTTAAAGAATAAATGTATTGAAGAACAGTAAAATGTCATTTTAAAATTAAAAAAAAAGAGTCATCAAAATAGTTCAAAATTCCATGATTACATACATTAAGTTAAAAACAATTGATTAATAAAATATACAGGTTAATATGTCGATATAAAATTAAAATTAAATGTCAGACAATATTCAGGGTAGTTTGAGGGATGTCACTCTTTTTTAAAATAGATAAAAACTTGGAAAGACTTTGGGAATTAATGTCGAGTTCAGGCCACTGATTGCACTAGATTATTATACAGACGAGATAGACGAACAACCGGCGCGCTTCGACCCATTCTGATCCTACAAAATTTTGGTTTGAACAATCCCACAGGGATACCGAGGGACCCTTCTGGGTACCCCAAAATCAAATTTGTAGCAGTAATTTGGAGCTATCTATGCAATTATTCAACAGTTTATGCAGAAAGGACATATGAAGCTACTACTGCCGTCTTTCCTTAGCAACCATTGTAATGGAGTACGAGTTTCAATATTAGTTACACGTTCAGAATCATAATCTCATTGTGTATATCTACAGTTTTAATCAAAGCTTATATAAAGGTATGATATGTGTTCCAATAACCTCACTACAGTGGATGAGAGAGACCGAGCTAATTGGAGGAGATTTTCGAGTAGTGGCAGAATACCAGTGTTTTGTCCGCACGGGTAAAGCTAAGCCACGGTCTTTTTGAGCTGCTGCAGCGCACACACGGAGCTTAATAGATAAACAGGTTATTGCTTTTTCTATTTTTACCAATTTAATGCCCACCATGTCATGTAATGTTCCAGTGTTCATGCATGTGTCATTCGTTTTACTTTTAATGTGCGTATATGCAGCAGTACAAATAAACGTATTATCTATCTATCTAACTATGTAGCATGAAAGCAAACCCCAGGCTTTGAAGCGCCAGCTAGGGAAGCAGCCGGGATTTAACGCTAAGATGATCATAATCTTTATACACATTTTGAGAAACTAAAGCGTGCAGGGACCTTAGCGCGAACCGGACGTTACGATCGAATCGGAGTTCTCCTTCCTTTCACACGCGCTGTGTTTAAATGCGACAGGTATATTCTAGTTCGTTACGTAAGAGATGTCTTCGCGGTAAGGTCCCCGGTTACCTTCCGATTAATCATTCAAACGCAATCCGGATCTAAAATACAAGCATGAACTAGTTCTCTTTGTGGTCTTTGGTATCTTTTTTCCTCGTTGACCGTTCGTCGTCGTTGACAGACTCGTTCAGCTACTTCATGGACCTCGCCTCGCTCACCGTCGAAAAATAGCGTGACGCATGACGATATTCTATAGAATACACTTTGGAGAATGTGCGAAGGAACTACATAAGCTAGTTCCGCCGGCCCCATTCCACTATCAGGATACTAGGCGAAGACTGGGTAACCATCCCTATATGGTTGAAGTTCCAGCCATCTTGCCCGCCGATGTATTTCCTGAACAATATAACCTGGGCCTCTTTAAGACAAGAGTGAATAGGCTTTTCACGGGCAAGCATGACCCACCTTGGACCTCATCTTCACTTAACATCAGATGAGATTGAGGTCAAATGCTTGTCAACCATATAATAATAAAAAACTCTGGTGTCAAAGCAGCCTTAACCAGCCCCGACCTTGAGCCACGCACAGTACACAACTCTTACACAGCCACTTGTGCGGCTACGTTCGGCTTCGAACCCGGCGATAACGCCCTGTTTACGTGCCAACGTAAACATTACAACTGCTGGACGGCAACCTCTACACGTATGTCACGGTTAGGGTGCCCTAAGGGCTCGTTCAGATGACCACGGTAACGGGGTCAGTGATAATAAGACCACCTTAAGGAACCGCAATTCTTGTTTTCTTCTTAGTAACACTATAGCTTTCGAAGGACATTCAAGAGTAGTATAACAAAGCCTTGTAACAGTTACTCGTCCTGTAAACATGTTTTTTATGACATGTGATAGGCGGCAGACGAGCAAAAGGATCACCAGATGGTAAGCGATTGCCGCCGTCCATGGACACCCGCGACACCAGTGGAGACACAAGTGCGCTGATAACGTTTAAACCCCACTTTCCCCCGGATTGGGCCTCCGGTACCCTTGCTCACGCAGCGAAATTAAGCACAGTGCTGCTTCACGCCGGTTTTCTGTGAGGCCGTGGTATCACTCCGTTCAAGCCGGCCCATTCATGCCGAAGCGTGGCTACGGTACAACAGGAGAAAAATACCTGGAAGAGGTTACAAAGAAAAAAATATTCCAACTTGATTGAACTGTAACGACCACATCACACATTTATTGCTAGGTAATCCTACAAAACTCGAAAACTAGTATTTTCTAAGAATAAACAGTTAAGTATTATTGTCAAAAGAAGATTTAATTAAAATAAAATCACACGATACTGCGATGACTCTGAAGTATTTTCCGATAAATCGAGATTCACTTGTCATTTATTAACTTTCTCTACGAGACAGTTGAAATGGCACGCTAACGTTCCAATGACAAACATTTATTCTTTACCAGTTTACTAATTGAAACGGGCCTAAGTGATTTAAAGATTTCAGGGTTCAACTAAGTAACTAAATTGAATTACATTTATCAGTTCTAGAAACATCGTATATTTTAATAGATCTAAAATAAAGTCGTTTAAAGTATTAAAAGACTGGAACATTTTTTACACACCTAATTAATTTAGTTTCGCACTCGCAGACAATACGAAATAAGTCAACGCTACGAGTCATCTACGACACGTGCTACGCCGTAGTCGTCGTAGCAACGTAGCCGTCTACGAATTGAATCTTGTTACAGAATTGTGTTCCTAATGGTTTGGTACCTAAATTCTAATAATTTTTGATATGGGACGAGCAAGTTCGTATAGTTGACAAATGTTAGAAATCAGAACCATTATGGCTTATAAAAAGTTACCGAAACATTTGGAAGTTGTACTAGTATTTCTCATTCAAGTATACCGGATTGCTCGAAACTATTGGAAAAGATATAAAAGTTGGTGATAAAATTGGACCTAAAAGAAATTACTTCTTTCAACGCTTAATATGTTCTCTATATAGGCGTTGATATGAAAGCTAAGAATTAAGGTTAAGATCTCAGTTTTTGGGCTACTTTTAAAGGTGCCACTTAACATTTGTCACCTTTTATCAATTCCTAAACTAAACCAAGAGCCGTTACACTTTGTGTCCTTACTATTTGAGCCACACAGTCGATTCTTATTTACGATGATAATGTGAATATCCGCCATTCTACAGCTCCGCTTTGGTGTGTAACTGTCTTTTATCTAAATCTACATAAGAGAAAGCTGACTGACTGATCTATCAACAACTATAAGGGGTAGAAAGTCGAAATTTGGCATAGGGGTTGCTTTTGTAGCGTAGGGAATCACTAAGTAAGGATTTTTCTAAATTTACTCCTTAAAGGTGTAAAACGGGGGATTCGCAGTTTGTTTGAACTTTGCCGTTTTTGATGTTATTCAATTTAAATTCAGTAATGAAAGTTCTTCATCGAAACTCATGGACACGTGTAATTGATGAACATATGTATATTTTTTCGAAAATTATCCCCTAAGAGAGTAAAGTAGTGGTTAGAAGTTTGTATAAAAGTTCTCATGTTTTGAAAAATTGATTCCCGATACGAAGTGATGGCGGGCCACTAGTTATTATATAAAAGGGAACCTTAAAGAGTTGACCGAACACTTTACGTCGATTAGTGTACTTACATTCGCAAATCCAGATCTCCGCTCTCTTATGTAAGGGCTAAGCAATGTGAGAACACTCTGTCTCTGGCCTAGATTTAATGCCGACTGGAAAGTAACATGGAGTAGCAATTTCAGCAAATATGTCCTACATTACACGCGGTCTAGTGTGTACATTTTGAACGATGACAAGTTGTCACTTCGGCCGTGGTTCAAGCGTACCCGGACTCCGAAGCGCCGGATTCGTATGCACTGCCGAAATGGCGCGCCGACATTTGAGTGAATGTAATAGAGGTAAACATAGAGACAAGGGATGCTGCCGATCTGTACATTTGTTCGACGCACTGTTTTGTCACTTCATCATCTAGATGTGTTATTTGGCGGACGAGCAGACGGATCACCTGATGGTATGCGATTTCCGCCACCCACGGACATCCGCTACACCAGTGAAGTTACAAAGGTACTGTCATCCTTTCGCAGCGAATGTTTTAAGCCAGTTTTCTGTGGTATCAAACCGGACCATTCAGAACGAAGCATGGTCAAAATTTCCGATTAAATGGCCGCCGCCAGAGTAGCGCTCGTTGAAAGACCTGCGTCTACTGGTTCCTCTATTTACTGTGATTAAACAAAGTCCTTCAAAGTAAAACAAAGACGCTCCAGCACAAAGATCTATTAATACCTCAGTTCCTGTACATTTGCAGATAATCCGCTTATCCCCTCCGCGTAATCTGAAGGCTTTGTCGGTCGCAAAGCTGTCCGTGCGTCTGTCACGGAGATAACATCGCCTTAACCTGGGAACTTGAGCAAGTTAGTAGGAAGAAAATTGGTGTCTTAACGTCCGATGTTATCAGAGCGCTCGGAGCAGTCTATGTTAACACGCATCAGGAGATATAGTGAAGATGGCGAAGTTTTGTACCAGAGATCTTCAGTGAGGACAACGGTGCAAGGTGGGAAGTTTTAGCATTGTTCTAAACTATACTATTAATAAAGAGGTAACCGGCTACATACATAAAATTACATGGTGACGGAAAGGCTTTAAGCCGAAAAGGCAAAACACTACGACGATGCATTTTTTACAGCGCTATCTTTTAGTACAATTTTGGGATTAATAAAGTTGTGAAAAGTATAACTAAGAGTCAATAATAAAAAACACAAATATATAATTGTTGGGATCACACTCTATAATGAAGTTACGTGTTTCCAGGTATCTGAGATGCCATATTCAATCGCTAAGATGGACGCCCCAGAGGTTATTGTTTGGGCATTTTCATCAAAATTAAGACCATAGACATTCGTATTTCCTTACTTTTTTTCTGAGGGACGGCTACTTCTGAATTGACTTGTCTTTCAATAATCGGGCGCAATACCAACATCTAGGTATATGTGACTTTATGTGTACTACGTATATCTGGACTCCGGGTTGACACTGAGTTCTATGGAGTCCAAGGTATTAGCTATGTACCTGCCGGCAAGTTTCAATATAAAAACTTTAAGGTAACAGACGCCAGAGGGCGTGGCCAGACAAGGAGAACTTAGAGGCTTTTAACAAAACCCGAGGTTTAAAAGAATTACCGCGGCTTATTTTTTTAATGAACTTCGTCGTTAGCGAAGGGTTTGAGGCCTCAGTGCTAATCTGCTTCATGGGGCCAACTTTTTGGCATTGGAAGTTTGTTGTCTCCACTGTTTGTAGGACTCGTTTTGATTACGCTGTGGTGGTAATTAGTAGTCTGCATTTGATTTTGTAGGATATTTAAATAAGAATAAAAATAATTTATTTCGTAATCATAAGTACAACAGTAAGGTGTTACATTTGAATATAGGGAAAGGATGTGGTAGGTGGATAGTAAGTGATATGCTAAGTAAGGGTATACGACTAAGTTCAAGATTTTACAAAATATAAATATTTTGTCAAAATATAGGTCAATATGTGCCAAAGGCAACAATTCTCAATTAAAAATATAACGTCTAGCCGGTTTTATGGTCATTCAAAGATTCATGGGCAAGTCCATTTTAAAAGTATAAATTTATTAAAAAATAATTATGCCATTGAATAACCCATACAATTTGCACCAATTATTATAATAGAACCATTGACATAAACGAAACATTTGTAATAGCTACCATACAAAATTCAAATGAAATACATACAAAATACTTAAGTGTGACGTCACATCTAAGTCGCCATTTGGATGGAGCGTTTTGGGTTTGCCCAAAATAATGTGATTTTAAAGTTGTGATATCTCAGGCAGTTTAAATGAGAATCAAGTGATTCTTTCAACGATGTTTCTATCATTGAAAGGTCTTTTGATTGCAAAATTAAAAAAAAAGTAGTCGTATACCGTATTGTAAACTTATACAAACAGGTACAAAGCCGCTCTCAAATTAAACGCATTACTATTCGCCCTCTTTGTTTTGCTAATCTAGTTACGTATGTCAATCTCGGCGGTGTTAACTGTATTAACATCGTGTCGTTAAGAAAATATTGGTCACTGACTAAAAACCAGAATGAATGAATGAATGAATATACTTTTATTGCACTCAAAATAAAGTATGAAAACTTAAAAACTAGATATTACAGGATGTGTACAACGAAGGCGGCCTTATCACTATGAGGGATCTCTTCTAGGCAACCTTTGGATAAAGGAGACTTGATGAAGAAAATATGAAATATTATTCTTTTATATTTCTCTATGGCTTATTATTATACTTAGCCTACCACCATTACAAAAGACATATTCTGCAAGCAAATTGCCTGAGCCTCCTTGGATTGTTTATCTAGATGATTTCATAAATTGAAATACAAAAAAAAATCACGTAAGCAAAGAATTTTCAATCAAATTACCGGATAACAAGATTGAGCCACGAGAGCAGCATACGAAGCAATCTTCAGCAAAGCTATCTAAATTAAACTGGGCCTCAAAGAACGCTATTACAACGAGTGAGGACACAAGGCATTCAACGTTAAAGGGTAAAAAGCAAGGGTATGAAGGACTTGAATAGACGGTGTCTTCTTTTCCCTAATTAAATCGAATAATGATACCCTAAGTTCAAAGATTCATCATCATCATCAGCCTATCGCAGTCCACTGCTGGACGTAGGCCTCTCCAATTGTTCGCCACTGTGATCTATCCATGGCTTCTCGCATCCAGCTCTTGCCAGCCATCCTGCGCAGATCGTCCTCCCACCTAGCCAGAGGGCGCCCTACATTACGTTCAAAGATTACTGCTGGGGTATTTACTGCTAGGGTAAACGAGTTCTAGAGTAGATACCGCGTGTCGGTAAACGTAGTGTTAGGACGCCCTCATGCTAGGTGGAGTCATGATTTGCGGAAGATCGCTGAGAGAAGCGAAGATCGATCAAATTGGCGAACATTAGGACGAACTTATCTCGAGCGCAGTCTGCTGCTGATGATGATGTTGCATTGACAGTAAAATTACCGTTAGTAGAATGTTGGTTGGTAGTCTGTCCATTTGCAAAAGTCCTCTTAAATTCCACTCGTAACTTAGTTTGTAATCTCAGTTAAGTAATTAGAGTACACAGGTTGGACTCTCAGTTGACTACTTACATCTCAGCCGTGACGGTCAGCTAATGAGATCAATTGGAAACTCTGCCTTAAACTTAGATACAGCCATAGTTTGTACCTATTACTAATGTCACATTCTGTTAATATTGTAATTGGCTCGACAAATTACACACCTACTCTCAAGGTCAATAATGTGATCGGAGTGGAAGACATTGATTCATCATTTGTTAAGCACATTTAGTACTAATGATGCACTTACAACACTCCGGCACGTGTTTGAGAGTCATACGATACGATTGAATAGTTATTTACGGGATTTCTACCATGTACCTTATTTTTGAGTTTCCGATATTTCGGCACTGTCGCAAGCGCCATGGTCACGGAGTTACTGAAGTTTTTGTGGGTTATGTGTAACTGGCAGACAAATTGGTCTACCCTCCTTCGCAGTAACAACTTACTTGTTCTGCCAATAACAACTTACCAGCAAAAAACGCTTGCAACAGTGCCGAAATATCGGAAACTCAAAAATAAGGTACATGGTAGAAATCCCGTAATACAATATATACGATACGATATACTCCCTAGCGGGTACGTCAGCAACCTCTTCGAAATCAATTTCAGTCAATGTCTTCCCTCGGTGTCCATTTATTATCTGGTTGAGGCGCGTCTCGTCTGGTCGAAGCGTCCTAGGTCTTGCTCAGCTATTTTAATACACTATTTTGATAAGCATACAGTAATCATTTTGTGAACGATGTGGACTATAAATAAATTTAATGTTTTCTACGATTTAGATAAACCAAGGAAGTGAGAAAGCCAACTTTTAGTTATTTAAAATTTATGGTTGACTATACGTTATGGTTTCAGCCAACATTCACGGACGAAATCTTTACACATGTGTTATGTAAGTATTAAAATGTGTATTGTAATATTGTTCTAGTTTATTAGTTTGGAGTTCTCCCCAACAAGGTGGACCGACGATCTGGTGAAGATCGCGGGGATCCATTGGATGCGGGCGGCATAGGACCCAATGTTCTCCACACAGATCGATGTTCAGCCATGGACGTCTATTGGCTGAAATGATGATGATGACTTAATAGTAAGTTTAATAAAGGACTTAACCCATTTATGTTGGGTGAGTGAGTAAGAAAAAACACTCTTGTAGATCAACACATTTATTGGCGCAAACGACCAACACGGATCGTTGCGCGTACGTCACTGCTCTATGTACAAAACGGGTATAATTTGATCCCTACATTAGTTAAAGACTTGAAGCTTTAATGATTGTTCTAAAGAAGGAAATGTGATTCGGCAATGTCGCTTAACTTTATACCTTGCCGAAGTTTGTGTTCTCTGATCATTACAATCTGGATATATTTGAGGCGAGAGTGAACAGGCATCTTCTAAGCTAACCCGTAAAATCTACGATTTTCTAGGTCCTTATTGTCACTCTCTATCAGCTGCGATTATGGTCGAACGAGGGCTAATTATTATTTTTTTTATAAAGAAAACTTTAATGGAAGTTTGAAAATGATGAGTGATAACCTTTTTAGCATTTTGGTTGCGCACAAACGCACCTCAAGCCGCGCACGTGCAGCAACAAGAACTGCTCGCGAACTGCGCACGAAAAGATTGATTGTGAATCATCCACGCGCACGTAAGGTATGGCAGAAACTTGATTATTTGAGGGTAAGCTGCGAGTTACGAATTTATCTAGGGAGTACGACTTCGCTTAAGGGATTCGCCGTCAAATCAGTCCCTCCAGTGGTGTTCGGCGAGCTCCAGGTGACTTTGGAACAATCAAAGCGTAGTAACCTGTAACATTATCCTCTCAGGCATCTGCCTGAAGTTTTAATTACTCGGTCTGTCATTAGACGGGGCTCCGGTGCCTCAAACGAAATACTCCAATTAACCAACTCCACCTGGCTTTTTATTTGTAAGAGCGTTTTTTTTTTTCATTTCTAAGTTCTAAGCGTTCGACTCTTTGAGTAGTTTGAGAGAGTTGATTTTGAGAGAGTCGAGTTGAAACTTGATTGTGGAGCAAGAAAATTCTACGCTGAGTTAATGGAGATTTATTTACCCTCCGCGGTTTTTTACTTAGAAGGACAGACCAAAGTAAATAATTAGTTCTCATCGTCATCGTCAGTCCATTTAAGTCCCCACTGCTGGGGCACGGGCCTCCCTCAATCACATGAGGGGTAATTTATTTATTTATTTATTTATTTATTCAGTCTCACTAACAACAATACATATTAAAACTTATGCTAGGTTATAGTTAAGTTGTACTGCGTCTGATATGTATGTCACTTAGAAGTGAGCACAACACTAATAATATAAAATGTAGGTACATAATTTCTACTATTTCTAAC
Organism: Marasmia exigua; assembly: GCA_019059595.1. Taxonomy (NCBI): domain Eukaryota; kingdom Metazoa; phylum Arthropoda; class Insecta; order Lepidoptera; family Crambidae; genus Marasmia; species Marasmia exigua. The sequence goes on from CM032478.1 coordinate 10,597,844, forward strand.
AATGTATAATTTATTTAAGTAAGTAGTATATAGGGATTACTCATTCAGCAAACCATCCAGTATTTTAATTTTGAATTTCCTGAGAGAGTCATTGAAAATGTCCAAATCCTGAATCCTACCTTGTAGTTCGTTGTAGTAGTTGTATGGGTAATTGCCATACTCACCACGTTTGGCAGACGGGTTGGCGAGGGTTTTGATATAAATGCAGAGTTTTCCTTCTCTGGGTGCTGATGATCATGCCAGCAGCTTTACCTTAGTCGCCGTTTACGACACCTCGGTAAGAGTGAGGGTGGCCTATTCTACTCTGCCGGGACCACACGGCTAATAATTAGTTCTAATAATGTCAAATATTCTTGCAGCAATAGGAAGCCGCACTAAGAATGAGTCTCCTAGAACCACATAGTGATTGAAACGGCCTGTTTTGGTCCTTCATTAAGTTCTCGTATTTCTTAAAAGCAATATTCAATATTCTATTTCTTAAAAGGTATTTTGGCTGCTGATTTTTTTATGTCATATGTTGCAGACGCGCAAACGGATGATATATTTATTCAACTTATATCAGAATCAGAATCTTTATTGCTTGTAACTGTAGGTATTACAATTTCCGGGTGACATTGCAACATATATTAAATACAACAACAAGTACACTCTTTAAAGTTAAACTTGACCAAATACGATAGTGTAACTATCTCTATGATCATGTACTGAATCACAATGTTCCAATCAAATGTAAAATAAACGTGTAACGTAACATGGATAACCCGAATTCAAATTTAATTCCCTTTCATTTACTCGTATTTTCCCAACTAAGTTTCACCCTCATGCACTCGCGACATGGAGGCTGAAAATAATTCCCAACGAACAAAGCTGGCGAACAACGAAACCCGCTGGAACTACGCATAAATAAACAGTTTAATGTTTTTATGCAGATTCTGTTATCACACTCTCACACGGCCGATGCGGGCGAACACAACACCACTCATGAAGCGAAGGCTTTAAATTTTTCATTTGGAAACGACAATTTCTCGTTTTCTCTTTTTACTCTGTCATTCATATTTTAGTGAAAAGTGAATCAATGTTTTTTTTAGTAGATCCGGTTGAACTTTTGCAAAAGTGTTTCAATTCTATTAATAAAAAAACCTATATTTCTATATCGTGTACCAGATACTACAGACCTTGACTATCCTTTATTTTTATTATTTTAAAAGAAGCCTTTATTGAAATTGGCACAAGTTCAAAGGAATAATAAAAAGTCATTTGCAGTCAAGGTCGTGTAAAACGACTTAACACTGGTTGAACAAATAAACGGCCAAACTAAATCTCCAAGGAATGCAAGACACATGCCTAAAAACAATGCTCAAGTCCGCGTCTCTACTTAGATTAGTTTCGAGCGCAGTCGATTCATTCTCAACTAGAGCAAAGATTTGTAGTGCATTACAAATGGAATGGGCTATCAAACTTACATTCTCATTGTTGTATGTGTTATCATCACAGACAGTTATAATTTCTAATAGGTGCAAGAGTCACCAGAGAATTGACTGAGGGAATGATAGATAGATAGATATTCTTTATTGCACAAAAACAAAATACAGGTATGATGATACCAGTTGTAACTTTTTTATACTATTTATAAAGAGGTAAATCCTTAAGAACAAGGCTTATTACAGGTAACCCGAAAAGACGAAACACTTTCGCGATTTAAACGACTACCAGCGCCATTTATTATTTCAGTAATAGATTATAAAGTAAACGGGCCACTATTATACCATTGAGCTTCTCACATACAGTTCAATTGACAATGGTTTAAATGGCATCTACGCAGAACTAAAGTGCAATGTAAGCAAAAAAGAGGTAGCAAAGCCGGCCCACGTTGGACGCCACTTGCCAGATCACACCTAACGAGTGCACAGTTCAAGACAGTCTCTTGGTACCTTAGGGTTGTGGTAAAATGTGCAGCAAATTAAGTCAAGCTGACTTAGATTAATAAATAAATAGTCTGGATATTTTTTAAACATGAAGATCAACACGCACCATGTTGGGTGCCAAAACAAAGTCTAGTGAGAGCTCTTAAATTTGAACTAATTTTTATTCATATTATGGTGACAAGCTTATGTAATATAGTGAGCTCAATAGCCACACTTAAAACAAGCCCGACCACTAAGCAAACATGTACACCGTGCTATCCAACACCACGGTTTGATTTGTTTGAGAACTGAGAGAGCAGAGATGACCGGCGAGCTGGACGCGGATAGCCAAATGGACGATCGGATGCCGAATATATGGAGCGGCCTGTGTACTGCACCAGGCTGATGATAATAATAATGACTTCATCGCGCTGAGGATCATTCTACATAAAGCCACCCTGTCCATCTAAGTGTATAATTCCTGCTTGCGTCCAAAATTGTCACTTCAAGCCCGGAGTACGCTTGGACCATGATCTAGAATTAGGAAATTCTGGTAATTACAAAGAAGCAACTGACGTCTGACCTTCGCAACCTTTAGACAGGGGAACCAGATAAACTGGATCGCGGTTACACGTTTCAGAGACTATCCGAAAGCTGCACGTTTCCTCACGATGTTGGTCCTTACCGTCGAGCTAATGGTAGCAGAGGATTATTCAACATAAAGCTACCCTGTGGGTCTTTAACATAAAAAAACAAGCAAATAAAAGTGGCAGCCCTCATAGAAGTTTCATTTGTAAAATAAAAGTTTATTGTGTGCACGTGAGTCCTGGCATCCGGCGCAGTTGCAATTACTGCATTCCATAACAGCAGTTGTTTTCCTTTCGAAATGCTGCATGTCCTTCGAGGAAATATACTATATTTATCCTTGGGATTTCAGCTTAATTTAGATTGAGAATTGCGAGACAAAATTGTATGTCGTGGATGGTGCTTGCAAGGGCACTGTTAAATAAGTTAAGAAGTTCAATCAATTAAATCTTTATTCCAGGCTTATTATTTTGACACGTTTCTTTGGGCCAACAATCCTACACCACGTGTGATAACTAGGTTTTCCACACCAAGAATATACCATTCCAGGTAAAAGCTCATTTCATCAAGGAGCACTGATGAGTGAATCGATAAATGAAAAACGCTAACTTAAAGTTGCAGTGTAATGAGTTTAGTTCAGTTTAGTTAAAATCCAGCTTTTTAAATAAGCAGTCAGGAACAAATATGTGTCTGCTATAATTAAAACAGTCTTCAGATAAATTTCATTTTAACAGGTTACGATTTCAGCATTGCTTCTACAAAAACCAAGTCAATTTTATACTATTATTTAATATACTAATCACAAGTTTCGATCCTCAACCGCGGCTGTCGTGGTTTAATATTGCACCAGACGCGCGCCGCTCGTCATCCCGGGCGGGGCACGTTGCACCCACGTTGCTGTTGAATAATGCAAGCCAAGCCCATGCCCGACTGATGAGTGCACCTGCACTCGGACCGAGGCAAGCGAGAGGGAGAAACGTGTATGTGCCCTTGAAAGAAGTTTCAGGTCCCAATATTTTCTTTCACCTTCCGGTGAGCCACTTGATCGCTTCCGCCCCCTTTGTCACAAAAAAATCTCATATCTCTTGGTGGACACTCCCAAAACTGATTTATAAGCATGAAAAGATGCGTTAGCAGACTTTTTTGCGTCTCTCTCTATGTGTACGTGACTATATGTGTTAACGTTTTTGTTATAGGTGTTTGACGAGCAGATGGATCACCTGACGTTAAGCGATATTTCCGCTGCCCATGGACAGACGCAGCACCAATGGAGTCACAAGTGCGCTCCTGACCTTTTCTCATCCCCCTGAATTGAGTCACCGGTACCTCAATCAATCACTCGGCAAAACACAGCGTAGGCGCTGCTTCACTCCGGTCGAGTATTTTGTAACGATCCCTTGTATTACCTAGTGACAAAATCTAATTTCCATAAAGCTATAGAGAACGACTAACCACAATAAGTAACAAGGAATACTCTTACAAAACAATATTCAAATTAGCACACACCTCTGTCTCCGTGCCCTAACGAAATTGCTTCAGTAAGTGAAAAACAGAGACAAGCGGGAAATAAACACGGCGGGACAGTCGGGGCAGACGCAATAGCCGGGGCGTCCCGGACGCACGCGCGCCCGTCACGGCGCCTAAGGGAAGGCGCCCACTGGTAAATGCAGGTTTTAGATTTGCGTATTATACGCGCGTAAAAGTTCGTATTTGAAACGCGTGTAGGCGCGACGTTTGACACACACTCAACTCGTACGGGCGTTGACGCGTTTCTAAGCTACTACTACTGACTGCGTGGTTGGCGCGGCGTCGTACCTAAAAGCGACGGCTGGCGTCCCGGGTCTGATCGAATAAATAATTGTAGGCTTAATCTAAAGTTTGTCGTCAAAATATTCGTTTAAACTAGTCGGAAAGCAAGCTCTCCGGTCGTGTCACACTGGTGTCCCATCGGAATATGAGGACAAGGGAATAGAGAGTGCACTTGTATTTGCGCCCACACTTGAGCACTATAATATATCCTCCGTAAGTGGCTGAACGGTAAGATTGGCCGCCTTAGCCGTAATCTGTTGGAGGATATTACAAATACGGTCGTATACGCGAATAGTGCTCGTGTAAGCTCGTATACTGAATCGAAAAAATGTGCAGAAAAATACACTAGTCTGAGGCGTCGGTTCGGCGCGACGTATGCTACATAGAAATAAACCATACCGCGACTCCGGTATATAATATAAATTTGGCAACATCACATACATTGATCAGAGTCCGAGATAGGTATAACGGATATTAGAATCAACAGTGGACTGATATATGAGCAAATGTCATTAATTTATGAAGGAGCCGCGCGCCGGTGCTTTGACTCCGCCTCGACTGTTGATCATGTGAGCGACGCGCCTAAAAGTGCTTTCCCAGAGAGGCTTATGCCAAACTCGGTACATTCTCAACTCGTCACGCAAGATAAACACGTAATATATACCGAGTTAGGTGTTTTTGATAGGTATTTATCTTCGGTATCGTTGGCCCAAATAAGTAACCATAAGCATATGGAATATAGCTCAGTAGCTAAGATAAGAAGGGCTCTCTTTTTTGAACAGGGGGTCGTTAGTTTGAATCCGAGCATGCACCTCGGGATATATCAAATTCACCGGCCCCCTTTCATCATCAGGACACAAGACGGAGAAGGGGTTACCACCTTTATGTCGTAGAAATACCGGTAAATTCGTACCAAACGGTTCAAATGTACGTTCATATTGCGTACGGTTATGGAATGGAACTCCCTGCCGGAAGATGTGTGGTGAGAACCCTGAACGATATGATCTGAACGTATTCAAAAAAAGAGTGAATAGGCTGTTACTAGACAGACATAATCGATCCTCGGCCACATCATCACATACCATCAGGTGAGATTGTGGCCAAATGTCTGGCTATTCTAATATCAATAAAAACATGTTGTGCGCGTTTCTACCATTCGCTCGGCTGTGAGGAAAACCATCGTGAACAATTTGCACGTTTCGGATACTTTCTCAATGGTTGAGACAATTATTCTGAACATGTAACATGGTTCAGTGAGTCTGGTTCCAACGTTTAAGGGTTGCGAAGATCAGAGGGTAGATGATTCATTGTAATTACCAGACTTCCCAAATCCTGTCCATCCATCAGACTTATTATCCTGGGCTTCAAATCAACAGCTTTGGATGCAACTGGGAATGAAATGCTAAGATGATGAAGCATAAGCCTACATTTAAATACGCTGAGTCTGACTCAGAAGCATACGGCTACGCTATGTTAATCGCTTCATAATTCCAAACATGCGTACACGCACATGAAGAATACTTACGGAACAACAAAGATGTCCTATTCCAGGATTGGACAACAGTATTGGGCCGTGTGCTCCAATGCCTCTGAGGAGTAAACGCATATCCATATAGAATGTTACGGGAGTCACGGCCGGCACGTGACAGCAAGGCCGTGTGCAGCATAGTGATGTTCCAATTATCCGTATCCGCGGATATTCGAGAGAGAATTATAATCTTTTTACCGCGAATCTTATGCCTTCCTAATTATTATTATCGATTTATATAATGAAGTTCTATATGTCTACAGGTGATTAGGGATGCAACATACACAAATGTTACACGCGGCCCTGTGCTATACACAGTACATGGGCTCACACTTGTCAGCTAGTAAGCAAAAGTACAAAACCATAAACAAAACAAACTACGCGCGCAAGGCAAATAAAAACATGTCTTGCCCGTCCTGAGCGTGACGTAAACTTTTCAGGAAGGCCAACGAAACGGAATTCACGACCAAATCTTTGTTCCCGTTCCTTTCGCACGCGCTATTCGTCTCTTTTACAGGTATTTTATTGTTCTTTACGGGACAATTTCACTGTAGGCTCCAAAGTCACGCGCATCGGTACCGATTGGGTAAAAAAATCCGTATCCGCGGACTTTAATACCGAATATCCGTATCAGCATCCGCGTATATACGTTTCAAATAATCTTTCACGCCACTAGTGCGGATACATGGCAACATGGACGTGGGCGGTGTGCAACGGCTCTAAGGGCGGGACACACGTCCTTCCGTCACGTAGCTGAGGGTACACACGGAGGGGCGGCTAATAAAATTATCAGTCATCTGGGATGGTTGAAAGCCATGAACGTGGATCACTCTGCAGAGCATGTGCCCTTGGCTGCCGGAAAGTGAGCTAATCTAGCTTGACAATAAGAGATATTTCTCTCAATTTCATCATACCCCATTAATGTGAAGACTATTCCAAATTTTCAGGTTATAAGGAACTAGTAGCCCCCCTCACTTCGTTTCAAGACTTCATTTTGAACAGCAACATGAAGTCTCAAAACGATTTCTTCTTCTTTTTAACCCACACCGAAAAAACGACGGGTTGTTGTTATAAGTTTGTTGTATCTCTATATCTGTGTGTGTCTATGGCATCGTAGCTCTCGATGGGATGAACCAATTTTGATTTTATTTATTTTTTGTTTGAAACGTGAGAATTAAGTCGTTTAAGAAGTTAGAAGCCTACCGCTTGTCAGTGAGCCAAAGCCTGATGATAATCAACCACCATCACCTATGTTACGCATGTGCTTCTTTGTTACTGATGTAGGTCATCCAAGGTCGACTGTTGTATATTCTGTTCGGTATTGTAATAATACATCGGAATGAATACCTCTGGAGATACAATCTCTCAGTGGCTAGCGCATTCTCCAGGGCAGCCGGTGGACCGCGGCACGAGGCTTCAAACGTAGATATTTGAGGCCCAATTACGAGTATGTCTCTCCCCTCCTTCAGCGGGATGTGACGTAATGTCCCACGCTCCTACCTGCCGATTGCATAAAGCTCTGGAGACTTAATCTCGATCCACAAAATAGTACTTTTTAGATAGATAGATAGATATTCTTTATTGCACAAAAATAAAATACAAGCATGATACAACAACAGCAACAGACAGTACAATAAGGCGGTCTTATCGCTTGTAGCGATTTCTTCCAGACAACCTTTGGGTAGAGGAAAGAAATATCGTATTCGTTATAAGGGAATCATCGAGGTCGCCATTTTGGTGTCTTATTAATAAGCCGTTACAGAACCTGTATCGTTAGTGATTGAATATTGGGAATTCTGTTTCAAATCACGACATAAATTAGAACTGATGCTGACTTCTTAAATAATTTCACGTTAGTGATTCAAAATGGCATTTTTTATAGAAAAAATTTCAACACAAAGCTCCCCCATGTCAATGTCATCTTAACCTATCAGCTAAAACGGTCTTTCCGTATTGAATTTCCTATAGTTTGATGTAAATCCAAACAAATGGTGAAAAACACACATCTTTTATAGTCTGGGCGGCCACTGCACGCCGAATTACCTCATCTAGTTCATGGTTAAAGGTTAAAATAATAATTGGTCTGCCATGGCTCATCTTGGAGGAACCTCCTAGTATTACCAACCAAAAATATCTGAGCATATAAAAAGAAACACTTTTAACACAATATCATAAGATTTAGGTACTCTCATGTGTTGTCATTTGCTCTCAAATAACAAATGAAAAAACAACTTGGAGTACAGTGACATACCTACAGTAGTTACCTATCTTTGTCAAATACTCAGATATTTTTTGTAGGTTTGATTGCACGTTAAGATCATTTTGATGCTGACTGTACTAAAATTTGCTGTGCTTCTCACAAAGCGATAAGCATTTACCAAGTATCCTGAATTATTATACCTCCAGAGCTCCAAAAGCAACAAGAACAAATTATGTAAAAGACGGAACTCATTACGTTGAAAGATTTAAACGTTTCATTTCACAGTATTATGTTTAACCGCATCGCAATAAAACTATTCAGGCTAGAGCCGTTTTACCGCAATGTTGTACAATTACGTTCCTAAAGGAGTTTTTATTTCACTCTCTGTTATGCTATTAGCTTTTTTTATAATTGTGAATATTTTTGGTGTAAAACGTCACGCCCATCAAGTTTTATCTCCACGCAAACGGAAGAAGCATTAGGAAAGGCGTATTTTTGTACGACGAAGACTCCTAGTAAACAACGTATTTAAAGGTATATAAAGGTAGAACCGTCGCGGTGTGGCGCGGCGCGGCTCTGCATGACGCTTCACGTGGACCAACTCTGAGAGGCCGCACAGCTACGAGACGCATCGCACCGCTCTAACTTGTGCCATCCGAATTCATATGAATTATATTTTGAAGCAACGTGACGCGACTCTGTGTTTCAGTAGGACCTTAAAACGTTTAGCGTCGTCTGCGCCGTAGATGTCGATTTTTGTGTTTGTATAGATTCAATCATACAAGCGCGTGTATCAGAGTTTAGTCTCAACCGACGGGCGGTGGACGGGCGTTTCACGATCTCCTCGTGTGCTTAGGTTACAGGGTTGCGTTAGAATTTTAGTAACAGTGGGAGAGCCACGCTTCGGCATGAATGGGCCGGCTCGAACGGAGTAATACCACGTCCTCACAGAAAACCGGCGTGAAGCAGTGCATGCGCTGTGTTTCGCTGCGTGAGTGAGGGTACCGGAGGCCCAATCCAGGGGAAGGGGGGATAAAAGGTAAGCAGCGCACTTGTGACACCACTGGTGTTGCAGGCGTCCATGGGACGGCGGTAATCGCTTACCATCCGGTGATCCGTCTGCTCGTCTGCCACCTATATCATAAAAAAAAAAATCTCGTTTAGAGCGTCTACACGCCCGTCATCTGTCGACTGCGCGTTTAAAATACGCCGTCTGGCAAAGGTTTTGGGACGCGGTTGAAATATCAAACATATTATAAGCAAGTGTTCACGTACAACACCCACGCACGGCCTAGGTGCGGATCCGCGCCCACCACCGCCCCTACGTCCACGCGGTTATCGTGAACAAGGATTTAGTTATAACCAAAATGTTGTTAGTACTTAAATAAATATCAAATAACACCATACCACATTATGTGGACCCGACCGATGTAATTATCAAAAGGTACCAGTCATTGTTATTTAATTAGATATAACAACATCCAGACACATAAAAAACAAAACTTTACACAAAAGTTTATCCAGGATGAGGTAGGTATAAAAGGTAACTACAGATAAATAAAACCATGGTCATATGCTAAATACGAACATTGTAGGCATTCTTGTGAGAATCAAATCCCCAAACATCTTTCATGAAGAGCCTCATGCTACATTCCCCAGGTAAAACTTGAGCACGTAGCCCATTTCACAACGTTAATGTGCGTGGGACGAAGTCGCACTGCACTTTACGTGACGTACGCAGAGCAAAACATGGCTTTGAATGTCAAAACAGACGTTTAAAGGCATCGTAATCATAACACATTGCTCTTTCAAAAGTTGTGCCGACTCGAGTTTGTAACACATGACTGGCGATATTTTATTTTAACTGAGAGGCCGGAGGCACATTTCGTCCTCTCAAAGGTATTATAACCAATGTGTAAATATGGCGAGTAGCTAGAAAAAATACTCAAGTCGAAGTCCTTCCAAGGATCATCACTGACTGTAGAGACGCTACGCCTATCCGCGCGTGTGGTATACTTTAGTTGGGAGCTCAGAGTTGACATACGCTTTTTCGAAGTGATAAGTGGCAGACGAGCAGACGCATCACCTGATGGAGCCTAAATCGTCACTGCAACACCAATGGAGTCACATAAGTGCGTTGCCAAACTTTAATCTCCCCTTCCTCCTGGATTGGGCCTTAATGATTTAGTATTTACTGAATCTGCGCGCACCTAAAGATTGTAGCGCTGTTTTCGCATAGTACATAATAATGAGTAGATACTACGTATACTCCCCCCTATCTTCCGCTGAATTCGGGATAATGCATGAAATAAAGAGTTATTTCATAATATGAAATACACGCATGAGGTGGAAATGACAAAATGGCATCAACCTTAGCGTTTTAATTCACTCACACATCAATTGGTACGCCTTCACGTGCACGGGCTTGAGACAGGTGTGATGAGAACGGGTTGGATTTCATACATTTTGTCGCCAGTTTGTCCAAGGTGTCGACCTACGGATTCTGTCGATAACACTCTAAACACAAGCGCCGGTTTTAAGACTCTATTAGGTCCAAGCAAGTTGTCACGTGACAACTCACTCAACACACAATAGCAGTGTTAAAGACGGTAAAATTTTAACATTGTTATTATTAGGATCACTTGGCGGCACTTCACTGCACGAATAAACACCAAATTTCTTCAATAAAAACCACTACAAACGAATTGAAAACCTTTGAATTGCATCAGCCCACGCGGAGTGTTTTAGTCCTACCGCCAGACCTTTGCCATGTTATTGGAGAGGCTCTCGTCGAAACGTCCAATGTATATCTACTGACTTTCATTACCTTGTGGTACTACTCTAGCGAGTAAAGTTTACAGCTACACTGTCAAACCTTACAGTGCACCTCGAAATTAGCTCTTGACAGTCACATTATGTACTTAAAAGGGACTTAAGATGACATCTAAGACTTGAATGTCACGACTGTTTAAACCTAGACCACGATTTAATTAAAACTTACGGTATAATCTGACACTAAGTTGTTTTTAAGTTCCACTATAACAATAAAGAAGATATATATTTGGTCTGGAAGATCTTATATAGAAATAGAATTCTTAAAAACCAAATAATTCCATCAATTCCTTTCTAAGTTAAAATAAATTAATTATAATCATAATTTCAGCCAATAGACGTCCACTGCTGGACATAGGCCTCCCCCAATGTTCTACACACAGATCGGTCCTGTGCCGCCCGCATCTAATGGATTCCCGCTGATCTTCACCAGATCGTCGGTCCACCTTGTGGGGGGCCTGCCACGGCTGCGACTTCCTGTACGTGGCCTCCACTCGAGGACCTTTCCGCCCCAACGGCCGTCTGTTCTCCTCGCTAAGTGCCCTGCCCATTGCCACTTGAGGCATGCAATCCTTTGGGCTATGTCTGTAACCCTAGTTTCCTGTGTATCTCATCATTTCTGATACGATCACGCAGGGAGACCCCGAGCATAGCCCTCTCCATTGCTCTCTGGGTGACTTTGAGCCACCTTAATCGGCACATTGTAAGCGGCCACGTTTCGGTTCCGTATGTCATCACTGGCAACACACACGCATTGAAGACTTTCGTCTTGAGACACTGCGGTAGATGGGCCGAAAATATGCTGCGTAGCTACCCGAACGCTGCCCAGCCGAGTTGGATTCGTCTATCGACCACTTTCTGGAAGTTGGACTTACCAAGCTGGACTTTTTGTCCGAGGTAGATGTACTCGTCTACAACTTCCAGTGTCGAACTTCTAACCTTTACAAGATTGGGTACGACATGAGAATTCAACATGATTTAAGAGATTGAAGAGTTAATTCTAATAGTAAATACTAAACAATATCCCCTTAATATTATCCGAGACTTCTATTTTAACAAACGGTGTAGTTAAACTATCAAGACAGTTGGCAGTTACACTATAAGACCAATCCATACAAATATTATAAATGTGAAAGTCTGTGTGTTTGTCTGTGTGTCCGTCGTTTATGGCAAAACAGAGCGAAGGATTGACGTGATTTTTTTTACTGGAGAACTATCTCCAACTGATCCTTTTTTATTAACTTCATCTGTCTTCCTTTCCTGTCATTGACGCTCGTAGTCGTTAGTCCTCTCCCAGATCATTCATATATTGTAGGTATAAAATATATCTTCTATATTATAACCTTATAGTAGTATATTTTATATAATTTTATAAAATTTGTGTAGGTTATATTGTATTATAGTAAGGTAATATTCGTATATATTAGTGTATGATAACGTGTTTATTTATTTATTATCTAGATATACATCTAGATAATAAATAAATAAACATAATTGATTAAGTAATTTTTTAGTATAAATACATATGTATTTATACTAAAAAATTACTTAATCAATGTTCAAAATCAAAAGGATTGCACTACCCTCCCCTCGTCTATCTAATGTCCTTTACCTGAAGGTTGTCTGGTAGAGATCGCTTTCAGCGATAAGACCGCCTAAATTGTACATTGTATCTCTGTATACCTAGCTTTTAAGTTTTGTATGTTGTGCAATAAAGAGTAAACTATCTATCTATCTCCAGTAACATGTATCGAGTAACATAAGACTACTTTTTGTCTCTTTCTGACGCAAGCGTACCCGTGCGCTAAAACTGAATAATCCTACTTATGATTTTTTGGGAGAACTCGTTAAAACGCATACCATATTCTTCCAAACATTAGCTTGTAAGTGCGACATCATAGCTCTATGACCAAACCCCATACATTATGAGTTGCGACCCTCCCGAACTGCCGGTATGCGAAATGGCGCCATATGGCGAATTATCACCATTGCTGGCGGAATTGGGCGATGTGAAGTGTTTCGCGTGATGGGCTCGGTCGGGCATAAATATGCTAATGTCAAGTTGTAAGGGCAATAGGGAATTATTACGAGTGTTGTAAATTGTAAACAGTTACGACTGCCTGAAGGTATTAAATAAATAAAAGGTTCATTACACACTCGCGATACAAAATGAAAACCCTCAAATTTTAAAAAGGTCTTTTTAGTGTCTCATTTTTTTGCCAAAAAATGAGCCACTAAAAAACTTGAAAAAAATTTTCTGCGAAAAATAAAACCGCCTTCAAACACCACGAACTAAAAAGTGAAAAATAATATTTTTATTATTTAAAACCTCCTCTCTCTGTGCCTCTGGGCATCTGAGTGTATATTGATTTCCTATCTAAGGTCATACGTAATGTCTGCTAAGTTTAAATTCTTGAACATACACCATTTATTACATTTCACAAATAATATCGAAGTCGTCCGAGCGGATGTCGACTAATTTGTCGTCATATAATATGCCAAAAGGTGCCTCAGTCCCATACCAAAGTATGATATCCCCTTAACGTACGATTATAAAGTACAGTAATGGAATTGGCACGCCAAAAGCAATATCGAATTTTCCACGACGAAAATAAAAAGAGAAGTCTCTACTATTTTATCGCTCGCAGCAAATGCAACGCGGGATGTTAGAGACCTACTTTCGACACGAGCCACGCAGTTCAAGGTCAGGAAGCAAACAGAATCTCATCCTCACAATTATTTATACGTTCTATCGTAATTTAGAATGTTCACACGATTCAATGTGTACTTAACACGTCTGGGTATTCCTGTCACGTGCTAAACGGCAAACCTTTGTGAGAGCTAGGGCGGACCCACAGATGGGCGGACCTTTTGAAAGGGCTAGGGCGGATCAGTGAGCAACACCGTTACGATGAAGTGCTTGAGTAAGCGAACCCTTTTGTGATATAAGATAAAGAGCATACATATAGTACTTGATAATTAAATGTCAATATTTATGGAAGGCGAGAGGCGGAATTGTTTACTAAGTAAGCGGCTTACTTGTTTTTGTCTTCACAAAAAAAAGTAGGTTTTCTGTTTTATTTCTGACTGTGCCTTGAGCTATACTAAATGCCAGCGGGACAACTAATGACAACGGTTATTAGGGCTCATAGATGCATAGCTCCTTGTCTGCAATGGACAGTTTTACTGCTCCTTACATTTCAAGTTAACCTACAGGAAGCCGAAGCTAGTGTCTCTAAAATAAAATCTCGTTGGAAGAATAATAAAAAAGTACCTAGCCTTGTTGAAAGTTGTTTATTTGTTTGTTAGCGCAAATGTGTTTATGCTCGAAAGACGACCATTAACCACGATCATGAGCGATGAGTGTATATTGATGAATACGACCAAGTAGACATACCTGGAAAATCCCATTTAACATAACCACTTTGTAAAACTGATTCAATGGTCATTACCAATACCTATAAAATATTGAATTGATACAATCTAGCAACCATCTGCGGCGCCAGCTCAACTGTCTAGTGTAGTTAGGTCCGGGGCTGCCGCCGGACGAGACATTATTCAAATCAGGCGGGCCTGACGATGAATACTAACGGCCAGGATTTACGGAAAGAAATCCAGGAGCTGCACTCGTCGGGACTGACTGGGATTCGAATTATGGGAATGGTGCGCAGTTTGTTCAGTATTTTCAATTTAAAAAGATACTGTGGATTGTTAATAGAACTAAGGAGATCTGCTTAATTCGGCGATCATTTTTATCGCTTACCAGTAAGCACAAGATCATTTGGGAGAAGATTTTTAATCGGAAATTTTAGAATTTTTTTTCGATGTAATATGTTTTCAGTTACAAACACCAATCTCTCATCTTACTTAATCCTACAAAAATATAGTAGGAGTAGTTTAGTACTAATATATTCACGGAGAGCACTCGAAGATATTTGCGGCGGCAGACAGAAGCAAGGTCGATCCACAATCGATGAGGTCTGCCCGAGGGTCGAGAGCCCTCCACACCCGTGCATTTTATATGCACACCCGAGGGCTTAAGCGGCCGAAACGGTGGCTGGAAAATTTCAAGCCACGTGCGAGAATTTAAGTCGGTTGAGGAAACGTTTTCGGAATTACATCGTCGAGGTAAATCACGTGGCAACATTTTGGTGTTTAATAGAATATATTTTCCGCTACAGACTATAAGCAAGGTCACCCCAGAATTGATGGAGTCAATCCACATGGTCGAGCCCTCCAGACACAACAGAAGGCTTAAACAGCACGGAATGATGGATGGCAATTAATAGACACGTACGAAGAAATAGAATTGATATTGCTACATAAAATTTTCAGATTGTCTTTTGAATTCAACACAAACGGAGCAAATTTTACGCGAGCTGGTCTGTGCCGAAAATTTTATATCAATCGCACCTGAATTTAGCAAGATGGAGGTAAAAAATTAAATATGCTTGCTCTAATGGTAGAAAGCCTTATGTAGTAGGATGCATAACTTTGTTGTTGCATGGTTTTGTGATAAAGTAAACTTTACACAGCAATGTTACTTCCATTTCATCCGTAACGCATTACTGGTGCAAAAAAAAATGTAATCTATAAAGTTAACGCAATAGATATCACATTGCAATAGACCACGCCGTGTGGTCCCCGGCAGAGTAGAATAGGCCACCCTCACTCTTACCGAGGTGTCGTAAAAGGCGACTAAGGTAAAGCTGCTGGCATGATCATCAGCACCCAGAGAAGGAAAACTCTGCATTTATATCAAAACCCTCGCCAACCCGTCTGCCAAGCGTGGTGAGTATGGCAATTACCCCTCATGTGATTGAGGGAGGCCCGTGCCCCAGCAGTGGGGACATTAAATAGGCTGATGATGATGAATAGATGTCAACAAGATTTTCACTGTAGATAAAGTTTACGAAATATATTTGTCGTACGAATTTGCAAACGTAACACGGATAAGGAAGTGATCCCAAATATTATTGTCCTTGGACGAACGTAAACTGTCGCCTCGGCACACAAACACAATTCTTGTGTTTTATTACTGATATAACCACTTGGTGGTGGACTGTTACCACGGAAGTGTTCGCTTTCGTCATGAACATTATGCATAATGTATCAAGAAATAATTTCAGACACATCAATCTTATCATCCTGTTTAAAACCGTGAAAATTACCATAGCAATTACCATAATTTATTAGCATTTGAATCTTCTGCGTTGTACATACTCGCAATATTTTTTCCCAAATTCTCGAAACTTAATTGTTTCTGAGCCGTTAAGTTAAAATTATACATTGAATAGATTTGCTACTTACAAATTCACCAATAAAGTTAACAGGAATTGTAACATACCTGAAAAAAAGACATTAAAAATTAATATTTCACAAATCTAACTAAAAATGGGTACACACGTGTAACATACAAGACACAGCGGCTAAAATATCTCCACTCGTACGTTAAAAACATATGTAGATTGGTATATTTACATGTTCATCATTATTCAACGTGTGCGTCCGCGCGGGCCCCGCGTTGGGCGCCAAATAAATTGTTATTGCTCCCGCCACTCAATTCGCATCGAGTAACTTGTTTATCAATAAGTTTTATTTTATGATATGGAAAGTAAAGATTAAACGCTTTTGCGAGAGAAATTTTAGTGATTATTAATATTTGTGTTAAAGGTTGTAGATAAAGGTATGAGTGAAAAAAATACTTAACTACAACTACATTTGAAAAATAAAATTTGACATGACTAATTGTTGTTGGTAGTGTTATAAACTAGGTTTTTTTTTGTGATAGGTGGCAGACGAGCAGACAGATAACCTGATGGTAACGACATGGATATTTGAAGTTAGTATAATATAATTTTTGTTATAAGTTAAAAAAGCACATTAATGTACAATTAATGTGCTTTTTTGTGTTTTAATTTATGAAAATTATATATATTATAAAAATTAATGTTACAAATCACTTTACAGTTTGTTAATATCGTAATTAAACAAAAGCACTAAAAGCAATGATAAGACTAATAGTATCATCAATTCTAGTTCTAGCTGTACGGTTTGTGCTACAAATTCTACATTATCTATATTTGATGGTACTTGATGCTACGTGTACAGCTATTCATAGTTTCGATTCTAGTTTGGAATCGACAAACTTTGTTTGTAGGTCATTCTAAAATACGATCCCGCTGGTACTGAAACGATACCCAGCGATGGCACCCCACTAGAGTTTTCCAGCGTTCGATATTTAAGTTGGAGGCAACTTCCCTTTCAGAAGTTCCGCTGAGAAAATTGTGAGGAATCACAAGTTCATCAAACTTCTCACATGTTACATGGAGAGCAAAGGGTGGCTAAGGTGCCGGAAAAATCATTGGAGTTAAGACCAAATAAAATCCTGTGTATGATTTATAGATAGTTTGAACATAAAAGCTTGAGTAAAGCATTTATGAATGAACATCGCGTTTTGATACAATTAAATCGCGATCAGTAATATATTTTATGTAAAGATCGTAAAAAAATTATTAAAAGGATTAAATAGAGTATATGTTTTGAAATTATCTTACTACTTAAACGAAGGCGTTAAGCCGAACCTGCGACAGCTTTATGCGCAAGCAGAAACAAGAAGCTAATATGATGAAGATGACTCGAACGTAACCGCACCACGTTGGGCGCCAATATGCTTAGCGTCCATTTTGTACAATTGCAGAATACGACATAACCGGCCATGCCAGATCGTTGTCGCGGCCCCAAAGGTCGGTTTCGAATTTTCTATTCGGCAGGCACTCAGGCTGATTCAACTCATAGCAGTGGGCAGTAAAGCTGGCGTGATAAGAATGTTCTACAGCTCCATATCTGTTGAAATTTTGAGCAGCTCCGAAGCTGTTAGAATTGGATTACCGCCCCGCTGTCGCCTCTATGCTTCTTCTATTGCTTGCCGACACGTTTCCCGCCACATATTATATTATATAGCATTTCCGGAATAAATAAAACTATTTTCGGATCACTTCAAAACTGGAAATACTGTTAGTGTAAATGTGAATCATGAAAAAAAATATTCAACTCAAGAAGCTTTCAAAACAGTACTTGTGATTTGATTTTTTCCTTTGGGGAAAATTTTAAAGAAAGTTAAATTTGCTATAAAAGCTCATTCAACTTTGTTCTTATCAACCCAATGTCCACCACGTTAACATGGTCGGTGTGCTAGGATGCCCTTTGCACAAACAAAGTTTCACTGTTTTACTTTCAATCCTCAAAACTATAACCAATTAAACTACCCCGCAAAAACGTTTAACTCCTTAACAACACTCGCCTACTCCCTTGAGGTGTGGTGGTGTAACTCATCAAGTTAACCAAGTGCACGGCACCTCTACTTGTTAATTCAGCGAGCTCGGCAAACTCAGCACAACTCAGTAAACTCAGTTGACTCCGCAAACTGAGTTGTTTTGTAATTCAACGCGGGTGCAACCCGCAGTCGGCAATTTAAAAACGCATTACGCCACTTGTCCACATGTTTGGATGAACTTACAAAGTCCGCACTCCGCTCCCGTCTGGAAACTAACTTGTCTCGCTTTTAAATGAGCAATAGTTGGGACTTCAATTCTTTGACTTAGCAGTGACATTGAACAAACAGAATTCATAATGGTTCAACCCTTAAGAGCAGGATATATAGAAAACTACACGGAAGACATATCAAGAACGTTATTTTCATGTGTTTGTCAAAATGTGATGGAAAAACGACATCATGTTCAGATCAGCATCTGCTCATTACAGGATGCAGTGTTGATATAAACGAATTAGCACCGCTCGACGGCTGACATGACAATGGGATATGGGATTTTTTTAAGTATGGTTTTAATATGTTTTTCCAATGTCTTTTACATTTTTTTAAAATAGCAGGTACATACATAGTTATTTTTTAATTAATTTTCAAACATTTGAAATTCGAAGCTTATTTGTGACGTCATAAATACGCTTAGTGTTCCCATATGTCATTATCCCTAATTTACGGGAAATATATCGTAAGAAAAAATAACATACTTCTAAAAATGCCTTTTGATCGGGGAAATTTTAAATCAATAGTTTATTTATTTACTTGGTCCGGGTGAATAAGTCACTGAGACATTAATGTCACCACGAAGTTATACTAATGTAATCTTTTCGTATCGTATCGTAAGAGATCTTCGCACTGTGTGCGGTTCGGGTGTCGGGGTAGACCCATTACCCGGGCTGCATCTCGCGCCTTCTTGGCGCGGTGTATGCGCTCCTCTGTGAGAGGAGGCCTCCCGACAATGCGCGGATAGGGCGGTCTTCGACCCCAATGGGGCCTGCCTGCGACGCTATCGCGCTAACCTGTCAGGGAGGGGGGAAGGGGGGCAGTCGCTGTGATCAGTCACGAGGGAGATGTACACAGCGAGCTCTTTTGCTGTTGGTATATATATAATTTTTTTTTATGTAATCTTTTGAATACAACACAACTAGCGCCATCTGTTACTTGGTCCAGGTGAATAAGGCACTGACGCATTGCTGTCACCTAAATGTCTTCTAAATACAACCTGTCTGAATAGCTAGCGTATCTAGGGTCAAATGAAGGTCAACGTTATTTTGTTGAAAATATCCTTGATCCAGTGGTTTTAAATTTTAAAAATATTAAAATATGTTATGAAATACAAATACCTCGAAACCGTTTTCGGATTAGAACCTATTTAGCATTTTTTCCCATGCCCCATTCATAAAAGTTCAATAAAACTTTGTCAAATAAAAAATTAAATTGAAAATTTAAAAAACCCCCGACTGTAGTTGTGTCGGGGGTAAAACCACCATTACTCTTAGATATGAGCTCTTTTATTTGATACCTATATTGAGGCAGTTGGAACAACAAATAGGTTATTCGTCATTTTCTGACGGCGGCCATCTTGGATTTGAAATTTTATAATTAATATATTCTGCTACTCAAGCCCCCTTATATGATACCATATTGTGGGAGTTGTGTTAAAACATCGGTTCATTTGTTCGGGAGCTCCTATGCCATAGACAGACATACAGACACACACAGACACGTCAAACTTATAACTCTTAACTTATAGCTCGTGTTTTAATATCCCTAATTATATGTCAGTCACATAAACTATTATTTTTCAATTATATTCATGTTTTTTTTTCGAAACACACTATTAAACTGCTTTATTAAACCCTTTAAGGCGACGGGTAGCCCTAACTAGCGACACCATTAGCTTTTACCGGTTCTATTTTAAACATTGTCGGGGTTACAACATCTCGACAAACACTTATACTATTTATTAAATAACCATGCACAAATGTTGGGTCCGTTTTTGTACGCGAAAAATTGATTACAGCCAAAAGCGGCCACTTTTAGCGTGAATCAATTTTTCGCGTACAAATGTTGGGTCCGCATTCGTGCATGGTTATTTAATGAATAGTATAAGTGTTTGCCGAGAGGTTGTAACCCCGAAATTATTTAAAATAGATACGGTTAAGTAAGTAAAAATTAAAATCGATTGGCGTCGCTAGTGTCCCCTACCCGTCGCCTTAAGAAACTTTTGTGAATTAAATCCTAAGTGATTACACTCCTTTAACAAAGTCACATCCGTTGATAACTCGCAACTTACTCAACTAAGAGCTACATAAAGGTTACATAGGTTAAGGGATGCAAACACATTCGCTTGCATTCGCATTCAGTTTGCAGTGTCATCACTCAGAAATTTAAACGTATTGTTAAACCTCACGCCATAAGAAATATGTTTGGGCAGTTATTCAATCGTAACGAGCTGTTTTATTGCAGCGATTTATAACAAAAGCGGAGTTTTATGCGGCTAATACCCGCGTGTGTGGCGTTAGGCGGATTTATAGGACCGCAAGGGAGCACTAACGCCACCATAAAACAACAATGTTTAACTTTATTCTTTCGGAACGCTTCATCTGAGATAAGCGCTGTGCTATCTTCATATCATCATCATCATCATCAGCCAATTTAAGTCCCCACTGCTGGGGCACGGGCCTCCCTCAATCACATGAGGGGTAATTGCCATACTCACCACGCTTGGCAGACGGGTTGGCGAGGGTTTTGATATAAATGCAGAGTTTTCCTTCTCTGGGTGCTGATGATCATGCCAGCAGCTTTACCTTAGTCGCCTTTTACGACACCTCGGTAAGAGTGAGGGTGGCCTATTCTACTCTGCCGGGGACCACACGGCCGAGTAGATAGGTCATATGTCAGGATCAATTTATACAATAGTTCTTGACCTTTACATTCTTCTTCCATTTCTACCTTCTATGTTGCATCAGAAGATTGATTTTCATAACTTTCGCAATTCCAGGGATTTCATAATTTTTCCTTGAGTCGGGGCAGAAATAAAAGTTGCCACATTAACCAGAGTGAAGTACATAAATTGTAACTCGTGTTGTTAATTTATTATTTTTGCCAAATTATGTTTCCTTGGAAGAGCGGCTCCCCCCTTAAGATGTGTGGAAACACAGCACTAATATTATAACGTTGTAAAACTATGTAACATGATAAATTTGAGTAGTTAACATTTTTCAAAGCAATATTTAAGAAAAAGTTATCTACCAAATTCTCTCTAGTATCATAGTTATTTTGGAAAACTATAATACAAATAATAATACTTAAAAAGAAGACTCGAGCCATTTCTTGATTGTTATATGTAAGAAATAAAGAACATTTATGTTTTTAAAACAATGAAGTTGATCTGAAAAAAACATACAAGAGCATAATACCTCTATATTATCTAACGTAACAATGTAGAAACCATTACTATAATATTTAACTCCCCCGACTCTACCAACCGTTTGTTCGCGGTGAGCTCTATTTGCCCGAGGAGTTAGAGTAAATCGTGTACATAAAACAGATCCGCACCCGACAACAGACACAATGCAGACAGTGAAGAATTTGAAAGCAAAGCCTTTCCCGAGTATACTAAAACCGTAACAAGAATAGACCCCTATAGAATATAGAATTTTTAATTGGCTACATCATCATCACCATCATCATCATCAGCCTATCGCAGTCCACTGCTGGACTCTGTGATCTATCCATGGCTTCTCGCATCCAGCTCTTGCCAGCCATCCTGCGCAGATCGTCCCCCCACCTAGCCAGAGGGCGCCCTACATTAAAGAAAGAAAGAAAGAAAGAAAGAAAGAAAATATTTATTATTATAGACATCACAACACAGAACATATAGCAATTATAAACAGAACACAATTTGGTACAAACAGAAAACAAAACATAAAAAATCAAAAATACATAAAAATAAAACAAAAGGAAAAAAAAAATAAAAACCAAAACTATATTCAATCATGTCCAGACAGTGCCAAATGAATATAATGATGTGTTATGACGTCTAGTATAAATGGCCCTCACTCAGCTTATGTCACAGCCCAGACAAAGGCCATGACGCTGGTTTTCAGTGAGACCAGCTGAATGAGTGCCACGGACGCTTGTCTAGTGTATTTTGTGTACCTAACGTGTATGTGTAATGTGGGCATATATATCTACTAAGAAGAAAATATCAAATAATAATGAGATACATACTGAGGTACATACTGAGATACATAATGAGATACATACTATTAAATTATTATAATGAATAAATAGGAGTGTGGGTATCTACAGTTTAAATATAAAATTATTTACGGCTAACAAATCAAAACAACTTCTAGCGCGCGCATACAGTTATTATGCACCTATAATTAAGTACCTATATCGACCCATTGCTACCGGACGAGGCATCGATGATGAATGCGGGATCAGTCTGCACTGCAACTGGATGCGCAATGGTCGCCCAACCCATAGCAACAACCACCAATAGCATTCAATGAAATAAAATAAAACGAAATGAACATTATGAAACTGTTATGTGATATAGGAGATTGTATGTATTTATTTATGTGAGGTGCGGATTAGATGCAAGCAGTGCCTACAAGTCAGTGTGCAATAAAAAGATACAAGTAAATAAAATGGAACGTCGCTACGGTCAGTCAATGCTAGCCTGCATGTTATAAACCTGCGGTAAGTCATCAACCCGTTGTATCTCAGAAATAAATATGTATGTCTGCCCAAAAAAAAAAACAGAAAATTATTTTCTTACTGCCAGTGTGATACAGTTATATTTCTTTTTCCAGTTAATGGGAGTCCGTTGTTACTATACCGTGAAGACAAACAACGCAGAACATAATTTTGATGTACCTACTAGCGTACAAGTACAAGCCTAGCCGCGTCCGAGACGGGACTCTGCAATACCTACCTACTGCCTGCGTGGCTGTAACCAAATGGTATGTTATGTTATTCCCATTATACCTACCTACCATAAACTCAGAATATCGCGGGTTCATTCCCGGATTTAGGCAAGAATTATTATAAATAAATAAATTCACACAAATGTCACAATTAAATTGATTGAATAATAATATTCATGCAACGCCCCACAAAAGGGTATTTGACTCGTTTTAGGACATTTCAATCGTCTTATGATTTTAATCACGTGGTTAAACATGTAGATTTAATCATTTTAATAATTTAAATAACGTATAACACAGTATATTTTAAATAATGATAGGGTTAAAATACTTTATAATGATTTCCTTGTAGGTTAATAACAATTTATTGATATTTTACTGTAGTCAAATTCCTTATTACATTGCATTCGTTGATTTTGATTTATAAAATTCACTCAATAAAAATTACATATGTATGCATATACATAAATTATTTATACTTAGTATTTATACATAATTTATACATTAAAAAAAAAAAAAAAAAAAAAAAACAAAAAAAATAAAAGAGGTTGGTGAGATTCTCTTTCATGTGATAGGTGGCAGACGAGCAGACGAATCACCTGGTGGTAAGCGACTGCCACCGTCCATAGACACCCATGGAGGCAAATATTGCTTTACAAAAACAGCCGTCACAAGTCCTTTTTTTGTTTTTGCAATAGGTATTTTTTAAGATGAGACCTTAACGTGCCTACGGTTTTCAGACATCGCAATGGAGGGGGCAGATCGTTCCAGCACTTGGACGCGGCGAATCTGAAACTCCCCCTGAAAGCCACGGTGCGGTGAGGCGGCAGAATGAGTGAATAGCACGATCGGCGGGTTCTGCACTGCACGTCACGCGACCACTTCAGTTTCCCTAGCAGATAAGACGGCATTTCATTCAATATTGTACCAAATAAGAATGTAGCAAAATGTAACTCTCTGGCTGCATTCATTTTTAGGATGTTAGACCCATTGATAAACGGTGTAACGTGTGTTCTTGGCGGTATTCTAAAACAAAATCTAGCGCAGGCGTTTTGCACTCGTTGTATCGACTGCTGTGTGCGTACTAGCAGGCGGGGGCCGTATACTATGTCCATATAATTCAACTTTGAGAGCACCAGAGAATCACAAAGTTTTATTCTGTTTTCCGTACTTAAATAATCTCTTATTTGGTATAGAACTTTTAATCTGTAGAAACAGCTACCTATGACACCACTTATATATTTACGTTTATACGTAAATATATAAGTGGCACGTGGCAGTGACACCACTTATACATTACGTTTGCCAAGACGCGGTCTCCACTCTAGAACTCGTTTACCCTATCGATTGTCGGTTCTGCGGCTAATATGGCCAGCCCACTGCCACTTAAGCTTGCTAATCCGGTGAGCAATGTCGATGACTTTGGTTCTCTGCCGGATCACCTCGTTTCGGATTCGATCTCGGAGAGAGACGCCGAGCATTGCTCGTTCCATAGCCCGCTGAGCGACCTTTAACTTGTGGACCAGCCGAACCGTAAGTGTAATTGGCTACACTGACATTGATAATATTTCCTCAACCTGCTCAAAGTCATCAATCTAAGTCCATTTTATAACAGACTAGTGGCCCGCCCTCACTTCGTTTCGGACATAAGTTCTTTATCATACCAATAGATGAGATTAGGTGTCGATTACATCGCGCCAGCGTTTCATACATATAAGCGTTGCCGGTGTCTATAGGATTTACCTCCTTATAAATAGTATAGATAAACAGGCTGTGGGAGAGTGCGAACTGTGTTGCGCCAAATAAGTGAAAAGTACCTGAAGCCAAACAGGGGACGGTAAATTTAAAGGAAAAAAAAGTTGGCAACGCCATTGTGACTCCACTGGTGTATTAGACTAAGTTACTGCAATAAACATTTTTGTATTTTTTTTGTATTTGTGTTCCGAGTGTCTATTAAGCGGCGGCAATCGCTAACCATTAGACGGATCACCGTCTGCTCGTGTTTTTTTAGATTATTGCGGAGAAACAAGCAGACGACTACCCTGATGTTACCAACGCCTATGACTATCTGCAACCATGAGGTATCACAGATGCGTTACCGGATTTAAAGGAAGGAATAAACTCATTTCTTGAAGATGTATGTATATTGTTTGTTATGCTACAGCTTTACCGACTGATGTTTACTGTGGCAAAGAGAAATGAGTGCATCAGTGCAACTGGGTGCAATCCAGGACAATGATCCGTTTCCTGCCAGCGATATAACCATCAATCGTATAAACTCGGAACCATTACTCTTGGATATGAGCATCAGATCTCTTGGAGCATGGATTATTTCATTTCCTCAAGATTACGACAATGTAACGATATTTGTTACTGCTAGATTAACAAGATACAGTCGCAGTATAAAGTGGTTGGACTGACTCGTTACACTTACAAACAAAATTTAATCGAAAGAGATAAATTCTATAGACATCAACAAGGTTTATAGGTAAACCGAAAAGATAAAATACCTATCTTCCACGATGCCATCGACACCCAGCACCAACTGTTGGTCACTTTTAGTTTGTAGGTTTAAGTTAATTATAATTTAATTAAATTTAGTTAATATTAACTTACGTTAAGACATTGTTACTAACACAAATAGACTAAGTTGTCTGAAATAAATTTATTATTATTATTATTATTTACTACAGAAAATAATAGCGTAACGAAGTCGAGAGATTTTATAAATAAAAATAAAAATCATTTCATCACCTTATAATTATGTAAGAAATTATTTATAAAGCCCGCAATCCCGCGTCATAACCAAATAATAACAGACTTGCACTGACTTATCCCGTTTCAACTCGCTGTACTATTCCTGTACCCGGTTGTCTAGAAGAGATCGCTACGAGCGATAAGACCGCCGAGATTGTATTTACCAGTAACCATAGCATTAAGTTCTCTGAATTTTATGCAATAAAAACTATCTAGTTTTTTAGATTTTCGCGTTGCATTATAACAATAATTAATCAAGACGGGAATTAACACAAATTATAATAAATAATAAATATCGTGTTAATTCCAGTCTTGATTAATTAAAGAGTATCTATCTATCTATATAATATCTGTTTACAAGATCACAGGAGCAGGAGCACAATTTTCAGGCCACTCGAACAAAGTTCACATTCGAAAAAAGTTCGAAGATCGATTTTTTTTCGAAGGAAACTTAATTTGTCTATTCTCAGAACTTCACAATCGAAATAGTTCGAACGAACGTCGCTCGAACTACGTTCAACACTTCGAGTGCTAAGGACCGGTAGAAGTCGGAGTTCTTATACGAATTTACTTGTCAAACTTCATTTTGAGGTTATCTGACAACAAATATGACATTATGTAAAATACGAATCTAACTCACAGAGTACTTTATTATATAGAAAAATCTAACTGTTACTGGGTGTCACAGAAAATTATTTTGTTAGTGATTTTTTTGCTCCTGTTATGGTGTTTAATTCTTTTAGCTTCGGATTTATTGAAAGTTGAAGTAAATTTTCCCAAGCGGAGCCTTTGTTCCGGGCTGGCAATTTTTTTATGTTGCACGCTTTCTATTTCTTTTTCAAACTTTTCACCAAAACAAACAAACAAAATGGAGTTTTAAATTTTGCGACGATAAAATTTTACGTTGACTTTGGCGCGTTCCGTTTGACCTGACACAGCACACGAAATATTCAAATATTAAATTTTCTAATAAAATTTAGTGAATTATTAGACATACTAAGAAAAATTATTAGCTTTATCAAAATTTATGACAATAACTTATATGATGGATATTAAATTTGGTCACTGCAGCATTTTCAAAAATGATGCTCCTGCATGCAGTACCCATGGTTGTAATGGATCGTTAAAAATATTGTCTATTCGTAGTTCAATCGTGAATTGTTCTATTGGTGCTGAGAATAGAGTTTATGCACACCATTCGAACTTTTACAGTAGAATCGGAACATTCGTATACGAACTACCACACGGAAAAAGTTCGAGTGACCTGAGAATCGTATCCCTGGCGTTTCTTGAAACGTTATCTACCTAAATCTATCCAAGCGAAAGTTGACTGACTGACTGATCTTATCAATGCAGGATCTTATCAACTACAAGAGTTTGGAACTTGAAATATTGCACAGAGGTTCCCTTTGTAGCATAGGGGAGCACTAAGAAAGGATTGTTGTATATTCACCCCTAAGGGGTTAAAACGCGGGATTAAAGTTAGCATGAAAAATAGTTAATGTTTAGTTCGGGCTTCGACGGCAAGTCACGGGTCATAACTAGTCATTAACTAATAAACTTTATCGCTACGATTGAGCCATTTAATTCTTCGTGAATAATGCATTGTATGCATTTTATTAACGATTCACTTTGTGCCACTCCAACCATCTGTTTGGAGTGGCACAAAGTGGCACAGTCTATCTAGACTGCCTATTGAAAGAGCTCTAGTCCAGTTTAAAATGCACAACGAACAACATTAACGGGGCAGTGAAACAAAGCATGCTTTTATATTTTATTACATTAAACGCAAAGACTCGGGGCAGACGTTAGAGTATTTCATTCATAATTACTTGCTTTCGCCCGCGGCGTTTCCCGATTAGTATTCCTTTTGGTTTAACCTACAGGTACTTGACATTTTTGTGGATAAAATGTATCCTATCGTCGATCTAATTCTAATATACCGTATCTTATTTTTTAACATTAGAGTTCTGGAGCCCAGTTCTCAGGTATGTTTTTCTCTCTCTCTCAGGATTATCGATATTAAAAACATGACGGATGTCACATGAAATCTATAAAAAAAAACTATATTTTAGTGAGACTTATTCGTATGATGATAAAAGCTCCAGGAGCTTAATGTTAAAAAATGAGATACGCCCTATTAGAATTAGGTCGACGCTATGTCCCTTGGTACCTTCGATCTATAAGCTACCTCTTCGGCCAAATCGGTTGAGCCGTTATGAAGCTATAAATAGTAACTTTTCGTCTCTGTTATAAATAAAGATAGACGAATGAAATATGACACTGGTAAAGGAGTTAAGGAATTGTGTCGCCAATGTCGGCAGGAAATTGTTTTGAGTCACAATCCACAAAGCACCCGGTTGCCGCGGAGCGGAAAGATTAGACGAATGAAATATGACACTGGTAAAGGAGTTAAGGAATTGTGTCGCCAATGTCGGCAGGAAATTGTTTTGAGTCACAATCCACAAAGCGCCCGGTTGCCGCGGAGCGGAGGGCGGAGACTGCGGGGCAACTTCTGATTGCGATATAATTGTGGTCGCTACAACGACAAAACGGGTTAACCAGCGGAATCACTGCTCTGTTGACATGCCAAATTGTGTCACAAGGGTTAGTCAGTCTTTGTCGCGGGTTTCTAAAACATTTAAGTCTTTCAGAAAGAATGAGTCATACGAAAGAAATCTTCTGCGCTGAAAAAAAGAATATGGGATCATCATATTTCATAATTATTTGATATACTTTGCCTCGTTTTAGAAACTCTGATACCCGGTAATTGATTAATATTGCTGGTTTGTGTAGGTAAATAGACGCCAAGATTACGGCATAATATATTTACACGAAAAGTATTCTATTTTCAAGGTGACCCATCGCGTAAAAAGCGCCACCAGTAGACTTGTGTTAGTTGTGGCGATTTTGAGACATTTTTAAAAAAAGTACAACGGTGAATGCATGTATAATTTTTTAAGATATTCTTATGTAATATTATTTTCGTACAAGTTACCGGAATTCTTATTTTTAGCAATAGGGTTGACTAAGCTATTTTACCAAAATATAGGTAAATATGTGATAATAGCAAATATTCTCAATTAAAAATATAACGTCTAGTTGGTTTTATGGTCATTCAAAGATTCATGGGCAAATCCATTTTTAAATTATCAAATTATTAAAAAAGAATTATACCATTGAATAACCCATACAATTTGCACCAACTATTATAATAGAACCATTGACATAAACGAAACATTTGATATAGCTACCATACAAAATTCAAATGAAATGCATACAAAACACTTGTTTGTGACGTCACATCTCAGTAGGAGTCGCACATTTTGTAATGAGCGTTTTGGGTTTGCCCAAAATAATGTGATTTTAAAGTTTTGATATCTCAGGTAGTTTAAATGAGAATCAAGTAATTCTTTCAACGATGTTTCTATCATTGAGAGGTCTTTTGATTACAAAAATAAATAAAAAGAGTCAAATACCGTATTCTAATATTATGGTTGCTTGCAGAGAGAAATTATAACATAATTTTGTCTCTAAAAATTCTTAATACTTTCCTCTATGTATTCACCGTTGTACTTTTTTAAAAGTCTCGTTATCGCCACAGTTAATACAAATCTACTGGCGGCGCTAGTTTCGTCGAAGCGTCACCCTAAATAACATAGCGTTAACAATGACTGAATGAATGAATATACTTTTTATTGCACTCAAAGTACAGTATGAAAACTTAAGACTAGGTATTACAGGTATGTACAACGAAGGCGGCCTTATCACTATGAGCCATCTCTTCCAGGCAACCTTTGGGCAAATGACACTTGATCGAGGTGTAGGGCAGTGCAATCTCAATATTTATAGACTTACACAGAAAGTTTAAATATTATAATAACTGTAATAAGACTGAGTAGAAGTTTTAGCATAATGTGTTATATTTAGCTAGGGGCGGCAGTAATTATATGAAGAAAATTTGATGAAAATGCAATAATTTTAGTAGTTATGTATAATCTTATTAGTAGTAAGCCCTCTTCCATGACTTGCTATGCCCTCCCAGGGCGTCACATGTATACCTTATAAGTTTATGTACCACCTTGTCTTGTAATGTGATATGCAATAAATCACGGTTTTCTGTGAGGACGTGGTATTACATCCGGTCGAGCCGGCCCATTCATGCCGAAGCGTGGCTCTCCCACTTGCCATCCCTTCCCATAAAAATTCGTAACAAACTTCAAACCGAATTTTAAAAGAGCAAACCTCAAAAGTAATTATGAGTTAAAAAGTGCTACTTTATTAAAAAATGATTCCTTTATTCGTCGTAATCGAAATTGCAAGGGTCAAAACTTGAATAACTTCTCAGTGTCCCCACTTCCAAGTTTCCAACGGAATGGGGGAGGGGGTGGCACAAGTTTCGGAGAGGCTTAGAGGCATTTGGTTTACGCGGTTTTTTAATGTGATAGGTGGCAGACGAGCAGA
This sequence comes from Marasmia exigua, assembly GCA_019059595.1. NCBI lineage: Eukaryota > Metazoa > Arthropoda > Insecta > Lepidoptera > Crambidae > Marasmia > Marasmia exigua. The sequence continues at coordinate 10,628,187 of CM032478.1, forward strand.
CGGATCGCTCGGTGATCGATCGGTGAGAGATATCGTTTGAAAACAGGAATCATTTATGATACAAATGGTAACAAACAGAAAACCGGCGTGAAGCAGCACTGTGCTGTGTTTCGCTACGTGAGTGAGGGTACCGGAGGCCAAATCCGGGGGAAAGGGGGGTTTAAAGGTTGGCAGCGCGCTTGTGACTCCACTGGTGTCGCGTGAGTCGATGGGCGGCGGCAATCGCTTACCATCAGGTGATTCCGTCAGCTCGTCTGCCACCTATCTCATAAAAAGAAAAACAGTACCTATGTGATAGAATTTTTGTTTTGTAAAATCTGCTTTTGTCCTTCACATAACATTTTTGTTTCGAACTCAAAGCAGGTATTAATGCTAGAATTAAACAGGAAACACACGATAAATAACGGGTTCCGGACCAAACCCTTTCGATTAACTATAGCTTATTGGGTAAAAGTATTAAAAACCTCGATTATGTTAAAAAATGGCAACCAAAATGAAGTGATAGGAATGAAAACTATCTATTGATTAACTCACTATTCACATCACAAATATTTTTCAATTAATACACCTCAACATTCTCATCCAATAAACGGCTCAGGGAACACATGGTTTTACCACAAAATACTTGTACCGAGTATATTTTATCCCGCTCCAACTTATAATTGAACTGAGGCTTATATCCCACAGAGAGGGATGAATATACAAGTAGTTATTATTATAAAAGCTTCATACTCATATCATGAAGGTAGGCCAAAACCGGCGAGAAGCGTGTATGGAAAAACAAGCCACGAGGAAAAAACCTTCATCTCTCGTCAGTGCCAAAATAATGTAACTTAATTTCAAAAGATTTATTCGCATACCACAAACATGTTGGCAGGTTGCCATCATAGTGCAGTCACCATCTAATTAAAGTGCATGTTACCTCGCGATGCATTGAGCACATGTTTGAAAAGGCTGCATTTACTTGAGTGGCATATTTATTACGAGACTACTAATAACTTATCATGTTTCTTGCCAAAAAAAACTATATGTATGTAACTCAGAATCAAGATTTGAAGACTTCCATGGAAGTAGTTAACACGTGCATTTTATAATATTGGCGACGAGAACATTCACTCATTTCACGAACAAAAAATCATTGAATTTTTGTGCCACAGTAAAAAAAAAGAAGTATAATGTAATTAGGCCTCGCGTATATTTTTTTCAAAAACATTGTAAATTTGTATTAAATACGGTCCTGCTTGATTTTGAATTCTGATAAAATGATGTGTTTCACAATATGCTTGCTTCGTTGGTTTTTTTAATGAACTAGTATCAATGTGTTGTTTCTTTTACTGCAGTGGAAAAAGAAGGATCTCTGCTGTTAATTCCAAGCTGTAAATAAAGCTTACTGCAGCACCGTTATCTGGCGGACGACGGACGCTTTATAATATTACGAGCTCATTTCGGAACAAAAGATGCAAGCGAGCAGTCGCTTTCACTCGAAGCCTCCCGGTTGAAAGTGTTCCTCTACAAGATAATAGGATGCGCCGCTTTGTGGGATTCTTTGGGCAAACACTCTATGTGGGTAGTCCCTAACTGATACCGCTGTATGCAATGCTGTAAGGAATCAGTGCTATTGTTAGATGTCAAAATGTCTGGATGGTGGACTATTAAAGCTACATCCATAATTAAGTCAGACTTTATAATAGAAAGTCGGAAGCACTGAGTCCTAGCAAATAGAAAGTGTGTCAGTAGGACTAAATAAAGGTTTGCCTTAAGCTAAAAGTAAACTTGCCAATTAATCAATTGACACCTTCAATAGCGAAGTACACAATTGAAGTTAACCTCATTCTGCTAACAAAAGATGCCATTGCGAGCGACAAACTTAGCCCAAGCCGATACCTGTTCGAGTGTTCTATCGTTTTCGAATAAAGTTCAAATTGCTATAATGAGGTGCTCTCGGCGCAAATGGTTATGAAATCGGTTTTAAATTGGAATGCAGTGACCCGAGCGATGGCGGGTGCTTCGGATTGGGCTAGTGTTGTCAGCCAGGACTTGTGAAAATTTATCTTAACTTTGGGAAAAACTTACGTCAAGACAAACTAGTTAATTAATTGCAATTCTCATATGACAGAATAAGGAGATTATCGTTTTAGATGAATGATTAACTTTTATCAATGGATCTAACATCCAATGGAACCTGAGTTAAATGTATTTTAATAAGTATCGATGAAGAAACTAAATTAATTATTTGTAATTACGACTCGAGGACGAGGAGTTTAGTTCAAACTTGTGCGACAAAATGCAGAAAAGATAGAAAAGTTTTTATAAATTACGCGTTACATGAGAAATTTTGTTAAATTAGCATCCCTATTAATAAGACTACTATCTCGTGCTGGAGAATGTGTTTGTAACTGTTAACCAGTATGTAAAAAATGCATTTTAACCTAGCCGAGTACTCTAAAAGTAACCGTCATCATCAGCAGCAGCCTATAGATTTATTATCGTTTCTTAAGGTACACATTCTTATTCACTGAGCGACCGCTCTCAATGCAACCTCAAACAGTGAAATATCACATACACCGTTTCTCAACCCTCTGAGCCGCTCTGTTTGGCCTCAGTTTCGCGGCAATACGCCGGTTTGTGCCGGCGGATTTGTGCACCCGTGCGCAGGCGAGGGCTGCAACTTGAGGTACATTTCGTTAAAACAACCCTTAAACAGTAAATTATCACGTAAACCGTTCGTTTCGCAACCCCCTGGCATCCCTGGCTGAGGCTCAAGGGGCCGCAGTTCCGCGCCAGTACGCCGCGCGCGGGGCTCGATCCTGGCGGATTTGTGCACCCGTGCGCAGGCGAGGGCTGCAACTTGAGGTACATTTCGTTAAAACAACCCTTAAACAGTAAATTATCACGTAAACCGTTCGTTTCGCAACCCCCTGGCATCCCTGGCTGAGGCTCAAGGGGCCGCAGTTCCGCGCCAGTACGCCGCGCGCGGGGCTCGATCCTGGCGGATTTGTGCACCCGTGCACAGGCGAGGGCTGCACTTGCGGTGGATTTCGCTAAATAGAGTTTAGGCGCAATACAAAAAGTACAGCAGTCAATCTAAAGTATTTACACAATCTTTCATGCAGTTACAAATAAAAAACACAGAAGAGTTCGCTGACCTAGGCGTTAGGAAGTATATTGTAAGGTGTCTCTTTCGCACACGTTCCGGGGCTGTCTCTGTTTCTCGCCGAACCACACAAAGATTCGTCTGCTCAGCTGCCCCCTATCTCATAAAAATTGCTCATCACTGTATGCGAGCATGTATCTATGTACCTGTTTGTCTCACGATGCAGGCAGTCGGAATTCTAGTGTCGACAATTTTATGGTATCTACCTAAGATTTATGTATCTTTCTGTTTTGTTATTTAGACGTTATAAATTATATTATATAGGCATAGTACTTTCTACTATTTTATAGGGTCTATAATTTGTGTGCTTCTCGAATTAGATGAAGTAACGTTAACATTTTTATTACATTCTAAGCACTTCGGAAGCGCTATTGGAACTGAAATAGATTTATGTTAGCGTAACAGGCCATTTCGACAGCCTCTCATTGTCTTGGTCGGAACCAGACTGGCGGCGAGCCAAGCCTAAGGTCAATATCACACACACGCATAGGCGAACACGTGTATCTCTCACGTATAACCTCTCAATGGAGTGATTGATAAATCAACAGCCTATGTCCACTTCTGAAATAGGCTTCCTTCTTTCATTAATCATTTTACTGTCAGCAGTCCGAGAATAAAAAAATCACTTACGATTACCGGAATAATACCACGTCCACATAGAAGACCTGTCTGAAGCAACGTCTGAGCTGCATTACGCCATAGGCAGAGGCGTCCTAAGAACTAAGGTCACATATATAGCCCAAAAGATTGCATGCCTTAAGTGGCAATGGACAGGGTACATTGCAAGGAGAACCGACGGGGTGGAAAGGTCCTCGAATGAAAGCCGCGTACAGGAAGTCGCAACCGCGGCAGGCCGTCACAAGGAGGACCGAAGGTCGCGGGAATCTCTCGGATAGGGGCGGCACAGAACCGATCTGAGTGTAGAACATTGTGGAAGGCTTATGTCCAGCATTGGCTTCTATTGTCTGAAACGATGATTTTGATGAAAAGCATCCTGGACGAAGGAAAAAATCCTGGTTGCGGAATATACAGGAAGGGGACCATCTTCCGTCTCGCTAAATAGGAAGAGAAGAAGAAACTGGCAACCAACGTTCAAGATTGAACAGGCACTCGAAGAAGAAGAGACAATCGCTTGAGGTGATCTGTAAACATATTTTTGAACCTCTGGACCTAAAATGGACTGTATATGTTTTGTGCAAATAAATGGTTTGTTTATTTCTTTTCTTTTAGTAAAACTAAGGGAGAAAACTTTGGAAAGGTTAGTCACCAATGCTGAATTTGATGGACATTCCAACAAGTCGATTGACGGAAAGCGTCACGGCGCGTACAGGCTTCCCGCCAGGGTCGCGGGCAGGCCTTGGCTGGCTGCCAGCCGTCGAAGGTCGGCTCTCGCCCGTATCGATTGGGGATGCTCCCGAAATACACAAGTCGAGCGACTGGGTTACGGATGTACGGCCTCCCACTCAGATGGCAACACTGACCTTCGAGTGCACTAGTCTGCTGCTATTTCTGCACTCAATCGAAGCACAAAATGTACTGTCGTTTTTTTACCACCTAATGCAAAGCAGATCAGATCAACAGTTAAAATTTCATAAGCATAACTTGCCTAAATATGTTCATACTTTATTAATAACAAACAGAAGTTTGGAAAAGGTCCTAGTAATAGTTGTGACAACAGTGCGGCGACCTCTTTGAGCGGATATCAGATTAGAACCTGACCCTGAACCAACACAAATGCTCAAACATAATAGACAGTTCAAAAACTATTGATTCATGTTGTAAATGGAGTTCTGGTTCCATTATTTCTATCCCTTTATAAGGTTAAAGGCTCACGAATTAAAAAGTTTGTTTTATCAGAACACATTAGAACTCAGAAGCCGTGCTTGTCCCCGGTACATGTTGTTAATAATTACAGACGTAAACGATAACTTGAGCAAGTTTGAGAGTGTGTTAGTGTGTGCTCGCAACAGGGGCTGTTTACAGGCGCAGTAGTTAGCAACTTGTGAATAATTGTTCGAGCCTCAAGAGAGAGAAGTAAGCGGGGGTTTTACAACAGCGTGGTTTAACGCATTTAGAAACCGCTGTTGATTCTGTCATCTCTCAAGCCATGATATTTCCAGACGTAAACGATAACTTCAGCAAGTTTGAGTGAGTGTATGCGCCCGCGTGTGTGTGTGTGTGTGTGTGTGTGTGTTTTAGTGTATGTATGCATGTGTGTGTGTGGAGGTGTGCGCGCTCGCAACAGGCGCTGTTTATTGACAGTCTCTGGGGTATAAATCCCTAAGAAGGTTCTATAACCAACCATGAAATGACAATATAGACCCGCTACCTCTCCATTGTATGTCGCTAGACGCTCCGCTCATAGACTCGCTGGCACCCTGGCCGCGTCCCCCTCTTCGTCATTGTTGACTCGCGCAAACTGCCAGCTCGAGCGCCCTTCGTCACTACGTTGAATCTCGCGTTCTTGTAGATCTTTTGAGTGCCTTCACTCTTCTCTTTGTCTCTGATTTCGCAATTCCACCCTCACACAAGAGTAATTATGCCAAACGAGTAACTCTTTCGGTACATAGAACATCCTTTTCAATATTTGGTTACTCATACCTGTGAATAAATTGTTAAAATGGCTTGAGTAAAGGAGTATGGATTATGTCTGCCTTCACCGTCTTTACTGTTGTTCTTTCTTATTTAACAATTTCATGACCTATGAATACGTTAATTACACTTTATTAAGTATCTACTTAAAATTGAGGCTTGTCTTCATTGTCATAGGGTTTCAATCTGCCTATCTTCAAGGCGTGTTCTAAACAGATTTGATCGGTTGAAAAAAGTGTATCATTATTAATTTCATTTTTATACTAAGTAGGTCAGCTGTTTATAAGAAGTGCTGCGATTTTGTCGGTGTCCATCTAGGGCTCCTTGCATGAATAATTCCGCCTGAAAGTGTCACCAACTAGCAGACGCTCCTGACACTAAGGCACAGTAAAGCCATGTATATCCCCTGGTATAACAGTGAAGTAAGTTTAATAGTAAGTAACTGAAGGCAATAAAGTGCTGTGCTTTGTTGGTGTCCAGCCAGGGCTCCTTGCGTGACTGATTCCGCCTGAGAGTGTCGTCAACTAGCAGACGCCCCCGACACTATGGAACAGTAAAGCCTTGTATATCTTCTACTATAATAGTGAAGTAAGTTTAAAAGTGAGTAACTAATGACAAGAAGTGCTGTGACTTTGTTGGTGTACGTACAGCCAGGGCTCCTTGCAGGATCCGCCTTTTTTTCAATTATACAAGTATAGTGTTCATATAGTAACACTGTACAAAAATGCCTTGTTGTAAGTAAGTAAAACATTTTATTGACCATCACAAGATAAAAAGAGAGAACCACTACATAGTGGTCAAAAAGGTCCAAATGTCAGCATGTCTGCAGTAAACTATATGTTGGCTGTGGCGCTGCTTCTCAGGTTATACATTGAATGACGTCAGTTTGACATAACAAAAGAAAACAAAAAATGCACGGTTTAAGTGCATAATGTTTCACTGTGGCTAGCTCCACTGTGCCAGGTCCAGCTCGATTTGCATTTTAATTGCGTCGCTGCCGAGAGCCGGCCGATATTATGAACGACGCTGCAAACACCTCATCGCCTTATCATTAAGACTATACATATTAAGCGATAAAAGTATCATATTTTGTTATAACTTTCCTCTAAGACATCGTAAACGGAATTTGTAACAAATGGCAAAGCCTTTGAAAACACGATGACCCACGCCAAAGTAGCTGCACAGTAGATAATATTGACCATGACACCATTGCACATATCTCGACCACTAACCACTAATCTAACATAAAATAGACGTACAGATAGACTTCTATCAATCAATGATTAGAAATCCGTCTCTGCTGCAAATATTTTTATACTGTCTGTTTCAGGCTCGCCTATCCATAAGTATTATTGAAGTACGCTCTACTGGAGATAGATTGATGCAATGGTGTCGTGGAGCACCTGGTTTTGTACCCTTGTGTACCCTACAACGGCCAAGTCACACAACATTAACTCTAAACAATAAAGAAAACGCAGTAAGAAACCTTAGACTTGGCACGACTTTGTCTAATTTAATTACTTTTTAGAGATAAACAATCAGCTCCACCGAGACTTGGCTAGTTTTTTACAGAATGTTTTTGGTGAGATGGTAATATACTAGTTCATACTCTAGCGTAAATCCTTTTTAAAAGGTCATGATGAGATTAATGAAACTAACAGTTTCTAAAGATATTGGCCTGAAAACATTGCCTGCATCAAATTGTTAAATTGCAGAGAGTGGCGGGTCATTTAGCTGCCTAGTCTAACAACAGCCGAAATATTTTTATACAAATAATCATTGATTCCCTTTATTTATATCCATGGCAAGTATCATCTTGCTTATGTTTATGATGCGAAAGCGTTTTGTCTCCAGTCAGTCAGTCAGTGCCAAATCTTATTACTTATGTTGTAGTATTTAGATAGATAGATAGATACTCTTTATTGCACAACATACAAAACTTAAAAGCTAGGTATACAGAGTTACAATGTACAATTTAGGCGGTCTTATCGCTGGGAGCGATCTCTACCAGACAACCTTCAGGTAAAGGACATTAGATAGGAGAGGGGAGGGTGGTGCAATCCTTTTGATTTTGAATATTGATTAAGTAAATTTATAGTATAAATACATATATCTAGATAATAAATAAATAAACACGTTATCATACACTAATATATACGAATGTTACCTTACCATAATACAATATAACCTACACAAATTATATAAAATTATTTAAAATATACTACTATAAGTCATTATTACTATGTAAGTATTTGTCATTTGAATCTAGGACTGACTCATTTTTTATGTTGAGAGAGTAAAAGATGCCCCTTTTTTGTTGATATTTGAGTAAGTAATTTTATTGAAATTAATGGTTCACTTTAACTTTTCTTTACGTACGAAATTATAACGACCTATATGTAGAAAATAAACATTTTCTGGCAATGGTACTACCTTAATTATAGAACTACTCGATGTATTACCACTATTGTAAAATGACTGATTGTAGTATGAAGCATAACAACGACGAGTTTCCAACTACAAATTCATTAGCTATTCCTGACCACAATTGTATATATCAAACGACAAAATGTCACGATTCATTTAGTCCTACATCACAGCACATATAGAATATTAAATTAACGAAAGCAATAACATTAGAGTGGTTGTCCCAATTCTGCGGCCCGGTGGGCCCGGGGCAAATTTAATTAGCCGGGTTCTTTTGGAAAGTACATGTATTGCAAATGTGCAGTAATTAACCTGAGAGTGAACTACACAACATTCATGAAATCCAAAGCTGTTTTGAGCTCGTCTTCAGAAAAGTAGATACGACATCCAATCAGCAGGTACGGTACGTAGCATAATGTAGCTATCTTGAACTAAAAAACCATCACTCGTTTAAAAAAATGTAAACGTGTTTATTGGTCCCTGTAGGAATTACTGCATTTTTCTTTTTCAGCTCATCAGACGAGTAACGATTTTCATATAATGAATTGACATGAGAATAAGAGCATTTACTTCCAGCTTTCATCAATGATGAAAATTCTTGCTCAAGATATCGCAACAAAAATCTGTATTGCTGTTAAGTAAATTAATAAGCTGTGATATTAATTAATACTAATACTAACGGAATAAAAGGTATCTGAGAAATCGATTCATCTTTGACTAGCTATTAAGTATAAAAGTTATTCTAAACCTCAATCTCGCAAGCATTGAAGTTATTTTAGTTAAGTGCATTAGAAGAGTAATCTCATTTGCCCACGGCCACTGCCGAGACCACCGTTAATTCTCTCTTTATTGCTGGAAAAATACTAAAAGACCCAGAGTTCTTTGTAAAATTTATTTGAACATTCACAATTTAAGTTATGATCATCCCTTTAAAAGTAGCCGTGTTATCACTCGCCTTAACAAAAGAGAACCCACCTTTACATTTTACCATACAACATACGATGTTTTAGGAAACACACAGTCAAAAACACTTTCTTTGGTGTCAATAATCAATTGAAAACGCATAAACAATTTGCAGTAATCATAGAAGTAGACTATATACACTTAAGGTTCCAATTTTATTTCCCACTGCTTTTAAACTTATAAAGTCTATAAAAGTCACTTATATGGTGCCATTCCAGTACACTCGTAACTAAGAAAAATAAATAAAAATAACTCGACAGTAAAAGTGCATCGAGCTCATATCTTCAGCAATAATTCACGAGTTAAGTATCAGGGTGAAAGTCTCAACCCGAGTTGTCCCACACATACTGGTGACTTGTCAGAAACTGCGAACAATCGACGAATAAAATATGTGTACTACTATTAAACTTATTGAATTAATCTAAGACCTAAGGGCAAGAATGAAATAAATATCTTAAACTCGATGAAATACCTCATCGATCATCCTCGTTAAGATATTGAGAGTTTTCAAAACGTAGTGCTAGATTGAAATGTTTTGTTATTGTAGTCGTTTTAAGGATTAATTTGTCACCAAAGCAACCCCGTGATGGGCGCCATTATACAAAGCAACGAATTCAGAAAGGGGAAACTAAGATATAGTGAGTATAGACATATAGTGAAGAGTGAGAGATGTAAAAAAAGAATAAACACTTTACATTGGGTTATTCGTCGCCAACGCAAGAATGTATAAACAAAAAAATTGCATTTCCCAGTGTATGAGGATTATCTCGTCGCCATCCCAGCCCCATGTTGGGCGCCATCGCAACAGCGTCGCTCGTAAATCGTCAGCGCATAGCCGCGGCCACGCGGTCGCTCCGCGCGCTAATCGCCGGCGCCTGACAAATTGCCCGTTTCCGCGGCGGACGTTTATTTCATTAATGTACTAGACTTTCCACGGTCACCGATTATATGGTGTTCGTAACGTAAAAAGGTAACTTAAGCGCCGTTTCTTTTTCAGTGACCATTAGGTTATTACAGCACAGACTACTCGTAATGGTATTGTAAAAAATACAAATAAGAGGAGCGTGTGAGATGCGCTACGCTACACTTTATTTTATCAATTTCACCCTAAACGGTAGAGAAAGAAATTACTAAAACGAAAGATGTAGATAACGATGCAGTCTCAAAATGTATAGTTTATACCTCGCAAACCTGACAAATAAACTGCGCATGCGGCAGACATATAGTAGTTACGTCAGTAAAATCCCAATGTCACTATAATTTCTCACAGTTCAACTGCATCGCTTTTGTATTTATTGAATCTGATTTTTGTTCGCTCACATTTTTTTACATTATGGCGGACAAACGAACAGACGGTTCTCCTGATAGTAAGTGATTACCGCCGCCCATGTACATCTGCATCACATGATTGATGGCAACATTTCTATAACATGGCTACATTGTTGTATAGTTTCAAATTATTGGAAAAGTATCACATAAAACATAAATCACACTCTCCGAACCTGGTGCCTTATTTTAAAGCCGTTCCGTAAGGTACGAGAATATACCTGTCGCTTCCAAACAAAGGAGACACACAGTGCGTGTGAAAGAGAAGTAAACTCCGATTCGGTCGTAACGTCTGCTTTAAATTAGGTCTGCAGAGCCTTGACCACCGTCGACGTGTGGCATGCCTCTCGGTCTTCTACCGGATTCATTTCAGTGAGCGTGCAGATATGAGGTTCGATAATTATTATAATTAATTTGATGCCCCCAGCCCATTCCATCACCGTACGACAAGGTGCGACGAAGGCTTTCATCCTTATGAGGTAGAACTGCCCCTTATCCGCACGAAGCGATTTGATTCCACATTTATAATGCGGACAGCTAAGGAATGGAACTTCTCCTGCCGAGGTCTGGTTTTCCTGACCATTAAATAAATAAATGACTATCATCGTCGCTTTCCATTTGGTGCGATTGTGGTCAAGCATTGCCTATAAACATAAAAAAAACTTAATTATAACGGTATTTTACCTCACACTCACACTACAGATGACGACAGAAGCAAAATTAAAGAAATATTTTCCACTCTTTATTCAAAGCCAATGTCAACAGTAAATCTTCCTTGGCAGTCCCTCAGGATTCTCCAGCATGCATCAGATGTGTCCAAAGTTCAAAGAGCAGAATCGTGAGGTACCTCATCAGGGAACATCGAAGGATCGCAAGGTGGTGTGTCTGTCAATATTAGCATAATGTTATCTGTAACAGTGAGGAGAAGCTACGTAAATACGCTCTTACTGTTCCATCAATATAAAATCGCTAAAACAAACCTATCGTTTCAATTGTAGCATTTTTATGTGATAGATGGCAGACGAGTAGACGGATCACCTGATGGTAAGCTATCGCCCCGGCCCATGGAGATGGATGCCCTCAACACCAGTGAAGTCACATGTGCACTGCCAAACTTTAAACCCCTGGGTTGAACCTCCGGCGTGCGTGAGTAAGGGTCCGGCCCTTACTCACGCAGCAAAACACATCGTAGAGAGACGCTGCTTCTCGCAGGTTTTCTATGAGGTTGTGGTATCATTCCGGTCGAGCCTGCCAAAGCGTGGCTCGCCCACAGTCTAAAATAGATTTTTTTATTCTTAGTATTTTTTTAGAAGACGTAAACATTTAGAATCTTTGTTGATTAAAAGCAACGACTAGTTGTTCAGAAAACCGATTTAGATTTCCATTTTCGTGGTGCCCGCGGTGTTTGCGGCGCATCGTTACAGTGTGATATTTGAGTCGCAACTGTTAATTAAGTTTGGATGAGCTTTTGGGCTCTCTCTCACATTCTCTCTCTCTTTATCGTCCACAATATTGGATGGAGCAGACTGCTGTACGATTGTGTTCAATTTCACACATTTGTTATTACAAAGTAACAACCATATTAACATTAGATAACTTTTATTATTGTTTGACTTAATAATATATACCTTTAGGGAAGTTTACGATGACGCGCGGAAGATGTAACTTTGCTAATTTGGTTTGTCGTATATAGCTCAAGTCGGTACAAAAATGTTTCATCGCGATGTAGGATCGTATGAGAAATTCGTTTTTATATGGAACAGTCAGATTAGCGTCATCTGGTGCTGAAGGCTACATTTGTGAAAATGTATGTGAAGATGTGAGGATGTGAAAATTTTTTTTGGTCTTTCCCAAATCAACGCACTGCCGAAACTACTGGATCGAAAATCATGAAATTTGGAACATAGGTAGTATTTACTATGTAGGTGCGCACTAAGAAGGGATTTTTAAAAATTCAACCCCTGAATGGGCCTAAGCGGTTATTAATGTTCGTATGAAAGTCGTTTGTTTTGATGTTAAAGATTTGAAAATTGTTTTGATGTTAAAGATTAACAAAATCAGTTTATGAAGGAATTGCCTTCATAACACCCAAGGCTAAGCTACATATGCAAATGACGGGGTCGTCGTTTCGTGACATCTGGATGGACAGCGTTTGAAAAACAACAAAGTACAGCAATAGTAACTAATCTACTCACAGAATAATCGGATGGTTCAAAGGGTAAACCGTTTCTAAAACATTTCACGCCTTGTTATTATAAATTCTAGACAAAATATTTGGAACATGAAATTTGGAAAATGACGACCCGTTTGGAACAGTGGTAGTGAACGCTGCCTCTGGTACAAGGGTTGCGGGTTCGATCCCCGCACAGTACAAATATTTGTTTGCATGAACATGTCTGTTTGTATTGGTCTGGGTGTATCTATGTATTATAAGTATGTATTTACAAAAGAAAAGTATTATATGTATGTATTTGTAATCCCACTGTTGATTCTGATATCCGTAACACAGGTGCTTGAGCTACCTATCTCGGAGTCAGATCAATGTATGTGATGATGTGAAATATTTAAATTTTAAAAATACGTAGGATTTATCCACTGTCACAACATATTAATAATAGCGTTGTTCAACAAACTCACTACATTAACTAACAATATGTGAGTTATCAAATACTTCACCATCGGGCATGAATAATTACAAGTAACAGTTACTTTGATGTCCGTCTGCCCACCTGTAGTGTTGGCCGTAGTGTAACGCACTCATAATTCAGTTATTTCTTTCTCAAAGGGCAGCCTAGCTCAACAGACGCCTGGGGCGACGACTATTGCAGTAAATATCAGTGAAGCTCACATACAGTGGACGAGGTCTGAAGCTGCTTCTTCACCAGAAATGTGTTGGCTATGCGCGGTTGAAGGCCTAGTTAGCAGTCGAGTTCTTACGTACCTACGAGTATATCAGAGATTATTTTTTTTAATTTAAGAAGCGCTTGATCATCGCTGATGTTAAGGACGACGCAGTTTTATGCAATTGCTTTGTTTTTGGGATTGAGGATTAGAATCCATAGAAAGACAGGAAGTTCTTTTAAACAACACACACCGTCACCGCTTAGTTAAGATGCATGAATGTTTGTTCACGTTGACTCGCGGTCGCGAAATATCAAACATATAGGCGTAATATGGAAGTGTTCACGAAGGTGTGTACGAAACGCACGTGCGGTCTAAGTAGCGGGCAAGCTAGCGACTGGCGCGCGCGCGCCGCTCGCGTCAATATCAAACGCCTGAAGACGTCAGGTAAATTCAACCGTTTATAAACTGTACTCAGCGATTGATGTCAAAGTTTTACTTAGAAATGTCATACTGTACTGTATCCCACTGTTACATGGGACACTAAACTTTGTTTAGGACCAGTGCCTATGTGTTCGTAGCAATTACAAACTTTGTTCTAGCCTGAAAGGCTACCCGTCAGAGTTCTTTGCCTCAAAAACAAAACCTTAAGCCCTAAAGGTGTATGCAATGGGTCTGTGAGAGACGTGTTATTTTAAAGGTAATTAATAGTTGGATTATTTTTAATATATTACCGTACTGCTGAAAGTGACTAGATGAGGCAAGATTAAGATAGAAATCTGTGGAGCAGATTGAAGTCTTTACTCCTCAGCTAAATCGACTTTTCTACAGAGAGGGACACCAGGGAGGGAGGCAATGTTGAGGTTAACAGTAGCGACGTAATAATGTCTACTAACTCATACACACTTCATCTCCAATCGTAATATATTCCCCTTGGCAGAAGGTCGACAGGCTCTCGGCGTGTCAGCTGACACAGCCAGCTCCACAGGGACGGGTTAAGGGCTCCACGAAGGGCTGTGGGGTCATAGATCTCATTTGCGAAGATGCAACTAATCTGCCGTTCTATAGCTATAATGCAGTTAACCAATAATACTTTAATTTTGACTTATTAATACCATCCGAATCTGATAAAAAATGCTGGGACGAATGGGGCTGGTAGGGGCATAGGCTTCTATATTAAAACATCATCTATTACATCTTACTTTGGCATTGACACATTCCTTTTCGATGAATTGTATGTAGTCTGCTTTTGGAATTTTTCTTGGACAGAATGATGGACACAGATTCGTTTTATAACGAGTATATAACCAAGGAAAACGTCCTCACTTAGGAAGAATCTATTGAATGTAATGTGACGTTGTCTGGGCAGATGTGTTCGGTTACCTATTATATATACCTATGTGATTAGAAACACCACACTCTTGTAGTGAATGGATCCCTTACTCCAACCCAGGCGAGGCATGGTCCAGAGGCGATTCCTCTTAATTTACATGTTAATTGCTAGGGTGTCTGCCCTTCGCTAATGCAGAAAAAACGCGTGCCATATGAATTTTAATTTGCACCCGCCTCATGAATGACGCCAGGGATTAAACTCAACGGGTTAATGTTGATTGTTTTCATTTACAAGAATACATTGGCATATTTTTTTAACTTACTATCTTTTCTTATATATACTGGTTTTATCTTAAGATAGTAAATCAAAACAATAGATAATTCTTAGCGAAAAAGACGACTACTATAAGGCAAGACTACTAAAATGAGACACTGAAAGGTATGTAAAACAAAATCTACAAAAAAAGACTTACCTTCAAAAAACATGAACTAAAAGGTGTAAAATAATATTTTTAACACTTCAGATAACATTTTATAACAGTACAGTCGAAAAAAGGTGTAACTGAAATCGGGGCCTAGTCCCTGTTGAATAATTGAATGTATTACAATATTAGTATTGGGCGCCGACTTCGGTAACATCTTTTCTGTAGTATCTATCTATGTATGTATCTATCTATCTATCTTCTTCTATATTATATAAAAGGAGAACTTGAGTAACTAAGGTATTAAGCGACTTGGAATGCACCCACAGCCCAAACTACTGACCTATAAACTTGAAATTTGGGAAAGGGGTTCCCTTAATAGTGAAAATCAGCACTAAGAAGGGATTTTTGAAAATTCAACCCTTAAGGGGGTTCTTATTCCCTTCATAGGGGGTTAAAAGTTTCTACGAAAATCAAACGAACCGGAACAATGACCTCAACAATAAACCAAACCATGAAGAAGATAGAAAAAACTGTAGTTTCATTATACCATCTCCTTGTCTAGCCAGTAAGAATGCCCCTCTACAATGGGAAAGGTTTATATTTACGTGTCGGTAGTTGGTAATATTTGTGTCAATATTCCGCAAAGGACCAGTACCGTGGACCAACCACGCTGTTTTCTTTTTTTTGGTGAGCCATGCCTTACGCATGCATACCTGTCCGCCGGGGGGCGTACGGGTATGGCATATCAGATCGTGTACATACTCAATTCTTATAATATCTTTTTAGTAGACTGTTCTGTATTTTGGTGCCATTTTGATTAGTTTTGATATTGTTCTGATACGTACAACACTTCCTGTGTTTGAAATGGCCCAAAGCTCCTAAAAAATATTATGTTTTCTAAAAAGGCGAACGTTGCACGTCGAACGCTTAAGAACCGGGGGCTTAATAATCCAGTTGAATCTCAGAAGCTAATCTTCTAGGGCCTGGCTGCGCGGAACATTACAGTGAACCCAGCATGAATTGCCCGCATCCCGCATCTAGGTCGCCTAGTAACAATCTTATTGACATTCTTACATAAGAACCAATCTTGCCTGGCTGATATGAAAGAGACGTGTAATCAAAATTGTTTTTATCTGAATGTCGCTACATCATAAAGAAAATCAAAATACTTATAAGATAAGAAGACTATGTTATTCATATCCTAGCACAGTGATTTTTTTTATGTAATAGGTAGGCAGACGAACAGACGGATCACCTGATGGTAAGCAATTACCGCCGCCCATGGACACCCGCGACACCTGTGGAGTCACAAGTGCGCTGCCAACCTTTAAACCCCCCTACCCCCTGGATTGGGCCTCCGGTACCCTCACTCACGCAGCGAACAGTGCTGCTTCACACCGGTTTTCTGTGAGGCCGTGGTATCACTCCGGTCGAGCCGGCCCCCTTCATCCCAAAGCTTGGCTCTCCCGCGGTAAAAACAGTATACCTCGTCCTAGCCTGATGGTAAGCAAAAAGGAGAGCCTATAATAACTACAGACGCGATCTCATCCGTTGGTCCGCCATACCAGTTACCGCGGCATAACAGGGTACCATAGCAGTGTAGTGGCATTCCAAAGCTTCTTTACCCTTCGTTTGAAAAAAATCGAGATGTAAATCAAAAGAATAATAAATAAATAGATATTTCACAACATCACATACATTGATCTGACTCCGAGATAGGTAGCTCAAGCACCTGTGTTACGGATATCAGAATCAACAGTGGGATTACAAATAAACACAATAGAATACTTTTCTTTTGTAAATCGAACTTATAATACATAGAAAACACCCAGACCAATACAAACAGACATGTTCATGCACACAAATGTTTATACTGTGCGGGGATCGAACCCGCAACCCTTGCACCAGAGGCAGCGTTCACTACCACTGTTCCAAACGGGTCGTCAAATCAAAAGAAGTTAGAACTATGACGCACCATAAGCGTAAAATATTCACAAATAAAGTATCAACTGTTAACTCAACTTCATACAAAACAAGCACAACTCTCAACAGACTAGAGATCAGCTTTGCCAATTTAATCACTAAGATCCACACCGCGTCTACGGACAGTGTAACTCATGTATATACAGAATAATATACCAGTAAAATGATTCCCTGAAGCAAGACCACGTTTCGACGAAGCGTTACAAGGGTACCTGTGACCTTGTGCACGGAAAATCAATCACCATACATCGAAAATGTATGATCACGCACAGGCATAATAAGCACGTGTCACGGTCCCAAGCCGACAACAGCTACCTACTTTTCTGTGAGTATTCTCAGCCAGCCGGCATTCGTTTTTATGGCGATTGGCGAAGCAAGCAACTATAGTCATCGAGGTACTAATAACCTCGGTAGCTCAGTCGGTTAGGGTAGCTTAGTCGGCTACTCTCCATGGACAGTAAGCCAATGTCACGGAACCTAGGCCGCTCCGTCGATAGAATAGCATAGATTTAAATAAAAAACTAAAAAAAAAATATTTCAGACCATACAATGTTTTGAACCACAGATTATTAGTAACAAAATGACTTATAATTATATTAGTAGGTACACATAGACACTAAAATAATAAAATAAAAATTGAAAATAAAGTAAAAATGAAAAAGAGAGTGGTTGCTAAGAGTTTAAGTTTCAGTTTTGCATGCAAACCACAAGCAGGTGTATAATGACAGATACGGGTTACGGTCACACATTGGCACTAAGGCGAATACGACGTTTGGCGTACCCTCCGCCACCCAAACCTCACCTCAGCATTAAACTTTAAATGACAATATTTTACATAAGCCGAGTAACTGGCAATTTCTGCACTGTGATATCTATAATATACACACATATCACAAGAAGTCTTATCCCAAGGTCGGTCAGGGACCACGTGAGGGGATTAGTCAAGATTATTAATGAAGACCACTTCAGTAAGGAAATAATTAATTGACCCGGCAGCCATGAAGTAAATTTTAAGCTACTTAATATAATAATATTCTCGACTTTAAATACGAATGAGAACAAAGGCGACCTAAGGTCGAAGTGAAGGGATCCTGCAAGAAAGGAAGGCAAATGAGCAAGCGGGTCACCTAATGGCAAGACTACTGACATGTGCTACTCTACACCAGAAATAATACAGCTGCGTCATTTGAGTTATTTATTTTAAAACCTAGAAAATCATTATTTTATTGTGTTTAAGACAGTTATGGATGTTCATTATAACTATAATTAACTAAGACGGGATTTAATTACCGATCGTCATTATCATACCAGGATAGTACGTGAAGCGATTGAGATCAAGAAGTATAAGACTTTCTTTCGGGAGGATGGATTTAAAATACCATCGACAGTAATCCAGTAATTTACAAGTGCTAACCCCGTATTAGGCCGTTACTAACGCAAAAAAACACCGATACTGTTAGTGTAGAGTGTCGGAATGGCTTCACTGACAATTCATCCAGTGGCGAATTAATATCGGAAAATGTGAGGGTGTCCGAAGATTCAGAGCCCGGCCCCAGCAGACGACGCTGGCCACCGCCGGTCCGCTTGTGACCACGGCTGCTGTAACGTAGCCGAAACGGCGAGAAATAAATAATGTGAGTACATAATGTTGTCTCGTAGGTACCTGACTAAATTTTGAAATACAATAGCTGTACCTACTTATAAAATCCATTCTTGTAGACAAACGTCAGGTGCTGCATTAAATCGATCGATGTTATTTATTCATATCACAGAAAACCTTTGACAGGAGATGACAGGCCTTCTGTTGAGTGAAGCATATTACAATGATATTTCTACCTAAACCTATCTACGTGTAGGTATTTACTACTAGGTACAAATGCATACTCGCACTTATGTCAAGGGAAAACATTACATAATTGAATAGTTCATCATTACATAATCAACACCAATACACTGAGCACTTTGCTAATACCTCCTAAATTTTACGGGAGAGGAAAAAACTTTATCAATAGTTTCCGAATTATTATTTAACTAACTCTTTTGATCCGCTTCTGTGCCTCTTTAAGTGGTTACAGTATGGAATTGGCTATTAGACAATTTTTGGGAAGATATTTTTAAGGCGCCTAAGCTTATTTTATACACCCTACAGTAATCACTTTTCTCATAAAAGATATTATTATAGAAAAAAAAACTAATTAAATTTATGAATTTGAAATTCGCGCCTAAAACAACCGGCCACCTGACACTTGCGGATGTGTCGTCTTATATATATGGTGATACTGACAGCACGATGACATAAGTATTGAAATGTGACGTCATATATATCGTTCTCGTATCGACAGATAAAAAAAACTCAAACCTATTTTTCACAAATAAAAATATTTACAATTAATTTTCATGCAAAACACGCATTGTATTATTATTTTTAATCTATAAGCAACCATATTTAACCCATTTTTCATGTTTCCGTGACAACAGTCATATAGCCAACTTCCTTCGCGGGTCATTGACAGACCTTGTAAGTAAATCAGTTATCCAATGAACGGATCAACACCCGATAGCTATGATCCAGGTAAAAAGAGAAGTCCCTCAGTCAGCAAAGGTCAAACGGCGCCCGGTTCCATTAGCCGTCGACACTAGCGCCGGCGGCGACTCTAGATTGACTATTAACCGGAGGAAGCTGTCTATCTTGTCGATCAACTGGCACTACACTATGTAAATACATGCAAAACACAGTATTGCGATAGTAAGAAAAACAAACGATGTTTAGACAAGGGTTTCCAGTGGTTTTGTAAACAGAAACTTAAGATATCAAAACGATGCACCAAACGCCATATTAAGGTAAATCGTGGGAATCCAGCGTAGCCTTGGCTCCACAACCTCCCAGGTGGAATGGTCAGTGGGCTTAACACAGCCTCTCCTAATGGGCGGGGCGTCAAGGACGGCCGAATGCACCAATTGCGTCGGCGCTGCCACAGCCCTCTCGTTGAGTTGAGTCTCGCCGTAGATTGGCGTAGTCTCCCTTCCCGATCAATGACATTAAAAGTAGGTACAGCAGATTAGTACCTACATTATCGTTGAGATCACTGAAATCGCGAAGAAACGCTAAAATCTGTCTGAAATAGTCCATTAACAATGTACGGACCATAGTAGAACTGACACTCGAACCTTACGGCTCATATAACCTTGGAAAAGAGGAAAAGTATAGCGAATCGGATAGGGTAAGGAACAGGCAGTGCATAAGTAAAAAAAACAACTAATTGAGAACAAACGGAGCGAGTTAATATACAGTAATCACAAGGCAGCAATAATTCGTAAAGAATATCACTCATAGCGTTTAATGCATTTGACCTGGCTCTAATTGCCGCGTAATAGCCATATCGACTCCATATTGCTCACCCAAATAATAATGTTGTAACTTTAATAATGGCCTCTGACCGAAAACGACGGCGGCCGGTCTCAGTAAACAGCTTATTAAAATTATCAGCGACCATTTTTGTGCCTTCTATATAACATGTTTTACACCGTCGTAGAAACCTGGTGTACGTAGAGTTTAATCCAATCATTTCTCAGCCTCATAAATTAACCATTCAAACAATTTCGGAATCACTTCGAGATCTTTTAGTAGAAGACAATAAGGAGCGAACAATGGCATAGATGTGCTGATCGATTGTATTATCGCAGTACTTGCCAGCCAGTTCTGGTTCAGATAAGTCACGTTTTAGCAACACTTACTGTCAGTTTGTGTCTCAATATCTATATCTAGGTATTCTAGTATAGGAAAGCGTTATAGAGTACGAAAAAATGGTTAAGTAAATTTGTTTAGGCTAGCAAGTTTGACTTTAAAATACACTTAATATTTATTAATGATTAACTAGGATATTTTTATGGAACTAGACTAGATGTTTTTCGGTACGATTGAGAATTTGAAACTGATGATTTAAAATTCAGGTCAGAAACTGGAGACAAGCCATCATTTTTCGGACATCTTTTTGGTACTTTTTTTTCTCCCAAAATTACTCTCTACCTAGAGCAAATTAAATCACATAAAAGCCCTTTACTTACCTGAGTTTCAGAAAAATAGCGGCTCAGTGGGAAGACTACTTTGAAACATGCGATGCGGTATCGCGCGGTGAAGTGCGGTACGATCCGGGGGGATGGGGTTATTTAATCAGAGCGCCGGCATCCGAGTGTACGTGTCGAATGTTTGGTCAGCGCCGTGATTCTCATTTGTACGTACAATACATTTATTTACGTAATTTGTGGGAGCATTCTCTGTAGACCGACACATACAATTTTTTTCCCCTATCGTTTAATCCCGCGCGGTAGGCTTGTACAAATGATCTGGGATTTAGCACGTCTGGCAATTGATTACATTGGAACAATTGCCGTCTGACCTTCCTTGCGCCCTTTAAGAGAACCAGACGAAATGGTAACGCTGAGAATAATCAAGTATCTCACATTTTTAACAGATAAGATTATATTTACATTATTAGATAGGCACGTGATGTTGCCAGGTGCAACCTCCTTCACAAGCAACAATTTTTTTACTACGACGATTGCGTACAAGTATGCGACTCGCCTGATTCTAAGCGATGACCGCAGCTTATGGACGTCTCCAATAACGCATTTCCGACGTTTTAAAAACAATAACACTCCACACACACATGCAACCTTCTCTACAGGGCAAGTTTACTCCGATGATTGTAATATAATATAATCATTCCTTTATTGACATAAAACATTTACGAAATTATGCTGTGGAACCCCTGGCTTCTGTAATCGGTATGCAACTTGTTTTACAGAGACCAGGGCTCACTTCCGACCCTATACATCAATACATACAGTTTTATGTTTAAAATACTAATACTAAAATAATCTGAAAAAACTAACCAGAATTTAGGATACATTTAAGTTGATAAAAAAGATAAAAAAAAACATATTAAAAAAATATGTTGGAATATCTAATTTATTGCGTGTGGATATGTAGTGTGTGTGTAAGTGTGTAAATGCGTGTGTGTATGTTAATGTGAGTGGGTGTGTAATGTGTGTCTGTTAGTGCTAGTGTTTATGTGTGTGTGTTTAAGCGTGGATACGGTAGGTGGGATAGGTAATGTGTTAATTTATTTTCTGTAGAAACTTCTCTGTTTGATCAGAATCTAGTTCAAGTAACCAACTTTTACTTTTTTGTTTTAGTTCGTAATAGAGGATGTATGTCTTTATTGTAGGTTCTCCGGCAAAATGTTCGTGGCCACCTGCTGCAGGTTCATCGGACTATATCAGGCAGAAGAAACAGAAAATGGCCTTCTTCTTAACGGATTTTGGCGGGCAGTGTACTCCCATAGCAACGAGACTTGCTAGACTAAGTAATGAAGTAAATTTGTGGTGGTCAGGAATCTGGCAATAAATTCTACGGGCCCCTCACACCTCGCGCATTGTACAGTGCACTATATTCCGCTACCGCAAGCCGAGGTTTGTCGGTTAACAGCGTGGCTGCAAATAATCTGGACTTCAGACCTGTTAATAATACCAGTATGAAACATTTACTGGCCCCATGGCGCATTTGGTAGTGAGCCTACCTTGTACGCCAGAGGTCCTGAGTTCGATCCTCACCCTGGACAAACATTCGTTTGACGAATACTTGTGTTTATTCAGTGTCTGGGTGTAATATGTGTATTTAAGTATTATATTTGTACTCTGTTGTCTGATATCCGTAACACAAGCGCTTAAGATACTTAGTACGGACTCAGGTATTTATTATTAATAATTTTACACAGCTAGAATAACTCTAAATCCTGATAATTTCTAGTGCCTAAACTTTCAAGTTGTACTCGCTATTAGCCGATGAACCTTTTTTTTATCGAAACAGTATAATACTCGACTACTAACTGAAAAGTAAATGGATAACCTAGGTTATTGAGGCAAAGCTTTATTGTAAAGTTTGAGTTGTTGCGCGATCGAATCCGAAACGAGAATCCGGCAGAGAACCACGGTCGTCGACATAGGCATTAGTTTTTTAGTTCATACTTTGAAACCAATATTTTTGAAACATTCTAATGCATTTGACTTTAAATAAAAATAATAAATATTTCACAACATCACAAACATTCATCTGACTCCGAGATAGGCAGCTCAGGCACCTGTGTTACGGATATCAACAGTGGGATTACAAATGTATACATATAATACTAAAAAAGAAAAGTATTATATGTATATATTTGTAATTCCGCTGTTGATTCTGATATCCGTAACACAGGTTACTATTCTCGGATCAGTTAGTCAGATCAATGTATGTGATGTTGTGGAATATTTATTTATTACATACTTTTCTTTTGTAAATACATACTTATAATACATAATTATCGTAAATGATTGGCACATTCGTTCACAATAGTTGTAAAGCGATGGTTTGCAGACCACTGGTAGTCCCCGTCAGAACACCTACCCTCTTATTACATATCACGAAATAAGGATAGTCCCGGATTAAAACTCGTGCCAGCTCCTTTTAACATTGCGTGTTGAAACGGGATGGCATGAGCTCTAGTAGTAGTAATAACTTTAGATCACGATTTTTAATAAGATGGAGTGAATTTACATGATTAAAGAATAAGCAAACAACGCTGCGACCAATAAATGAGAAGAATCTGCACTGCATTTATGTGGTCCACGGCAGGATAGAAATATAAGAAACACTTATATTAAGCATATTTTCTGAAAGTAGTATAAAAAATCTTACTACAATAGGCTGTTCACCACTGCTCCGTTGTTCTCGCTGCGGCGCCAGTGCCGCATTCCGGCAATGAATGCGCGCCACAAAGCGCTGCACAAAGCCGCATTCCCGCGTGCCCCCGCGCAGCCGAGGGAATTATGCTGGGGTTAGTGTGCCACAGAATTACTAAGACTCTGTGTAAGGATTAAATTTAACTTAAGAGGATTTGTACGCCTGGTCGCTGACTGGTCGCGATACTCGCGAATGATCGGGACCAGTGACAGAGTCTTATATTGAAGGCCAATTGGGTTGCTGAGCTATCGAAGTAAGTAGTAAAGAGGATTTTGACTATATGGCACAGTGGCTAAAGTGTTCCGCTCAAATGCGCAAACAAAATTAGCAACGGTTTTCTTTTCAACTTTTAATTTTTTTATGTATATTTGATAGGTGGCAGACAGACAGATGGATCACCTTTATGGGAAAAAGGCAAACAAGCAGACGGGACGCCTGTCTTGCCGGGTACCGGCATTCTTTGTCTATACACTTAGTGCTACTGTTGTTGCCATTGTGAAAAAACTTTCAAAATTAAGTAATTTTTTTTTGCCTTATAGTTACAACTCACAAGTTATTTTTTTATATGATTGAGGACGACAAACGAGCAAGCGGGTCACCTGAAGACTAGTGATCACCGCCCCACATGATGATCTGGTGGCTGATGCGTCGCAAGTCTTTCATCATTTATTACAATTATTAATTTATTTATTTATTCAAGTAACATGACTCATTATTTGTTAGTTTTAAAGCGCTCATCCTATATTAGTAGTATATGGTTATAAAAATTAAATTAAGTTTTATGCACAACTCCCACAGACGTTGTGCAGCAGTAATTGATATAGCGGCAGTCCAGCCTGTCCGCTATTATAGTCAGAATGCTGTTGGGGCTGCCCCGCACCCTGCGCACCAGGGAGGCGCAGCGCTTCCGCATAGTCGCATAGAAGCAGTCTACTCGCGCTTCTGCAAACATCCCCGATGTGCTGCAATATCTGGGCGGTTGCCCAGATACTGCATTTCAGGTTCAGGGTGTCATCAGCACCCTGAACGCAATTATGATACCAAAGTATGACCTATTTATACATTTGATATACGAGTACGAGTTCATGTGATTTTATACGACGCCGGGAAATCTGAGTCAATGTCACAAAAAATTTAAGGAAAGATAACCCTATCCTGTTATTACTGTCACCTCGGCCGGCGACAAATTCGTATCATTATTCCACAAGGACGCCGTCTTGGTCGCGATCACGTTACTTAATATCGGGTTTGATCCCGCGCGTGTGTCCTTAGGCTTACAGATACATTACACATGTACCTATTTGACATCTATTGTTCAGGTGGACCGTTTGTTTATGATATAGGCCGCTTGATCACAATCTCACGTGATGGAAAGTGTCGATGAGATCTAGGATGTGACTAATCCTAAGCTGTAGCCCTGGGTATACTTAGACCATGATTCACAATTTAGGGAGTCTGCCGTCTGACTTACGCAACCCTTTAACAGTGGAACCAGACCAACTGAATCCTGATTACAGGTTTCAGATCCGAAACGTGCCGGTTTCACGGTGATTTTCCCACACCGCCCGTGGGAGAGCCACTCTTCGGCGTGAACGGGCCGCCTCGACCGGCCTTGCAGAAAACCGGCGTGAAGCAGCATTGTGCTGTGTTTCGCTGCGTGAGTGAGCGTAAGAAACCAAACCGGGAGAAAGGAGGGTTTAAGGTTTTGAGCGCCATGGGGGACACCGGTGACCGACAAACAATAAATGTTTATTTGTCTGGTTTGATGGCAGTCAATGTGTTAAAGGTTGGCACTTGTGACTTCACTGGTGTCGTGGTTGGCCATGGTCAGCGGCAATCGCTTACCATCAGGTGACCCGTCTGCTCGTCTGCCACCTATCAATAAAAGTTAGCCGAGCCGATGGCTAGCGAAGCCAAGCTAATAGTAGGAGGACGCACGATTTATTCCTTCACCATTCGTACTAATACATTCGGCTTTTCTATTAAACCAATTGTGAAGCCGATAAAATATACAATCGCGTAGGACCGGCGCGCGCGCGTGCCCCGGGGTGGCAATACGTGGTAATTGCGTTGTCCCGCGGCGGCTCTTCGCTATCGGCTGTGGGCGAGAACTAATTGTTGTCTAGTTTACATACCGGTGTGCTCGTGTAACCTGATAACAATTCAATCATTTCTATCAGGATTCATTAGATGTTTATTAAGCTTTTTGGAATACAAAGCTAAGAATAAATTCTTAAACAGCTTATTGGCTTAGCTGTTTGTTCCGATGAGTAGCGTCGTCATTTGATTTTGATTAATTGTGATTAACACTAAAAAAACTCTTTGTGCTCTTAACTGCTGCACTCAGAGACCTCAAATTAACATTAATGGTTACTTAAGGGATAATATTGACACTTATTGTAATACGCATAATTTATAATTAAGTTGACGTCTCTGAGTGCGAAAGTAAGACACTTATTATAATATTTTTGTATATATCTATAGGAGTAGCAATGTCGTTATGAGTAATATGATGATAGTGTGACATAAATAACGTGTACGAAATCAGTCTCAAAAACCACAAATAATTTTATAAAGAAAATATTTATTCTTAAGATGTCCTAAATTCATCATGTTCTACTCAACCAACGAACTACGCTAGATCAAGTGCTACGAAAACCGTAGTCGACGATGTAGCCGTAGTCGATCTCGTAGCAGTAGCTCGTAGCTCACTGTAGATGTTTCAATGGAAAGTCTAAAACGTGATGTGATTGATGAGGTTTTTCACGGTTGCGTTCATTTGCGCCACCGAAGAAGACCCGTGAAAAATGCGCTTGTGTCGCTATCAACATTCAAAACTGACCTTTATTTTTATTATTTTAAATAAATAAATATGTATTTCACAACATCACATACATTGATCTGACTTCGAGATAGGTAGCTCAAGCACCAGTGCAATACTTTTCTTTTGTAAATACATTCTTATAATACGTAGAAAACACCCAGACCAATACAAACAAACATGTTCACGCACATAAATATTTGTACTGTGCGGGGATCGAACCTGCAACCCTTGGACCAAAGGCAGCGTTCTCTACCACTGTTCCAAACGGGTCGTCGGTCGTTTATCCTCATAGACACAAGGAATCTCAAAATGTAGTTCCTTGTGTCTAGTGTTTTTTTCGTGCCGCCGAATCTATGGCTTAACTTTATAAAAGAGTTCGATTAATGTGGAACTGTCGCTTGTGCTGTGGTATTCCACGTGCCATTTGGGGAGATGTGACATTCAGATGGGACAGACTAACACTGTAGGCAGTGAAGAAACGCACCCAGTAAAAAGCCCTTAGCTAGTACTTGGTGAGCGAGCCTAAGATTCCGTCCGTATGAAGAGACGGTAGGAAGAACCGTAGGCTGGTGGCGAGATTAGTCTGGCCTATTCATGCCGAAGCACCTAGCATAGATTTCAGACTGGCACATAAAATTGTCTATGAATGCACATTTATATTAAAACCGAGCTTACTAATCCGAATGGACCCGTCTTTAGGGCACGAAGCGTATTCATTATGTCATAGAAAAGATGTCAATTTGTTAATGTGGTCCAATTAAACCTTGAATGAGGGCGATCTGTCTAATTAGTTGGTGCGGTCGGACTCTGCTGACGTCCGTTCATTTCTGTTAACTGCAACCGGATTAAATTGGATTTAAATTAATTACTTTAAGTGACGTTGCGGACTCATCTTGAGTATGAAAAGAAAAATGTATGTAAGTATGTGTCACCGGAAAATAACAAGATCCGTAAGTTTATCAATTTACTAGGAAGTTTATAAACTTTCGTAGGATTCTAAACGGGAGCTAAATTGTATTATTTTACGTCTACGTTTTCGTACATTGATAAACTTATTGAACTCACTCGTAAAATAATAAGTAAGCAATATCCAAACGCTACGCGTGATCTGATTATCATTGCCACTATGAACATTGACCAGTCAGAGAGCAGTGTGTTATTTTACGTATGTCAAAGATTCGTATATTTACAAGAGGTTCAGTGATTGGTCGAAACATAAAAAATTTTACGAATAGATATCCGTTATTTTATAAATTTACCGGGTGACGTCGGAAATTCATAAATTTACGTAAGTGTGGACTTCGTTATCCACACTTACGACGACGAAATAATACAATTAATCGCGATCTCCGTCCACTCCCGGATGTTACGCAGCGATAATAGTTTCCTCCGACCCACACGCCTCTTACCAGCTATAGGGAATGGGGAAAGCGCATCATAATAAGTTGCAACAACTCGTATCTACAGTGTCTTAACACATGTCCTGAGTAGGCAACTTTTCTCTACTTACCATCATCTGATTCATACTACTATAATCATAAAATTATATCGACATACATATTCGATGTCGCGTCCAAGCGCCGACCAACGCAGTCCTGTTGTTGTTCGGTTCGTTCATTTAAGCGCTAAACAGTGGTAAAAAGTGTCATTTTCTTATAACACTTATCCAAATCAAATAACTAAGGAGATAATCTAACTAACAGTGCAAAAATAATTGTGAAATTTATTCAAACTAAAGAGTTATCAGCATATTTAATTTAAATTATTTTGACAACGGTTGCCGACTGTGACCTACGGCGTCTCGCAGCGCGCCGCGTCGTTTACCACACCGCCCGCGCATCGTACTTCAACCCCGCGCCGTGCTGCGTTGTAACGTGCGGGTTCACTTGCCGGCGTGCCTTGTTCAGTGATACAAACGAAAGGAGTAATGTCACAGGCTAGATCAAAATTTGGATGCTGCGACAGGTTGACGTCTTCTCCAAACGTTCTGAGCTGTCATTCCTGTAAGTACAAATTCCACCTGAGCTGTGTTAATATACAAAAACAACTCAAAGAATTAACAGAGGAATACAAATCAAAATTTACTTGTCCGAGCTGCTTAAGTAAGTTGCCGAAGACGGATAATACCAATACACCGTTACGTGCGTTAATACACCAACATGCTAGGGAAAATCAGTCGGATGAGCAGTCATCAGCGAATGTGAATCCTAAAAGAGGCAGCCAACCTTCGCAAAAGTGTGTATTCCCAGAAAATACGGAATCCATTCGCCAAATTGTCAGGGAAGAACTTGAAAGTGTATTGGACACTTTCAGAACCAGTTTAATTAAAGAATTCGACACCAGAACACAATTAGTCCTTGACCGTTTTAATCAGATATCTGATTCACTTGCAGCGATTGAGAAACAGCAGGAAGGTATAAGACAGGAAGTCAAGTTGAATGCAAATAATATAAGTACGCTGGAGACGGAAAATAGTACTCTTAAAACCACAATTGCGGATCTTAATTCTAGAATTTGTCGAATGGAACAACACTCTCGAGCAAGTAATCTAGAAATACAAAACATACCCGAGCACCGGACTGAGAATTTGACAGCGATAGTGAAACAAATAGCAACAGTCACTAATTGTACACTGGCAGAATCCGATATTCAACTGTGCACGAGAGTAGCCAAAGCAACTAAAGACAGCCAGCGACCCAGGTCTATTGTCATTAAATTCAGCTCTCAAAGATTGCGTGATAGCTTCCTGGCCTCAGCACTGAAATTTAACAAGAAAGCTAAGAGTTCCACTGAAAAGCTCAACACTAGTCACCTGGGCATCAGCGGAGATAGGAAACCGGTCTTCGTCGTGGAACATCTCTCTCCCGCTCAGAAGTCGTTGCATGCAGCAGCCCGAATTAAGGCAAGGGAGCTCAATTTCAAATTCGTTTGGGTAAGAGGAGGCAGGATATTTATGAGGAGGACCGACAATTCTGAGTACAAACTAATTAAGACTACTCAGGATTTGTCTGAACTCGTCTAGCTTAGGGTTGTTTTTATCTGAGCTCGTCTGGCTTAAGATTCTTTTTTGTTTTAATTTTTTACTGTGCATCTTGTTTTTTTTTTTCTTTTGCTCTCTGTAGTTTATAGTTCTTGTTTAGTGTTGTTCAGGTAATAGATTTTTATGTCACTTGATTCCTTAAATATATATTATCAAAATGTAAGAGGATTGAATACAAATTCAACAGATGTACGTCAGGAAATAACTAACAGAAATTACGATGTATATATACTTACGGAAACTTGGCTTAATGGCGGGTGCTATGATGGTGAATTCTTTGAAAGCGGGTACAATGTGTATAGGCGTGATCGACAGTCATCTGCTTCACTTAAAAAAAGGGGAGGTGGTGTCCTGATTGCGGTAACCAACCGGATATGTTCAACGCGAGTCCCTGAATACGAGAGTGACTGCGAGGATTTGTGGGTCTCAATATATTCTAAAACAAAAGAAAAAACTGTACTTAACATTTGTGCCATTTACTTACCTCCACCGGTGACTAATAGAAATGTGGAACCTGTTATAGATAAATTAAACATGTATTTCCAATCCCGTACAAAAAAAGAAAACACATTGATCGCAGGAGATTTTAATATGGGAAACATAATTTGATGACCTAAAATTAACGAGGGAAGTCTCATCAATTATGGATTCTATAAAGTTACAAGAAGATATCGACAATCTACAAGAGTGGTGTAACAATAACAAGATGGTATTAAATCCTAAAAAATGCTACCACATAAAATTTACTAAAAAGAAAAATATGTGTCCCTCAGAATACCACATTGCTGGTATTAAGCTCGAGGAGGTTACCGTTATCAGGGACCTTGGTGTACTGATGGACGGTCAGTTGCGGTTCACGGAACACATCGATAAAATAATAAAAGAGTCAAATAAGTCATTAGGATTTATTCTGCGAACTTCTAGAGACTTTAAAAATTCTACTACAGTACTTCTCCTTTATAATAGTTACGTAAGAAGTAAGCTTGAATACTGTAGCTCAGTGTGGTACCCGAGCTACAAACTGCATATGGTACGTATTGAAAAAGTTCAGAAAAAACTGATTCGATACATGGCCTACCGATTTAGGGCCCCTAGTAGATTGAAGACATATGCAGATAAGGCAAATTACTTTAACCTTGACTTACTCTCTTCGCGACGAACACACTTGGATATGTCTTACCTGTACAAACTGATGCATAATCAAATAGATTGCCCTAAACTTTTAAATAAATTTGATTTTAATATTCCCAGTAGAATACCACGGTACCCTTGTGGATTGTTCAGGAAGAAATTTTGCAGGACACGGATGGGCCGTGACGCTCCGATCTTACGTTTGTCACGCCTCTATAACGATTTATCAAAAAGGATTCCTGAACTAGATATTCACCTTCATAGCCTTCCCAAATTTCTGTCTGTTATTAGGAGCAATGTGACAATTTGATTAATTTTTTTTTTTAATTATCCTATGTTTATTATAAAACAGTATTTCCTTTTTTTTTAACCAGTATAACATTTATTTCTTGAAGTTTGCATGCTGAGGTTACCTATAATTGTAAGTACAGTTAGATTTAAACAAAGTTATCCACTTCTTTATGTATATGTATACCTGCTGGAACTTATGTTGGTAATCCAATAAATAAATAAATAAATAAATAAATATTGCAAGACGCCTTCACGACCTAGAGTCCTGGTTTGGTGTTGCCGACGAAGACATGCGTCGGTCTTAGCGCGAAGGCATCCCGTAACTAACGACAATAAACCTGTCGCATCCAAAAGCCTTACGGCGTGAAGCAGCCGAATCCGGGGGAAAGGGGGGTTTAAAGGTTGGTAGCTTCACTGGCGTCGCGGGTGTCCATTAGCGGCGGAAATCGCTTACCATCGGGTGATGTATCTGCTCGTCTGTCACCTATCACAAAAAAACAGCGCGAGTGAAAGTCAGGGGCACTTCGATTAGGTCGTAAAGTGCCGTTGGCGCTTAGGCCCCTGCTCCCAGGCGTGGGGTGATGAGGGAGGTATTTGCATGGCAGCGAATAGTACCCCAAGAAGGCTAATTTGAAACATTAAGAAACCTCTCAGGAGCCGGAACTGAGCGTTGAGCTTGGCTCCACTTTTACCGGATGCCTGCATCTTTTTACCACTTTTACAGTCTCCAAAACATGATGCGGTTAATGCACATTTTGGCGAGGAAAAAATATGATCAAAGTTTACTGCATTAAGTGCATTTATATTTAAAAATTTAGTAGGTAGCTTCTCGAGTTAAGAAAGTATTTTCTTGCTAAAACGCAAAGTTTTTGTATAACATACATAATTAATTCTAGGAAACTACAAGCACATACTCGTACATAAGACTGAACATCTAAGATCACTGAGGACCAACATCATGCATATTTTGTTATTTGCTTTATTTTATTTTGTGTTACAATTAAACTGTATGGCTTGGTATGATGATAAAACAACATTGTATGCAAGTTTGACGATTAAAAAGAGTAACTGGCGAGTTTCTTGCCGGATCTTTTCGACCAGAAACAATTTTTTTTTAAATATACATTGAATTCCACGGACACTGGTTCTGTGCCTTTTTTGTGCTTATTCTTTTTTAAGAATCACAAAATTTTAACATTTTCTCCGCGACAAAATTAAATTTAAAAAATCAATATCTTAAGTTTAGGCAGTCATGCATGGTTATTGTTAGTAGGATGAATTTAGTGTAATTGTAAGTGGGTTTTTTTTTTATGTCTGGGGGTAGGGGGTTGGTATTTATGTAGTTTATGGGGCTCAGAGGGGAGGGTTTTGGGGGAAGTAGATATTTTATGTTCTGTTATAAAATGTTATTTGAAGTGTATATATTGAAAATGTTATTTTTCACTTTTTAGTTCGTGGTTTTCGAAGACGGTTTTAGAATTATTTTTAACAAGAGCTGATGATATTACCATCAACTCGGCGATAGGGTTACCAGCTCCAGCTTAACGGCGAGGGAACCTATCAAAAACCTACATGTTTCAGATAAATCCACATTTCTCAAAATAAGTGGATCGTTGAGATAATGCTTAGTCTAGTTCCCCTGACTAAGAGTTGCGAAGGTCAGCAGTCACTTCATTATCGGATCAAGGTCCAAGTTTGGACTTTGGACGTAATCAGAATGACGCGCTGAAATGATAGTATCATCAACCAAATAAGCTCGATCAAGAACTACGTTTATGTTCCTCGTATTTAAGATAATGTTTCGTCCCGTACCGTCCGAAAGCACAAAAAAAGTGAAAACTGATCAAACTCGTACAAAAAGCACTACGCAGTTTCCATTTCAAATTTAATAAAAGCCGCGAACCCACGACCCGTCATAATAACGAATGCGTTTTTACATCAAACGCAATATCCAAACTGAAACCCGTAGCAGCTACGGCGTAGCAGCACGGCTACGAGCTACGAGTCTCGTAACACCGTAGCATAGCATGAATACGGTAGCAACTAGCAAGACAACATTTTGTAATCGTCTCTTCAACTTCGCTTTTTAAGTTTAATAACTTAGAGGTTAGATTTTTCACCACTGTAAGATACTGTAGATCTTAAATTTTATCACACACACACAGACAGACAGACGGAAGGACGGACAACAAAGTGATCTTATGACCGTATTTTTCTTTTTAGATCCCTAAAAAAGCGATGGAGTGTTCACAGCACAGGATACCTAACCAGTTCCATGAGCAATTTTTTAGATTTTTCCATTTTAATGTGTTTTTACGACATTCTATTACACTGTGGACGTAGTCGGTGAATTCATCGCATATTTCATGAGTAACTACAGAATCCGTAGCAGCTTTTGACTTGAAACACAAATGAATACCTGAGTGACGAGTACCTAACTCTTTCTTTTTTAATTGAAATTAATATTAATTCTTGTATTCATTTCCCTGTACAGACTACTTCAAAGTTGAAAGCCTTTTTTGCAGCTTTCAGAAATCTTTTCATTAGAATCAGTGGTTTGAGCGCCGGTTAAAAAGAGAGCAAAAGTTTCTTTATTCAACATTTATACTGGGAAATATCAACAAAACGTAATTAAACAATTATTTATATCAAGTAGCTACGACGACACACAACTTACTCTACTGTTATATTACAATCGTAATACTAGAATGATATTATCATATCACTCTTGTAAATTGATATTCGGAACATCACCCTCGCGCTCAAAGGTATTTTGTCTCCGATTTCATGCTCGTGTATTTTTATCGGGAAAATCTATTTATTTCCCGCTGTCATTTGTTTATGCCAGTGCCGGCAAACGAGCAGACGGTCACGCGAAACCAAGTGATCACTGAAATCTGCAGGATCAGAGGAATCGTTGATTTTGACCAGCCTTTTAGAAAAGATTATCTTGAAAGTTACTGTGGATAAATCTATGGTATTCCGTCAGTTTTGTATAGAATGACAGCGCTATACCAGCTATGTAATAAATTTAATCTCGGATTAATATTGGTCGAATCGAGCATTCGTCAAAATTTTCCACTGGAGCCAATCTAAGGTACGTTGTAAGAAGATCCGGGATTGTTTTGTAATAATCAACTTCGTATTTCTAACATTAGCGGTGGTGAGAGAAAACCTCGTGAGGAAACCTGGACGTTTCGGATAGTTTTGAAACGTATCATGATTCAGTTGGTCTGGTTCTCCTGTTAAAGGTGCCACCAGACTCCCCAGACCCTGGTTTCGGTGACCTGGTTTCGTTTAGAATACTGCGGAGGTATTTCCGAAGGCCCTATTAGTCGTCAGAGACGACTAATAGGGCCTTCGAAGTACGTGAGCATAACTACTATTGGGGAGTGGCTTGCTCAGTATACGCCTTCGCGGGGGACGACGTTATTGGGTGTCCTGGTGCGTCATACATCAGAGAAGGGTTCGCGCGGCGAGCACAGTTAGCGGTACAGTCCAGTCCCGGCTGTTGGGTTTCCGACCGTGATTGCGCTGAGATGGACACCCCAAAGATTTTGTTTAGGGTTAGAGTCCCCACACACCATCTTGTTCTCTACTTGTGACAAGGTGAAGGCCATGGTGGTTTCCCCTGAGGAAAAATAAATTGACTTCCCAAACCCTGAATGGTCCAAGCATACCCGTACACCTCAACAACACGTGACACGTAACAGCCGGTAAATCGACGAAATTCCATTGAATAGTCCGCAAACATCACTTCTGCTTTTAAGAACCTTATTCCTTCGACATAAGATTGGAATCGTCAGCTAATCTACTGTAGAGGACATAGATACCACTGTACAGTATATAAATCTGGTATCGTCATTAGTATCTTTATATGAGTCTTATTGATTGGATATTAGAGTTGAATAAAGGTCTATGAAATAGTGTATTAGTTATAGAGGCTCCACATCAATCCAGGTATAAAGGTTAATGTGTGATAGTGTACTGTCACAGTGATTGATATTATTTAGCTTTCGCGAGTCTCAAGAGCGCTATCTATCAGGATTAATGTGCAAACTGTAAATGTATGTACAAATATCCGTTCCAAAGATGCGTACGAAAGAAAAACTGCTCAGGTTGTGACGTTCAGAAATGTCAATTTGAAGAATTAAGATCACCGATTGTTGAAAAAATAAATCAATAAGTCATTCATTTCTATGACATGTTATTAAGGATATCTTTCACGATAGACAAATGTTAGGCCAACGATTTCTTCGAGAAAACCATTTTTAAAAATGATATATATTTTTTTCATGTTTGAATCTCGGGCCCATGAACAGTCAAGATAACTGTACACTCATACTATAAGAAATAATACGTATTTCTTAAATAACAAAGAAATGAAACGTGCTAGCTTAACGTTCCACAGGCCCCTACACGGCCCAATATTTTCTTCTACCCTGTACAACTTAAAAAAATACCTACTACAAAATCGATCATTCAGTAATCACAAGCGAGCTCTCCCAGCTCCATACACAGCATAAACGCTAATATTTGGGCGGGTCGCCGGCGCGCGCGCACTTAAATATTCATCCGCGCTCAACAACCTCTCTGAATCGCTGAATTATTCCGCGACCAAATAAAAGTATCGCGCCCGCCTTTGAATATGGATGGGGCGGGGCGCCACTGAGCGCGGGAAGCGATATAATTAGTAGCTGCTTAATAATGTTGATAAATGAGCTTCCAGCCAGTGTTCCCTGATCGCTACGACATGTCCTCCCTTAAACGAGGTTTGAAAAGAGTTCTTCTTTCACGGTAGACAGCGGCATGACTGTGCTCCGGCATCGTTGATGTCTATGAGTGGCGGTTAGCATTTACCATCAGATGAGCCGCATGTTCGTCTGCGTATTTTTAGCAATAAAGAAAAATAAGTTCAAAGCTCTAACTTTAGTTTGAGTGTCTGTATGTATCTTCTAGGTTGCGCATGACCAAAGCAAAAGACAGGCACATCAATCGGAGAGATATCGTGCCGCTGACGAAACAAATCTTTCGTGAATAAGAGTGCAAAGGATAGGGTAGGTAGAAAAGATCCCTGTATTTTTAGCCAGCTTACAAGCGATAAACTATTTATTTACATATACGTGTAAAATATTTAAACGTTGTTTCTATCGCATCCACTTCTTTACATAACGTTGTTTAATAATTAATTTTATTGCGATACAGGGACGTCAACCATTAAGTCATCTCTCCTAACTTGCTTACCAGACGGACGTGTCGAGGTGTTCTCCGAAATTCTAATTTAAATATTTTTATTTTAAACTCGTATTTGGGTGCTTCGCCCCTCAACTGGGGAGTGTCGGAACCTGACTTCGAGACTCCGCGCGCAGCCCCTCCGCTTCGCGGTAACGTGCATCGCTGCCATCTGGCGCGCTGATCGTGCGATGCGCACCGTGGGGTTTGAACCGGGTCCCTCTCGGGTGAGTGATACAACTGGACCGAGCGCTGCGCCACTGAGCCACCGATACTGCCTTCGCCGCGGCGAAATTGTCTACTGCTTTCTGTCAACACCTGCGGTGACGTCACCGATTACGTGAGTTGGTTGATTTGCTGTTCTTGTCTCGCATCGCTGCTGCGGTCCGTTAACTGTCAACCGGTTTAACGAGTAAACAAAAATGAATTGTAATGCCTGTAAGAATGCGCTCAAATCTAAGGAGCAAATGAAATGCGCGCTATGCATAGGAAGATTTCACTATCAATGTCTTAACATGGATAAAGACCAGTTCTCTGCGCAGACTAGAGAATATAGGTCAACTTGGTTATGTCCTAATTGTACAAGCGTCACAAAACGTAATCGCTCAACAGATAGCACGCCAGTAAGACAACAAAATAGTCTTATGGTTAGTGCAGACATGGACATGTCCTGTGATAATATACCCGACTATAACACAACCTCCCCTACCATCCCCTAGCTCGGCAGCAGGATCTTCTAGTGCATTAATAAATGCTAGTGGTGACGTAACAATGGACAAAATCAGCGTTTTATTAGACGAAAAACTTAACGCATCGCTATCACTGTTTATGAACAGTTTTCGGCAGGCATTAAGAGAAGACGTCAAAAACATGGTGAAGAGTGAGATGGAGTTGGTGGTTAAGAATATCAAAGACGAATTTAGCTCCACCACCGACTTCATATGCGCTGAGCAAACGTCGCTGAGGACCGACATGGAAAAAAGTGCCAATAAAATAAAAATTCTCGAGAGTGAGAAAAGTGATCTGCAAGCTGAGATAGTCAGGCTCGAGACACGCGTTGCGTCGATCGAAAAAATATCCCGGAGCTGCAATATTGAGCTGCAGGCAATACCGGAGCGGAAAAATGAGAATATATTGTTAACGCTTAAAAAACTTGGCGAGGCAATAAAAGTTCCTATCGAAGACAGTACTATTAGCGCCTGCCGTAGAGTTGCAAAGTACAATCCCACATCTAACAGACCACGAAACGTAGTAGTGACCTTTACAACGCCACGCCTAAAAAATATAGTGCTATCGGCGGTGCATAGGTTTAACAAAGCTCACCCTGATCGCGGATTGACATCCGTAGATTTGGACATCCCAGGTGAAACGCGCAGAATCTATGTCACCGAACATCTGTCCCTAGAACAGAAAATGTTGCACGCTGCCACGAGAAAAACGGCCAAAGAATTTGGCTACAAATTTGTTTGGATCAAATACGGTCAGATCTACGCACGTAAAGACGAGTCATCGGCTGCAATTCTTATAAAAAACCTTGAGTCGTTGAGCAGGATGCGCCTCTAGTTCTCCGTGATATAATTTCTGTCCTTTAGTTTTTAGTTATATATATTTGTCTCGATACTTGGATATTATTATTATATTTTCTATGTACAGTGTTGTACCGGCAATCCTATGCCGGCGGGATTCGGGAACGTATTTGTGGCGTTTTAATAACAAGGCAGATCTTTGTAAATAAAAATAAACTAATTTAATCCATAAAAATATACAAGAAAAAAAGCGAGGTAAAAGTGACAGGAGAAGAAGTTTAATTTTACACCGAAAAACAAAAGACGTCAGATTTTTGAATACCGAACACGCGCTCTTTCGCGCCATAAAATGAGCACAGAGGTTTCATGCTGAAGTCTCGGCGTGTGTCCTCGACATACCCCCGGGCGTTGAAGGCTTGCGTTCAACCAGAGTCAATCAGGCAGAGGACAAATCTTACTAAAAGTTCTTCGCACCACACCGTTCACGGTTTAATATCGACTAGCTACTCTTGATCTTGATGCGTCTGAACCTGAATGCTGCATGGATATAACCCGATCCGTTGCCACTTATGATCATCCTTTAAACGTGCCAATCTTGACTTCAAACAAGTATTGCTTCAAAGGTGAAATGAAGTTCAATGCTTGAACTTAACTTGAGGTGTCTTTCATCGACCAGATGATCTTATGTTGCCGTTTAATCTGGTTCTCTAGAGGGTGATGTGACAATGCGAGTAAAATGGCTTCCACGTAAATGATAACAAAGTTGAGCTTCAAATAAAGAAAATAACAATATCCCAGTACTTAAAAACATAAATTATATGTTCTGAATTTCACCAGCCTCCCAGATGTCATCGGAAGGTAGGCTTTAGCTTGCTTTAAAAGGAAATTGCTATCTACGTTAGCCCCGAATTATGTGAATGAGCTACAATCACACAAGAAACATACCGAGAACTACCTATGTTAACCAATTAATGAGGCACAGCAGAGTATAAGTTCCTGGTACTCTATTCGCGATGTAAATGTATGTACTACTATCTACTAACTCGTCAAGTCACTCACTAACGAATAAAGTTATGAATATAAAATGACCAATACTTGAATGAGTTTTAAAACAATAATCAACGTTTTATTAATAAAATTTATAATTTCTGCATGTTATACCTATACTTTTCCTAAAATAAAAAATAATAATAAAATTATGAGTGGACTGTATAATGGAATGACTAATAAGTAATAGAGGAAAGTCTAAGTGGTCGAAAGACCTACATGCACAAATTTAGTAGTTAATATAGAACTAAACATATTCATGTTAAAGGAAGGTTTCCGTTTATGAGTTCTACCGACTAAATATAAAGTTTAGTAATCAGTTATAATCATCATTGATGTGATTAGGTCCTACTCTATTATAATGATAAAATGCAACATATGCAACAATTTACCTAAATAATACCTAAGCGGTAAGTGTAGTGTGGTAGTTTATAATAAAATAAATCTAGCACTAAATGGACAATTTGTTTGTTAACATCATCACTATTATGAAAAGGAACATCATGATGTGAACTAAAATGTGCCTGAAACTGAATGTACAATATCATGGATATGAGCGCCTGATTCACTGGACAAATAAAATAAGTATGGATCTAAGATAATTTAGTTTAAACTATGCTTTAAAATGAAAAATAACATTTTTATCTTCTTACTAAGAATAACCTAATAGATTAGTACTAATATTATTATGATCATATTTTAAACATTAAACAACAATCAAATTGAGAGCCATCATTAGAACAAACTTCATGATTAACTAAACAAAACTTAAATAATTTTGTTCTGGACTACAGTTCGTCTTAGAGAAATAACGAAGATATCGCCTTATTCTGATGATGATTGATTCTTAGTTTTATCGACCATGCAATCTGCACTATTATTTGACGCGACATTGATATTACATTTAATTCGTGACAAGCTCTCATTATTGATTGGGCCTGAAATTACCCAACCCAGTTTTGTTTTATAAAGGATTGGTTGCCCATCATTTAATTTAATTCTTTGAGACCCTAACATATTCCAAAAGTGATCGGCGCCTATGATCATGTCAATGGGAGCCGGTGTGCTAAAATGAGGATCCGCAAGATCAATGTTAGGCGGAATCTTTAAATGAGATGAATCTACCTGATGACAAGGAACGTTGTCTGTGATTGAGGGTAGAACAAAACACGAAGTGCGTGTTCTAAATTTCCCTTTCAACGAACCTATAGTTAACTGACAGCGTTTGCTGATTGGTGACTTCATATTACTGATTCCTAAAATACTACTGTTTACGCTATCAGTAGGCAGTTCTAACTTACTACTAAGGCCTTCACTTATTAGGCAAGAAGTACTACCAGTGTCTAGCAAAGCACGAGCAACATGCTTTCGCCTATACTTATCGTATACCGCGACCAGAGCAGTAGATAGCAGTGCACCTTGGCTAGGCCGGTCACAGGCGGCCACGCTTGCAGATAAGGCACAAGGAACACTGTCTTGGTTGCTGGTATAAGTCGGCGTGGTCTCAGATGGCACACTTTGCTTGGCGTTATGCATTGTATTAATTTCGCCTCGCGTAGATTTAAGATTTGTGACATGAATCATGGTATTATGCCGTCTACTACATATCTTACATGTTGGTCCTTTACAACGGTTCGCATAATGATTATTTGAAAAGCAATTGTAGCAAACTTTAAAACTGGGTATTAATTGAAATCGTTCATAAGGGCTTAAGGCCAGGAACTCGGGGCAACTATTCAATTTGTGACCACCTTTGCATTTAGGACAATCAATTGTTGCATCTTTATCAACAGGGTTGGTCACTGAAACAAAAGTTTTGATTTTCGGGGCACCTTTTGCGTCTGATGAAACACTGGTAGTGACGTTATTACTACGCGAAAATTCCAGAGTCTCTAATAAGTCAGCTCTATTTTTTATAAAATTAATAAATGTGGCAAATTTTACTGGTTTCTCCTTATCAAGTCGTCCCCTTAGCTCCTCCCACTCACGAAACGATTTCGCATCTAATTTGTGACTAATAACGTGGATAAGGAGAGTGTCCCAGTGCTTAACCGGTTCACCTAGGGTCTCTAGAGCGCGCAGGTTCTTATTAACCTGATCAATGAGGCGCTTTAATACGACAGAGGACTCCTTAGTGATTTGCTCAACATTAAAGAGCGACGAAACATGATTTTGTAAAAGAAGGCGTTTATTGTCATACCGCTCGCACAGCAGCTGCCACGCTCCAGCGTAGTTGCTTGCGGAGAATTCTACTGATTGTATAATTGTAGCCGCAGTACCTTCGAGGGACGCCCGTAAATAATGAAACTTGTTGACGTCGTCAATTTCCTCGTTAGAATGAATGAGACTAAGGAAGGTATCTCGAAACTCTAGCCAGTTATGGTAGGAGCCGCTGAACTTAGGCAGCTCAATAGCAGGTAACTTCACGAGCATATGATTATTACTAGCACGCGCCTCAGAGTACTTCTCGCTGCCTATGTTTTCTCTAGAAGCCACAGATGTCAACATGAACTGAGCTTTAGCTAGATTTTTGTAATATCGCGACTCGAAATCAGTTCTGTCA
Source organism: Marasmia exigua (assembly GCA_019059595.1). Classification (NCBI taxonomy): domain Eukaryota; kingdom Metazoa; phylum Arthropoda; class Insecta; order Lepidoptera; family Crambidae; genus Marasmia; species Marasmia exigua. The sequence continues at coordinate 10,669,665 of CM032478.1, forward strand.
GCCTCCAGCTCCAGCTCATTCATATCTTCATCTAGGCACTCCAACTGCAACTGTACCTCATCGTATTGGTTAAACAACGACTGGAGATTACTTACGCGCAACTGCAGCTCATTTACATCGGATGGTGTTAGCGAAGATAGCTCCAGTGTCTCCAAATGGTGCGAAAAAACAGTCAGGCGGCCCTTGATACTGCCTCTCTTTTTGATTAACTTTTTTACCTCAGCCATACTGGGAGAATTGTATACTATCAATCTAAAATTATAGAATTATTATACAACAGATACAAAATATTTTACACTAAATTAACAGTCCCAATATACAACACTAACGCTTGATAAATGAATTAAAATATACAAAAGCTTTCATATTTACAAAAATTGCCAGTTTATCTAGGTCTACAATTCTATTTTGACTGATATAACAACGAAAGAGGCACCTATCTTATATAAATACAGTTAAAATTTACCTTACACAACAATAACAGGTTAAAGTAAAAGTATTTTTGTTTGAAACTGTACTTAAATGAAATAAAAATAATAAGGTGACACTAACCTTCGAAGTTACAATTATTTACACTTATAGAATACCTTTTTAGAGCTGGGTACATATAGAATATTAGATAATTATGCTCAACACTGTGACGTTCGAATAATTAGCCAAATCCCTCTGATGAGACGGAGAATCCGCACAAGTCCGCCGCACGTCCGTTTTCACTTATTACGGCCTTCGACGATACGCGACGCGACGGCTGCAGTCTTCTATGTGATGTTAATTAGTCGATGCAACACGTTGGTAATGGAGTTTTGTCCAAACTGATAAGCCGACGTGGATCTTGAACCAATAAATTCCGAAGAAATCACTCGAAGCAGCTGCGGTATTTTTCCAATGAAAGCTGGTTGGCAATCCGGCGAGCTGGGCCAAAATGTACCGGCAATCCTATGCCGGCGGGATTCGGGAACGTATTTGTGGCGTTTTAATAACAAGGCAGATCTTTGTAAATAAAAATAAACTAATTTAATCCATAAAAATATACAAGAAAAAAGCGAGGTAAAAGTGACAGGAGAAGAAGTTTAATTTTACACCGAAAAACAAAAGACGTCAGATTTTTGAATACCGAACACGCGCTCTTTCGCGCCATAAAATGAGCACAGAGGTTTCATGCTGAAGTCTCGGCGTGTGTCCTCGACAGTGTATTCTACCAAAACTTAGGAAGAGCTAGATCTAAAATTAAAGATATTTACTTAAGCCTACTGGTCAATGATTATGATATTGTCTGCCTATCTGAAACGAATTTTGACAATACTATAAACGATAGCGAATTAATAGACGATCGTTATACAGTCTTTCGACGAGACCGTGAATTCTCATGCTCCAGAAAATTATCTGGGGGTGGCATTCTCATAGCTGTTAAAACCAATATAAATGTACTCCGCCAGATTTCGTGGGAGAGTAGGGTCGAGGATATCTGGTTGACTATCTCGCCCCAGGAGCCTGGTGAAACTTCGCTACATGTCTGCCTCTGTTACTTGCCACCTGATCTGCCAATAGATGACATTACTTCTTACCATGACAACTGCTTGAGAGTTATACTTGATTCTCCAATTACAGACACCTTCTTAATATTGGGAGATTTTAACACTGGAAACATTACCTGGATTCGTCAAGGTGATGATTTATCACTGACGCCACTCAATCCCCAAGACCGCAAAGCTGTATTGTTGATGGATACTATTAGTACATGCAACTTAACACAAGTAAATGGTATTCCCAATGTACATGGTAGATATCTGGAACGAGTGTTAACTACGTTACCTGTGTCTCTGGTCAACGTACAGGAGACCGACCCCCTCTGTCGTGTAGATTCCCATCATCTCGCCTACTCCATTAGTGTTGAAAAACATAAATTGGTTAAGTCAGTAGACCTAATAACAAGCCGCGTTATAACTTCAACAAATGCGATTACGTTAGTTTAAGATCTCATCTTATCGGTACTGACTGGAGTCAACTATTATCATCACCTGACATAAACGTATGTGTTACCAATTTTTACAACACACTTAATGATGCAATAGCGACTAACACGTCTCTCACTAGGAATGCGCCACACAAATATCCCGCTTGGTTTAGTCACTGATTAATTAATTGTTTAAAAGAGAAGGCAAAGTTTCATAAGCGATACAAAAAATACAGCAATCCTCGAGATTATGATACATTTTCCCTTCTTCGGAAGAGGTGCAAACTCTTGGTTGGAAAATGTTACAAAATATATTTATCCTCCGTCGAGGATTCGCTAGCTGAAGATCCTAGGGCTTTCTGGCGCTACATAAAGGATAATAAGAGCAGAGATAGCATTCCTCATACCATGACCTACGCCAAAAAAGTTTGTACGAATGGCCAGGGCATATGTGAACTTTTCTCCGAATACTTTGAGTCAGTGTTCGAGAAATCATCCCCTCCTCAAGCTAATAACCTTATTAACATGCCAGATGCTACCAACTCTGCTTTATATCATCTACAAATAAGCGAGCAGGACATTAAAGCAAAGATTAAACGGTTAGATACCCGCAAGGGCCCCGGTCCAGATGGAATACCTCCGAAATTTATAAAAGCTTGTTCTAATGAACTATCTCTTCCTTTAGCAATTCTATTTAATAAATCAGTTGCATCAGGTATTTTCCCTTCGCGCTGGAAACTCGCTCATATTATCCCCATTTTCAAAAGTGGCGATAAAACTAACTGTTGTAATTACAGACCCATTAGTATATTGTCTTGCATCGCGAAACTTTTTGAATCGCTGGTATACGCACCGCTGTATAATCACCTGCAATTGCAAATGTCTGAGAAGCAACACGGATTTGTAAAGGGGAGGTCTACTCTTAGTAATTTGCTGCAGTTTAAGAATTATTTATGTCACACCTTTGCTGGCGTCGGGCAGGCTGATGCTATTTATTTAGACTTTAGCAAGGCTTTCGACAAAGTGGATCACATTCTACTTTGTAAAAAACTGTCTTATTATGGCATACACGGATCTTTACTCAGATGGATAACGTCTTATTTGGAAAATCGCACCCAACTTGTTACTGTGAAGGGATACTCCTCAACACCAGTTTATATACCCTCAGGAGTTCCACAAGGTTCCCATCTCGGACCTTTATTTTTCGGCGTATTTATAAACGATTTTATCTATCGTATCTCCAGCCCTTCCCTTTTATACGCCGACGATCTGAAGATATTAAGACAGATTGACTCCGTAGATCAATGCACGTACCTTCAAAACGATCTGCATAAGATACAGGAATGGTGTTTACATAATAAAATGATTTTAAATGTAGATAAGTGCTACATAATAAGTTTCACGAGGAAGAAAAATAAGATACTGCATTTGTACTCCATTCGTGACACAATATTGAAAAGAGTGGAAGTTGTTAGAGATTTAGGAGTTCTGATGGACGAACAGTTAACTTTTAGGCCTCACTACGACAATATATTGAAAAAAAGTCATGCCACCTTGGGTTTCATCTTAAGGTCAACTAAGCGTTTCCGAAAACCACAGAGCATACTGAGTCTTTTTTACAGCTTGGTGAGAAGCAAATTAGAATATTGTTGTCCTGTCTGGTCGCCTAATTATGCTGTCCACAGCGACAATATTGAAAAGGTTCAGAGAAGGTGCTTAAGGTACATCTCCCACAAACATAATCTGGGTCGTACATTACGTTGCTACAGTGATAGATTGTCTAAGTTTGGCGTGACTCCCCTCAAGATTCGCCGCAAACGATACGATCTTCTTTACCTACATAAGATTATTCACTCCGCTATTGACGCTCCTGGACTCCTATCGTCGCTAAACATTAACACTCGATACAAAATCCGTTCACCGAATTTCTTTTCCATGCAAGTACACCGTAACAACACATCTTTCTACAACCCCTTAGTTAGAATGTGTCGAACATACAACGAGGTGGCTCGAAGTAACAAAGAGGTAGACATATTTGTGCGATTTCCAAGGTATAAGAAAACAGTCAGTGATATTTTGGGGGCCGAGGTATCCTCGACCTTTCACACCTCACACTGATTAAATTTAATCAGTATTTTTACTTTTAAACTATGTAGTGTAAGTTAAATTTTATGCATGATGTGTACACTATTCCAGGATTACTGCCTAGATCCTGTAACTGTAAGTTAGTAGTAAGAACAAGTATGGCTGTAATCTGTCTGTGTACCTACTTAAATAAATAAATAAATAAATAAATTAATATGCACGTTTTGTCCTAATGAGGCTCGTAGGTAGGTATATTATGAACACTCTACAACTATGAGAGTAGCAGTCAGTATTATGATGACAAATCAGAATATTCCAAATGATTGGCACAAGTTCAGTACTTCTGATAATTTCACATGACCTGAAAGTGGATTTTGATTGTTAGGTTATGAGCTAATAGCTCTCTTACCTTATATTGTAATCGAGCACTTACCTGAAACACAAAAACCTTTAATTAGTAAAAATTTAAAAATCAACGTAACTAGTTACTTAAAAGATCGATCGTTCAGATAATTTTCTGAACGAGTAGGCATCGTTCAACAGTATCAAAAAGAACACAAATACACAATACTAGAAACCGAAACCAACAAAATCGCTTTGTTGAAGCTAGGTAATCGCCTACAGTGAGACTCCACCCATTAGACCGGATTTAAATATAATGAATAAGTCCCGAGACGGGCTCAAACCGCGCGAGTTATAATGTTACGATTCACCCGCTAATTACTGCAATTAACGCCAATAGCACGCATTCACTACACTTAAGAGGCACCTGAGGTGCTCATGAAATTGTATAAATATCAAATTACTTTTTAGGTGGTTTTCTACAAAAATATTAATACACATCATCATCATCATCATCATGTCATCAGAGAAAAGTCGCACATTCGTCACATAAAATAAAATTGATATAATTTCTTTCCCCGGTAAATTTCTATCTATATTTTTTCATATATGTAAGATAATTTTGACTAGTTTTTGACTTTAAGTAAGAACAAGGTGCATATATTTGCGATGTTTCGTATTGATTTGTAAAAAAAGAAGAAAATGTTCTGCTTAGGGACATAATATTATTGATTTCAGCAAAAGTAATGTCACAGTCGTAAAGTCAAAATAAGCAAATTAAAAAAAAATCTTACAACATCTCATAGGTTGACCTGATTCCGTACTAAGTAGCTTAAGCACTTGTGTTACAGATATCAGACAACAGAGGAACACAAATATATACTTAAATGCATATATTACACCCAGACACTGAACAAACACAAGTGTTCATCGCACGAATGTTTGTCCAGGGTGGGGATCGAATCCACGACCTTTGGCGTAAGAGATAGGGTCACTTCCAATTGCGCCATCGGGTCAGTCAAAATGTTTCATTGTTGGTACAGAAGTTTACTTCCACAATTTTAGATGAAATATTAATCATATCGTAAAGCACGAAAGCGTAGCCTTTGTACTCCAGCGGACTCTTAAGTTATTAATACGTTGAAGTAACGTAAGACCCCTTCGACCTACTTCGTAGGCACAACTCATTTGAGGAGTCAAATCCGCAACAATACTATATAGTAGAATATTTACACAGAGAACCGCTTATTTATACGAAACAAAATGCATGTTCACACTTGTGCTAACAATTCATGCTCTATGAGGCGAGCTCTAAGCTTAAGTATAGTATTTAGTAAGGCACCATAGTTTCACAAATGTTTGTTACTGACAGCAGAGTATTTCGTGTGGGATTTTGATCTAAGTTCCTAATCTAAGTTAAGTATAAAGGAAAAAACCTTAGTTTGGGACCAAGACAATATATGTATGTATTGTTGTTTCTTGTGATCTTTAATACCATGTTTTGTGCAAATAAACGATTTTATTATTATTATTGTTTAAACATTTTTTTTCCTCGAAATATATTTTTTTAAATATTTCGGATTAGACTGGGCTCACGGGCCTAAACCAAGTGAGGCCCAGTTTCTAAGGCAGAATGATTTCTTGTTGAACTATGGTCCTGAAGGAACTTCCGAACTATACGGCAGGTGTTGCGAATTGCGGCTTTCTGCATCATCATGTAAGTGCTTTTCGGTAGGACCAGATTTCTCAGAGACGCCAGCAAATGCTTAGGAATTACCCCAGTGCTAGAGAGCACCAGTGGCACGATGTATACTTTGTTCATATTCCATATTTTGATTTATTCTTCTTTTAGCTCTATGTATTTATGTAATTTCTCTGTTAATGTTTTGTGAAGATTATGTGTATTTGGCACTGCTATGTCTATTAAGTAAACTATGTTCTTGTTCTTATCAATTAAAGTAATGTGCGGTCTATTATTGTGTACGTTTCTGTCGGTAAGTATTGCTCTACCAAAGTACATCTTGTGACTGCCGCTCTCCAGCACTGGCTTTGGGTTGTATTGGTAATATAATTAATAAAAATAATAATTATTATTATGTAATGTTATCTCAATGTATTTATCTATTCACCATCAGATGAAAAACTAAGTTTGCAAAGGATTGTCTACCTCCATTCCGCTAAGGTACATTATTTTAGTAGAAGGAACATTTTTTTTTAGTAGAAGGCTATACAAAAAATACAATGCTTTTATAAATTGGAATATTTAAAACCTTCATCTTCCAAATTAGCATTCCTTTCAACATTACAATAAAGACAATTTTACAGGAGCTATTCAAGAAATAACTCGAAAGTCGAGGATTCAAAACACAAAAACCTTTCACTAGAAAAATATACGAAAGCAGTGTTGCCAACACGATAACACGAATTGTGCTAGTACCATGTGAAAAAGTGCTAGATTGTTAATAATTCTCAAAAATAGTGCTGAAGGCAAATATAAGCCTAAGTAGCTAGAAAAGGTCACTGACCAGAAATCACGTAGAATTTCATTTCGCGTTTTCAAAGAAGCTCGTGTACATGCTTGGACATCATATCATGAAGCTAAAATAGAGAGATAAGGGTGTTAGTTGCTAAAATCAGGTTGCAGTCTTAAACTTTCGAAAATAGTGTTTTATTTAGCACCAAAAGTGCTGTGTTGTCAGCACTGCATAAAATAACACAATAATCCATTAAAACGGCCGTCAAAAGAGATCAGGTGTGGAATGAATCCGGCGCATGCTGGAATAGCGATGATAAAGGCTTTGTTTGGGATTCATTGACTGGCGGGGACTTGCGTCACAAGAGATTTTGCTGAGGAGCAACTTTGTCATGATTACCGGTGGCTTATGTATATACTATTAACAAAGAAACATATTTTAAGTAGCGAATTTCATGACAGCTCAAGAGGCAGATGCTGACTCTTATGTATACCCTAGGAATTCTTACGTATACCCCCTAGCGCTTATTCCCGTTTGTAGCTATACCTACTTGTTTTTTGTTTGCATTTGTTTTACTATGTAGTTCGCGAAAATGAAGACGTGCCTTACTTATTTTCTCTCCTTCTTTCTATAATTCTCGGTACGGAATATTTTCCTCATTGTTAGCTACATTGCAAAGAAGCAGCTTTGTACAAAAATATAGGACAGTGAAACATCAACTCAAAATCATAACGTATTTTCCCAAGGGTGCAAAAGGTACAGTTACGAGCTTTAATTTGAGACCCACCCAAGATTGAATGCCGTGTAACAAACTTTCACTTTTAAGAGCTAATATTTTAACATGTCAAAGTCATAATATTTACCATCGAAAACTTTTCTAGGGACAACCGTCCAAAAACGTCAACTTGAGCGAGGGCATGCGATCATTGCCGATGTTTTCTGAGTAATTGTTAAACAGCGAACTGTGTTTCTTGTCACACTTACTTGTCGTGATATTTCGTGAATGCCTACTCCTTTTTCGTGCAAATCAATAATTTGAAGCCTAATTTAGTCACGATTAGCCGCAAGCATTTTATTAATTATTAAATTACTATTTGTTAAAATGTAACAATAAACTATTTTCTTGAGTGACACTGACACGAGTGACACAACATATGTTCGTAATTAATTATCGATCGGTAAGACATTTTATATCTTAACTTGATTGAAAATTTCGAACTTATTGCAATATTAATGCAATAAGGTCATTTAATGGAAATGGATCCCAAATTAAAGCTCGTGACTGTACATAACGTCATCATCATCAACATAAGATTCAAGATCATATATGCGATTGATTAACTAACATAATAACATGTCCCAACAGAGCATTCAATTTATGTAGGCTAACGAGGAGTGTCTAATAACGTCATGTCAATTAATCTATTGCGTCGTCCATTATTAGACGACGGGCGGGACGGGCTCTGCTTGTACTGGGCCCTCGGGCTCAGATTTCCACGAATCTTAATCAAAGCCAATTTGCCTTACAACTTATCCACCGCTTTCAGCCCAGCAGCACCATATTATTAATATTTAATTGAAATTAAAAATTCTTCATTCAATTGAGGCCCTGTATAGGCCTAATCAATGTATACTTATGATTGTCAAATGTGTTATTTACCGCGGAACCGGAATGTCAAATTTTTCTACTGAGAATGAATTAATAACTAAGAACCTCTACAGTGGCTCTTTTCAAATATGTATGACGCAGTATCAAGAGTAACCAAGAGCAGAACCGGATCCGCGGAGTCTGACGAAAACTTATTTTTATGTTTGAGGCGATCAACGAACACGCTACTTCTTTGTATCCTATCATCAATACCATCAGGTGACGATAGTAAGTAAACACCGCCGCCCATAAACATTTGCAAAATCAGAAAAGTCGTTGATGCGTTACCGGCCTTTTAGGACGGAGTACGCTCTACTCTTGATAGTCCCTTATTCGTCTCTTCTTCTCAGTCGTACACTCCTGACGGAGTGGTCTTGATTACGGATTGTCTGTATGCTGGGTAGCGGCTTTGCGAGACTTCTCCATCTTTCTCTGTTTGTGGCACTGCGTGCACTTTCAGTGAAGGAACACCTTATAGCAGACTTGATATTATCTGTCCACCATGTAGGTGACCTGCCTCGGGAGCATTGACCTTCCACTCTTCCCTGTACCATTAAACGTTTCAAGGAGCTCTCGTTTCGGATGATATGTCCAAACATAATGAGTACATAGTCCCTTTTATTCCCATGCCCCTGTCCCTTTTATATTCATAGTCCCTTATTCGTAGTCGTCGGGAAATACTGCTACAGCCAAACCGTTCCCCAAACCCGAGGTACGTGGTAGGATTTTCAAAACACATTGCGACTGCCATGCCGACTAGTATACGCAAAATGGGCAGATATCAGAACCTTCCACCGCTTCATTCTTTACCACAACCAGTGTTGACTACAGAGAGTACACAGGCACATCATGCCACTGGCTACGTAATCATGTCAGACAGACGAACTAGCTAAGCGCGTTTGACATTGACGCTAACACCACCAATGACCAACTGTCATTTGTCGCGATAGCTCCCGATTGACGTTTAATGAGCCGTCTAATGACGTAGTTGCATCTGATTGATGATGATTGACTATTGTTGAGCTTTTTGACAGTAATGAACTTTGTGGTGGGGTTAGTTATTGTTAGGAGATTTTGTGGAAGTAGCTAGAAACGTAGAATAGTCGGCTAATGCAATCCTGGCTGTCAAAGTAATGAGAACCCTCAAATTTTTAAAAGGTCTTTTTAGTGTCTCATTTACACTAAAAAGCTTGAAAAACACTTCAAATAACATTTTATAACAGTACACTCGAGAAAAGGTTTTACCCAAGTCGGGGGCCTAATCCCTGTAGAGTTTGTATTAAATTACAAGATAGTATTGGGCGCCGACTTCGGTAAAACCTTTTCTCGAGTGTACTGTTATAAAATGTTATTTGAAGTGAATAAAGTGTTAAAAATATTATTTTACACTTTTTAGTGCGTGGTTTCTGAAGGCGGTTTTTTTTCGCAGATTTTTTTTTTGTGAAGTATATTCATATGAAAAATATAATCTTTCTTTTATGTATATAATAGGTGCAGTGGCAGGCCCCCACAAGGTGGACCGACGATCTGGTGAAGATCGCGGAAATCCATTGGATGCGGGCGGCACAGGACCGATCTGTATGGAGAACATTGGGGGGAGGCCTATGTCCATCAGTGGACGTCTATTGGCTGAAATGATGATGATTCATATAAATCATTGTTTTACTATTTTTTTCAATCCTATTGTGGTCCGAGAGATCGAGTGAGTTTTCAACGACTCTTAAATGCCGTTTCATAGTAAATACCGACATTTTATAGAGTGGTTTTAACTGAATGAGACTTTTAACACCTTCTTTAGCAATTATCCTCACTTAAAATTAATAAACTATTAACTACCCTTGCCTTATATATAAAGCCCTCATTTTACTTAACAAGGATTACCACAGCGTTTTATTAAATTTCCATCTAAAGTATTTACAAACGAGGAATTTACGATCGCGGCACTCAAAGGCCAAATCGAAAACTGGTTGAAACCCGACGACCATCGCGTACACACGTCCATTACATTACCATAGCACACGTAGGCGTTGGGCCGATAATTGAAAATGCATGTCTTACGTAAACAAGAACCGGTTGAAGTGAGAACGATGCAAATTCGTTGCTCCTCTCTTGTGTTTGCTATGACAGTAATAGGCGAGTGCCGATCATGGAACTAGAAGTCAGCGGAATGTGCAATCTTCGGAAAAAACTTCACAGAGTGTGAAAGAGATCCGACAGGCCTTGACGCAGATTCTATAAGGGTGCGGTAGAGAAGGAACATTGTCCATCACGACACCCCAGTTCTAACGGCTTCGCGCAGTTTTTCAAGTTTGGCTTTCTATGAAAAGGCACAGTCTGTTTAGGGTGCATGTCTATGGTGCCGATGGCAAAAAGGATAGGTTGTATCCATAGTATTTATGCACTTATGTTGGCACGCGAGTATGTGAGCGTGGAGATGGGAAGGAGACCTGACTAGATGTAAGGACGATGGTCTATAAAACTTGGCAGGCATGAATGGGGGTGACTTCCTGGGGGTAGACCCTGGTCTGATGACGTTATAGCGGTAGCAGAAAAACAATGGATGAGGCTGGCAGGGCGTCGAAGTAAAGGGAATAGTGGGATGAAGAAGAGGCATATACTGACTAGTTTCTGTAAGATAAGATTATTATTACAATGACCATGGCTTCGTAACGCGGTCGAACCATCAAGCAGTAAGTAATAAAATTAAATTATTTCAGTTATTCGTGCAATGCAACATAAAAGTCTAAAATCGTATATAGTAATAGTATTGTTTTGTTACTCACCACAATACAAAGATACCAAGTGTCAAGTCATAAGACCTTTCGGTTCCGTTTGAGACTAAATTAACAGTACGAATTGTCTGGCCAATTTATTTATTTATGATAGCATATTGAATTCATATTCAAACAATCGATAGGTCTACAGAACTATGTCGATTGTCCACTTTATAGGGAAATGACCGGAGAGCGCGGGCATTATGTAGGCCGGGGAGAGGGTGAGTTTAGGTTTCACACGCTGCTACTACATATTTGGGAAAATTCAGTTCAATTTTTACGCCGCGTCCGGAGTACCACACAGGTGGATGGCACTCCAGCACTTACTGTCCGTTTTTCATGGAACTTTCTATTCGATACCGATACCGTTTTGTGATACGGTTTAGCCGCAGCAAAGTTTCCTGACGGTTATGAGACTTTCGAGAGGCGAGGCGTACTCTAACCTAAAAGGCCGACAACGTATCAGCCAATCATTTGATCACACAAATATTTGAAATGTGATGATGTGATTACTTTAAGATCTGATCGTTTGTTGCCTCTAGCATATTAAAAATGCCTTCTTGGCACCTAAGGTTCCAACTTACAGTTAAACAAGAAAAAAGCTATGACTTTTATATCACGCTTAAGACAATAAGACGTGCTATCCGTATTGTTGGAGATTATGAGGTGACTAAGTCCCTAGAACCTCACCAGCTACGTAGAGACATTGCCAGTCTTAGTGTTCTCTATCGCTTCTATAAAGGGGAATGCTCTGATGAGTTATTTCAACTTATCCCATCCTCCCCTTTCCACTTCCGAACAACACGTGCTGGACAGCGTTGCCATCCGCATACCATCCAGACAATGGCGGCGCGAACCAAGAGGTTTGGCTCCTCGTTCCTGCCCCGAGCCATCAAGGCATGGAATGCCCTCCCAGCTCATGTGTTTCCTCCTTCATACAATCCGGCGTCTTTTAGGCGGGGCGTGAAACGGCATCTCAGCAGGCCATTAGGGTGAGGATGGCAGACACAATGGGTACTTTGTTAGTTCTTCTGTGCCTGTCAGCCTCATATTTGGATTTCAATGCCGCTTACCATCAGGCGGAGTGAGGTCATCCTGATTGGCCTTTCTATAAAAAAAAATCCCAGTCCGCTCGTGACCACGGCTGCTGTAACGTAGCCGAAACGTCGAGCCAAATATGTGAGTACACAATGTTGTTTCACATAATAAATATCGTGTTAATTCCCGTCTTGGTTAATTATAGTTATAATGCAACGCGAAAATCTAAAAAACTACTAAAACTAAGTTGAACATGTAGGTAAATCGGATTCAACAAATGCACCACACTTTAAAGTATCTTGAGACAGTCCCGAACAAAATGTTTGTGTTGCATCAACCACAGAATAAATTTTTTTTTCGGCTCGTAAATTCTCTACAGCGGTCAGGGTCAGGTACAGGGTCTCCTTCAACCCACTAAGTACATTCATTAGTTTATTTAAAACGGTAATAGGCGAGACGACTGATACTTTAGTATTAAATTATACAGAAAATAATTACGTGCTAATCCCATCCTTCTGAATTTTACCTCTTTTCCACGATCCATGGATGGTGCTCATAATTTTGGTTCAATGTTCGACGATATTTTGACAAAAACCCAAGTGACCCACGACCACTCTAACACACAAAGAATGGAAAAAGTAAATTAGTCAACAGATGAAGGTCTAAGCAACAAAGACGGTGTTTTTGCATTTTTAGCCGACTTTAAAATGGAGGAGGTGCTTTCATTCGACAGATCCAGTTGGAACCGTCCTCTTAATTTTATTCTTATTCATGACAACTGTCCCAAAGTCAACATGATTTATGGCATGCCTAACCGCATCATCCCTCGCGGGCGACTGCGCACGCGATCACAAAGTCGCTCTTTGTTGATGCACCATTGTTGTCTGGAACTAGTTGTTTTTTTATTTATTTCCACAGCAATTGTTTTGTTACGGATGCCCAAAGGTTTAACATCAATGCAGTCGGTTTCATTGTTGTTGGATGTGATACAGGTACACGTATCAGTGAAGCTTGCCTTTATGTCTCTGTCAAAAATTTACCCCAATATAACACGTACGCATACACGAACTGGGCGGGAGGCAGCACAGGTTATATCGAGCCTTCCACCGTGTACCATCATCATACATTCTTAACCGGTTTCAAAAAAAGGAGTAGGTTCTATGTTCGGCTGAATGTACGTTTTTTTATGTTACAGACGGAACATGTGTTCCATCTATGACATAAAAAAACCATTTATAAAGTGACAACTTAAGCCGACGGGTAGTCCTAACTAGCGACACCATTCGTTTTTAATTGTTAGCTACTAAACCGGATCTATTTTAAACAATTTCGGGGTTACAACCTCTCGGCAATCACTTATACTATTTATTAATTAACCATGCACAAATGTTGGGTCCGTTTTTGGATGCGAAAAATTGATTACCGCCAAAAGCGGCCACTTTTAGCGTGAATCAATTTTTCGCGTACAAATGTTGGGTCCGCATTTGTGCTTGGTTATTTAATAAATAGTATAAGTGTTTGCCGAGAGGTTGTTACCCCGAAATTGTTTAAAATAGATCCAGTTTAGTAGCTAACAATTAAAATTGATTGGCGTCGCTAGTGTGCCCTACCCGTCACCTTAAGTTACTTACTACCAGGTGTGCCGTCAGCTCGTTTTGTCTGCTATAATGTAAAAAAAAATAGTTTTAACTTGTGTAAAAAAGGAAAATAAAAAAGTCTGTCACAAGATTTTACGAGTTACCCCTATGGGGACTGAACAAAGCCTGTCTCCCACAGCTGCTAGACTGTGCCATTGTCCCACAGAGCACGGTAAGCCTTATACTTAGTACTTGTGTAAAGAATACACTATTATGTAAAGGAAAACTGTAGAAAATTACGTATCGCCTGCGGTATTTCAGGACAGATACGACCTGCAAACCTTCAAGAAAAGAGCGTATCCCTTTTTAAAAGGTCGGCAGCGCACTTGTGACTCCTCTGGTGTTGCAGGTGTTCATGGGCGGCGGTAATCGCTTACCATCTGGTGATCCGTCTGCTCGTCCTGCCCCCAATCCCATAAAATAAAATAAAAATTGTAGGTAAGCGTTTCAAACGAATGGTAAAACTTCAGTTAAGAGGCATTGTAGTTGCATCCAGCAAAAGATCGCAAGAAGTCACTAAAACTAACGACGAGAAGGAGCGATAGTAGCGCAGTGGATAAGAACGCGTCTTCCAAACGGGGTTCGAATCCGAGCATGCACCTCTGGACTTTGAAAACTATGTGCGTACTTCTACCATTAGCTCGGCGGTGAGGGAAGACAACGCGAGGAAACCTGCACGTTTCGGATAATTTCTGACACGTGTAACCATGACTTGTTCCTCTGTTAAAATATTTCGAAGGTCAGACGGCAGTCGCTTCATTGTCATTACCAGACTTCCCAAACTCTTAATCATGTTTTAAGCTTACCTTGGGCTCCAAAACAAAAGCTTGGAGTGCAACCGGAACAAAACGCTGAGATGGTGATGAAGTCATTGAAACTAACGTTCAGAGCCACACATCAAGTTACTCGTACTTCAATCTGTAGTGTGTCTATTTTCGCTCGGCACGCTACGCATTCTAATGTGTATCATCGCCGGCGCTGCATGCGTCGCACGCGCTGCGCCCGCGCTTTGCCGGTAATGCGATGCCAACTAATTAATTATATCGCGACCCTAAGCGCTACGCTGGAATTTCATTTCAGGACAGGAATTTGTAATTTGACTAACATTACAATCAACTAACAGTCAATAAAATGGAACGCATCGGGTTTCAAAGGCACTACGCTGCTGCTTTGAACGTTCTTTAGAAAATGGTTGGTAATTATTTTCCAAATTCACCTTTAAAAGATTTCATCATCATCATTTCAGCCAATAGACGTCCACTGCTGGACATAGGCCTCCCCCAATGTTCTCCACAGAGACCGGTCCTGTGCCGCCCGCATCCAATGGATTCCCAGCGACCTTCACCAGAGCGTCGGTCTACCTTGTGGGGGGCCTGCCTCGAGGACCTTTCCACCCCAACGGCCGTCTGTTCTCCTCGCTCCACTCCACTTGAGGCATGCAATCCTTTGGGCTTTGTCTGTGGCCCTAGTTATATTGCGGATCTCATCATTTCTGATACGATCACGCAAAAGATTTCCATAATAATTACAATTTCAAAATCATAATAACCGACTATGCACAAGTCGGCCCGTATTCTAAGAGTCTTCTTCTTCTTCATCATCTTAGCGTGTAATTCCCGGTTGCATCCGAAGCTGTCCAGAGTACCTTTCTCTATTACATAATAGATAGACCTTTTTGTATGGGAGCTCCAATAATTAAATAGAATAATTAATTAAATATTCTACAAATATTTAAACCGTGTACCTGTTGCCGTTATCGACAGATTAGCATACATTGATGTGCGGTGATACGGTCCGGCCAATACCAAACAATTACACCGATCTAGAACTAGCCCGCAGCTTACAGGCCGAATCTCGGAAATCAATAGGCCATCGGTCAATACCAGAAGGCCATTCTCATGGCCCATTTCGTGCCGCAACAGGCCTTGGTACCGTTTGCTACATTTATGGAACACCTGTAATGATTTCGTGTTGTAAAACTTCTAAATTGTAGTGAAATAAAACCTTAAGCAATTTGTCGGTCCTATATTTCAATAGGTGGATTGTTAGAAATATTTATGGGTGCGTATTTGGACCACTAGCTGCGCTCTTTTTACAAGAAAGCAGTTGGTCCTGCGCCCTATCCCTCTCCTGCGTGTTACGCTGGTGTCCCATCGGAATATGAGGGTAGGGGAATAGACAGTGCATTTGTGTTTGTGCACACACTTGAGTACTATAATATATACTGCGTAAGTGGCTCATCGTTGAGATTGGTCGCCGTAGCCGTACTCGGTTGGAGGATATTATGTGGCAGACGGTAATTACAACGTCGCTTTCCATCAGGTGCAATTGCGGTCACGCGTTAGCTTATAACGAATCAATAATTATAAAAGAGACGAGCATACGGATAACCTTATGGTAAGTGATTGCCGCGGCCCATGGATACACCAGTGCGACTCCACGTGTTCTGTCAACTTATAAACTCTCCTTCCGACGAAGACTGGGGCAAGGTATATGGAGGTGATGCGCAAAATTGAATTTTTAAAATGTGGGTAGTTGCTAAAACTTACGACAATTCATCAAATTGTAACATATTTCACGTCAGTTAACATCGATCATAATTATTACAAGATTATTGTTTTGCTATCAGAGTGCTCTAAAGTTCATCGTGTGCATTTGCAATAATTTAATTAAAGCAAACAAAGTGTCTTGCCGTGTGGTCCCCGGCAGAGTAGAATAGGCCACCCTCACTCATACCGAGGTGTCGTAAAAGGCGACTAAGGTAAAGCTGCTGGCATGATCATCAGCACCCAGAGAAGGAAAACTCTGCATTTATATCTAAACCCTCGCCAACCCGTCTGCCAAGTGTGGTGAGTATGGCAATTACCCCTCATGTGATTGAGGGAGGCCCGTGCCCCAGCAGTGGGGACTTAAATGGGCTGACGATGATGATGAAACAAAGTGTTATTGCTTGCGATAGGGGATAGTTATATTAAAACTAAGTTATGGCAAGTGAAGATCGAGGTCAGGACAATATAAAAACGAAAAATAATTAGTTAAATAAGTTGATTCAGTACTTATGTTTTTTTTTTTTTCAATTTTATCTTCTTATGGGCCTTTTACAAGTTCCCAAAAAGCTCTTTCACTTCCGCTTATAGTTTCGTGTTAAGGAAGGTTATACATATATAAAACAGTATTTTTTTTATATTTATTACTTATATTTCAAAAGAGCCTTTTTGTGAACTTGTTAAATGCTCATATATAAATAAAATTGAAAAAAAAACACAAGTTTTGAATTAACTTTTTAACTAATTATTTTTCGTTTTTATATTGTCCTGACCTTGATCTTCACTTGCCATAACTTAATTTTAATATAACTATCCCCTATCTCAAGAAATAACCTTAATTAAATTATTGCAAATGCACACGATGTCCTGTAGAGCACTATCATAGCAAAACAATCACCTTGTAATAATTATGATCGATGTGAACTGACGTGAAATATGTTACAATTTGATGAATTGTCATAAGTTTTGTCAACTACCCACATTTTAAAAATTCAATTTTGCGCATCACCTCCATATACCTTGCCCCAGTGTGCGACGCCGGATTGCGCCTGCGCTACCCTCACTCACTCGGATTTTGCTTACAAAGTTATGTTTAGGATAAGTGTAGGATATTTTTCATGATTAATCTTGTTTGTATTAGCTTGTATGAGTACCAGATTTGTGATTACCAATCGCTTACGCTGGCGCTTTTAATTACGATGATGATGATGGTTGAAATACGAAGGGCCGCATTACGAGTACTTTCTATTCTTCCTACTTAGGCCAAACATAATTTGATTGAGTGTTAAATCTCTCAATTTATTCGAATTCCCGTTAAACGAAAATTAAAATATTGTCAAAACTTTTAACCAACTTGTGATATTTTACATCCGTTTTTGTCGTAAAATGACTGCACGAATGAACAGAGATTTAATTTTTAACCAACACCCCTACTTAGCGTCCGCTACTTTGTTAATTAAAAGAGTTTTATAAACCGGCTGTTGGTCGGCACAAAAGGTGAAACTACAGGCACAGACCGGTACAGGCTACGGAGCGCGTTTAGTAAAGGGATGCAAGTTCGGCGACATACCTTCGTCGTATCTTTAAAAGAGTTTGCTTATGATTACCGCTCAGAAATATGATCTAATTCGAAACAAACTTAACTCACGAATTCGTGAAGTATTGAGATGGCCTATGGCCACTCGCAGCCTTATTTAATATTTGAAATAAACCTTTATTTCATCATCATCATCGTCAGCCCATTTAGGTCCCCACTGCTGGGGCACAAGCCTCCCTCGATCACATGAGGGGTAATTGCCATACTCACCACGCTTGGCAGACGGGTTGGTGAGGGTTTTGATATAAGTAAATGCAGAGTTTTCCTTCTCTGGGTGCTGATGATCATGCCAGCAGCTTAACCTTAGTCGCCTTTTACGACACCTCGGTAAGAGTGAGGGTGGCCTATTCTACTCTGCCGGGGCCACACGGCCTAAACCTTTATTTGCATGACTTAAATTTCGACCGATTTTCTTAGAGGCTTAGTTATCACCCGTTCGGGTGACGTGCGGTCTAATGAACTAACTCCTTATGAACTAGAACTCGTTGCCAGATCACATGTTCCCATATTTCTCACCACCATAATCTCAGCCTACATCTCCATTACTAAGTATGCGTGTCTTCTTCTTCCTTCTGAACTCTGTCATTCGATGCTTCCTAACTAATTTTGCAACAATGATGTTGCACATGTCTCAAATTAGGCCGTAATCGGGTCAGTGTGGTACAGTCGCTTGCAATGAAATGTAAACATCTGGACTCTTAAGGCGGGACAATAAGGTTTATATTTGAATAAGATCAAAATCAAAATCAATTAATTCTTTATTTGCTTGTACACAGCACTTACAAATCGTCATACATTTGAATGATTTAAGACTATTTATAAGTACTTATGTATAATTTACATGTTAATACATATACCTATATGTTGATACGTAAAATATGCTAAAAAAAAGTAAATAAACATAATGCGATTCTACCACCGGCTCGGAACGTTGTTTCTGGTCGAGAAAATGTATTTATTTTATTTTATTTTTATTTGATACAAAAATCCGGCAAGAAACTCGCCAGTTACTCTTTTTGATCACCAAACTTTCATACAATGTTGGTTTTATACTTATTAGTGCACGTGACTATACACGACGGGAATGGAACTTGTCGAGTAAACTTTAGCCTTTATTCGCATCACTAAGCGAGCTTATGTGTTTTACGTTTTGTTTGAAACTGTGCTCGTTTCAGGCGACCTTCAGCTGAGCCGCGACGGATTTGCGATTAGTCGCTGTTCATTGTTACAAAGGGCAGTTATTAATCTGATGTTCACCTCATGGTCATAGAATTTTAAGCGGCTTTTCAGGCACAACGTGACTCCTGGTATTAAGGTGAGGCAAACAAACATGGGCTCAATTTATTACCGAAATATATTCAGACCAGTACCCTTACCATGAGTTTGAAAAACTGTTCTCGCTATCGAAAACTATCGCATTGTCCCTTTCATTGTGGTGCATGTGAAAGAGACAGAGCAATAGTTTTGGATAGCCAGGTTAGTATTTCAAACTCATGGTAAGGCCTCAGATCGCCTACGTTGGTTCAGTCACGACTACGTTGGTACGGTCATGTCCTGAGAAAACCGGACAGCTATGTGGAAAACAAATGTATGGCCATGCCGCCACCGCCGGTTCCCGGCAGAAGAGATAGACCCAAAAAGGCGTGGCTTAACGTCATAAAGGATGACATGCGTGCCAATAAACTTACCACTAGGGATCTAAAAGACCGTGCGAAGAAGACTTACAGAAGACTTGACTAGGAAAGCGGTCCTGAGGGGCAATTCTTGAGAACTCGACATTGAAGTCCAATTTGAAGATTGCCACGCAATTAATTTTTTTACCCATTTTACATTTGCTGATAATGGCATTACAAAACAATTTAATATGAGAAACGATCTTATGGAGATGGTTTCTGGAACCTTTATAACCGCTACGAGCGGAACCCTTAAAACAAGCCACTCGCACCAGAACGGTTGTTTGTATTTAATCTGCAGGAACACGCTGAAGGGCGAGGAAAAACACGGTTACCCGTCACTTTGACGCTTTTCGCATTTTTCACAAGCGGTGATGGCTTTCCGCCGTCCTTTGTGGCAGGTAAATAAATAAAAATAAAAGTCCGACCCTTTTTGCAGCTAAGAGGATATTGCCCGTATAATTGGATTGTTGGTGTAGTCCAACGTAACAGTGCATGGTCAGATCTCAAATTGGACAAACTATGAATATTAAAAAAAACTAGTTTGAAAACAACTAAAGATTCAGTGCTCGTACAGAAATGGTAGATCTGTGGATAACGCGCCTTCCATGTTTGATTCCGAGCATGCACCTCTGAATTTCTCAAATCGATGTGCGTATTTCTACCATTAGCTCGAGGTGAGGGAAAACATCGTGAGGAAACCTGCAAGTTTCGGATAGTTTCTGAAACGTGTAATCACGATTCAACTGGTCTGGTTCTCTTGTCAAAAGGGTTGCGAAGGTCAGCCGGCAGTTGCTTCATTGTATTTGTTTTACATTACAGCGGACAAACGAGCAGACGGCACACCTGATGGTAAGTGATCACCGCCGCCCATGGTCATCTGCATCACTTTTTTTTTTTTTGAGTTTTCACATATGCGCCAACTCCCATGCAAATTACCAGACTCGCCAAATCCTGAATCACGGTCTTAGCGTACCCCGGGCTCTAACCGCTAATATGACGCTGACAGAGCTACCATAGACAAGATTGTCATAGGAACACTAATCGGAAAAATCAGTAAAAAGCAAATGGCGGCGCTACTGGATCGAACAAGCATCCTTAATCAGTTACAATTAGGACCATTTACGTTAAATATATATAAATTCTGCTCAGTACAAGTTCAACACTCAATAGATGGCGGTGATTAAAACTCTCTGAAACCAACTCGCGGAATAATTTTGTTACATTTGACACTGCTGCACTGGTTTCCTATCGAAATACGAGTACATAGGTACTCTCATAGGAAAGTAAAAGCATAGATGCTAGAGTATAGGGACTTACGTCTTCGTACACACTAGTTGTGCACTACCTTCCTAAATTCCTTTATGTTGAATGTTTCTTTATTATTTTAGTTAACATCGATTGTATAATCGTTATATACGATATTTTAACGAATAAATACCGAAACCCAATTATCGAGAACAAAGAGCATAGAAACAAGCCGCAGCGCAATACGGCGGAGCAAAACAAACCTACGTCGTGATTGTGATTGCATTTTGATTTGCGCTCGTGCGGCAAAACCTGGGGCGGGAGACGCGTGCCGAGATGCCGCAAGGGGCAATACACACTGGGCGTGTTATTGGTCGTGTCGAGTTGATGGCGAAAGAGTGTGCTAACAGGTGAGCCTAACCATCTTAACAAACACGCGTAGTGTATCATGGCCCTAAGGCACAGTGCGATAAATGTATTTTGGTCGGTGGCAAAATCGGAACCAATGATTATGAAGTGTCAAATCAGTGGCACGGTTTACGAAGTTCAGACAGCGGTCGCTTCTTTGTAAAATTCCAGGTCCAAGCATCCACGAGCATTCCCGGAGATGATGAGTAACGTTACTAGGTCATTAATATCACGTTGAGGAAGATGCTTAATGACGTCGATTTCAGGCTGTCGGAATCGCCTCAGTTACATAACTATGGAAAAGAATTTACTAAAGGAGATCGGCGAAAAAGGATTAATATTTTTTGAAAGCGTTCAGAATTGGAAACATAGTATTTAAATTAAGTAACAAAATCGTTATTTTATCTAATTTAAAGTATATTTTTTAAGGATGGGAATAAAATAAATTATTTTCAATTTGCAAACAATTCATTGAACAAAACGCACAGTGCAGAGGAAAACGAAACGTTTTGAGAGGATTTGATCTATCATTCGATCTTTCATTTCAATTTACGCTGTTTTAATAATATAAAACGACACTTTTAGTTGTTATTTAACATACAGGTTAAATTAATAGTATTTGACTAAGTTAAAACGAACAAATAAACAATTCAAGCATTGGAAAAATACATTAGTCCCTTAAATTAAAGGATTTAAAATATATTGCTTCTTATGTTTTGGCTGTACAATCAAAGATTCTTCTGCCTCTCAAAATAAATGAGTCATTGACAATGTCACTTTGATTGACAATTTGACATCTTTTTAAATGAGTTCTACTCACATATGAGTTAGGTAGGTAGGTGCCTACGTTGCAATAGGAAGTGTAATGTAAGTACTCAGTAATGATAGTAGGTCAGATTGGGATTTAGATTTCATATTGATAACTCATGGTTATTTTTGTGTGACATACGGTCTGTTAATTTAAATAAACAATGTTCAAGTTTTCAATATTCGTAATCGAACATGACTTTATTTAAAAATGAACAAATCCTAACCTCAATATTTTTAGTTCATTAAATAACTTTTTAATCTCATCTTTAAAAAAGTGGCAACAATTAACTTTTTTCTTAGTTTAGTGTTCTTCTTTAAGAATCATTTTTCCACGCACGGGACCTTTAAATCAGAGTCTGAAAATACATAGGACTTTGACACTAAAGCTAAAAATGCACGCTGCT
Organism: Marasmia exigua; assembly: GCA_019059595.1. Classification (NCBI taxonomy): domain Eukaryota; kingdom Metazoa; phylum Arthropoda; class Insecta; order Lepidoptera; family Crambidae; genus Marasmia; species Marasmia exigua. The sequence goes on from CM032478.1 coordinate 10,692,303, forward strand.
CGTATAATAAAAAGACAGAAAGTACCATAATGCTAAATCGCTCTCACAATTCAATTACTCTTTAATTCTTTCGCTCCAATTAAAAATTCACCAAACCGATTTCAGTTATTCTTTATTACTTCCGCTTGAGTGGTGCGATTCTCAAGCATTCGACATATTTTTAAATCCGGTACAGAACCAAAAAAAAAGAGATGTGTTATTAGTTTGATATACCTGACAGTATGTCTTTTTATTTGTAGCGCCTAATCAAAAGTAACCGATTTTGATGAATGCTTTTTGGTTTAAAGTTGACAAGGTTAGAAAAATGAACACCAGATTGTTAGTTGGATTCAAAATTAAGTATTCCGGTACCTTTATAGACATTCCAAAAAACTAAAAATGAGTTGATCAAGGAAGATTTTTTGATTTGCTTGTTTATTTAAAATCTTAAGCATGTTCGTGACTTATCACTTCTTAAAGTTGTTTTAAACATTTTAAAATCGCATAAAAATGTAATCCAATGAATTAAGTAAAATACTGTGCTGGTCCTATTGCCCCGTTGGTCTAATGGTTTAAGTACCTCGGGGTTCGGGTTAAGTACCTCGGGCCGTGATCTCGGGGTCCTGGGTTCGATTCCCGGGTCGAGCAAAGTTATGTATCGAATTTTTCGAACATAGCTCGGGATTGTGATCACCAATCCGCATTAGGCAAGCGTGGTGATTAAGCCTAATCCCATCATAGTAGTGATGACTTGATTTCTATGATGGAGGCCTTTGCCCTGCATTGAGACGTGGTATAAGCTGATACTTTACTTTACTGTGCTGGCACCTACAACGACGACCTTTAAACAAACAACAACAAAAACAACTTAGCAAATGTCGAGGCAATCCGAACGCTAAACGTAGACGAGTGACATTTTGGGAACACGAAATTTTAAACCTAAATCAACGGATATTTCTCAATTCAAGAAATCACGAGAAAATCAGCCGCCTGTGCGAATATACCCCCGCCCAACAGCCCTTATGTAAATTTGCTCTTCGGCGAATTAATTTGGTCCATTTCGCCCAGTTTCGTAAGTCGTCCCGTCGCGTCGCAGCTAGCGGACGAATAAAAGCAATGATGGAGAAAAAAGACGCGTTAAGATGATTACTAGAGCTAAGCCTCGGAACTAATTTGTACACCGCCGCTCTGGCAAAAACGCAGCTTTAAATACCTGTTGTATTAGTGATTTTTACAAAATGTACTCATTGACTTCCAAAAATAGAACACTATAACTGAATACTACCTAAGTATTTTGTTTTATCAATCTTCTTTCAAGTTTTAAAAGGCCGGCAACGCATTAGCGATCTCTCTGATTTCGCGGATGTTTATGGGCGGCATTGATTAATTTCCCTCAGGTGACTTGCTTAGTCGTTTGTCGCCTCAAGCATAATAAAATAATACCTATAAATCGTGCATATCAATAAAAATGTCCCTTTTCATATTACTTTTGGCTGAAACCTGCGGACGAATAATATCTGACACTGTTTAGGTCATCTGATATTCATCTTTAACCCAAAAAATGAATCGAAGGATTTTTACCCCTTCAGTTATGATTATTTAAGGCTTGGGTTCAACCATTACTTTACCCATTAGGTACTCGTTGGCTTCTGGTTTGGCCTAATTTTGCGTTTCACTCGATAAGTAAATAAAATTAGGGGGAGTGTTAGTCAGAGTAAAAATACATTTTAATATGGTACTTAAAATTATGGATAACATCTAAATTTATCATCAAGCACGAGTGGAAAAGTCAGATATGAAATTCTCGTGCACTCGACATGGAAGTCGAATTTAGAGATATCATACATTCGTCCATAGAAATCTCTAACTCGACTTCAATGTTGCCCTGTAATGTTGCATTGATTACGTTTTTTACAAGATGATGAAACAGATGTTACTTTTTAACCGAATTAAAAAAGGAGGTTCTCAATTCGACATGTATATATATATATATATATTTTATGTTTTTTCGCCGATTACTTTGCCATTTATGAACCGATTTAGATGATTATTTTTTAGTTGGAAAGTAGATAGTCCCGGATTGGTACCATGATCAGGATATCAGGATCTGATGATGGGATCCTGGAAAACTTGAGGGGAACTCTCAAATTTTATAGGAACACGTAATGCTTTTGTATTTTTTTTTTTTCAAAACTGCACCAGCAAAAAAATGAAACACTAAAAGGCTTGAAAAAACACCTCAAAATAAAAATAACATTTTATAACAGTACATTCGAGAAAAGGTGTTACCGAAGTCTTTCGTGGTTTTTGAAGGCGGTTTAATTTCGCAGAATTTTTTTTTTCTTAAGTAGCTAACTAAGTTAATCAATGACTCAGATTGCAGCAGCAGAACTGCGTGAGTAACGCCGCGGGCGCAGCCTAGTTATTTATAAAAGGGTAATCCTGTATATTTCGATAATGAGATTGCACATTCTTCTGATGTCCATCGTCATAATAAAAATCCGTAAGCATCGTGGGTAGGATGGAAGGGATTACAGCAGAGTGCACCCAATAACGCCTGAGGCTCAACTCTAGTTTGCCGTCGTCAGAGTTGGTCGGCGCTCGAAGCCTGAAGTTAGGGGCTGTATGATAGCGGGCTGGTGACTCGTGTACTCGATATTTGTGAGGACATGATACAATTGACTGTCACTCACAGAACAGAAGCAAAATTCTCAGCCCACTCGAACAAAGTTCACAATCGAAAAAAAGTTCGTAGTTAGATTTTTTTTCGAAGGAAACTTAATTTGTCTATTCTCAGAACTTCACAATCGAAATAGTTCGAATGAACGTCGCTCGAACTACGTTCGAACACTTCCGAGTGCTAAGGACCGGTAGAAGTCAGAGTTCGTATACGAATTTACTTGTCAAACTTCATTTTGAGTTTATCTAACAAAAATACTCACAGAGTACTTTATTATATAGGAAAATGTAACTGTTACTGGGTGTCACAGAATTTTTTTTTGTTTGTGATTTTTTTGCTCTTGTTATGGCGTTTAATTCTTTTAGCTTCAGATTTATTGAAAGTTGAAGTAAATTTTCCCAACCGGAGCCTTTGTTCCGGGCTGGCAATTTTTTTTATGTTGCACGTTTTCCATCTCTTTTTCAAACTTTTCACCAAAACAAACAAATAAAATGGAATTTTAAATTTTGAGATGATAAAATTTTACGTTGACTTTGGCGCGTTCCGTTTGACCTGATCAGCTGACACAGCACACGAAATATTCAAATATTAAATGTTTTAATAATATTTAGTAAATTATTAGACATACTAAGAAAAATTAATAGCTTTATCAAAATTCATGACAATAACTTATATGATGGATATTAAATTTGGCCGCTGCAGCATTTTCAAAAATGAAGTCCTGCATGCAGTACCCATGGTTATAATGGAACGTTAAAAATATTGTCTATGATACGTTTGACTTCGTAGTTCGATCGTGAACTGTTTTATTGGTGCTGAGAGTAGAGTTTATGTACACCATTCGAACTTTTGCAGTAGAATCGGAACATTCGTATACGAACTACCACACGGAAAAAGTTCGAGTGGCCTGAGAATCGTATCCTAGAATATCTTCTTGGACCTTATTCGACTAACTTAGGCCGAGTATTGTGGAATACTATTCCTCCCTTAAGCCTCTTGATATATATTTTTTTATTATTCTCACAACATCTCATACATTGACCTGATTCCGTACTAAGTAGCGTAAGCACTTGTGTTCCAGATATCAGATAACAGAAGAACACAAATATAATACTTAAATACATATAGGTATTACATCTAGACACTGAACAAATACAAGTGTTTATCGCACGAATGTTTGTCCAGGATGGGGATCGAATCCACAACCCCTGGCGTAAGAGGCAGGGTCACTAGCAATTGCGCCATCCGGTCAATCTAAAATTATTGTCTCGCTTTTTTGATAATGTCGAAACGCATGCGCGTGCGATGACGTGTTGCCAGGTGTTGTGGTGTTGTTGAAGCGATTCGCAACCTTTACACCACCAGACTCCAGTGATGAAGGACACCAAATAGAAAAATAGAATGCGAGAAAACGAAACCTAACCACTTCCGTGTTGAAAAACTTCAAACAAAAATTCAAAGAATTTATCTCCCCCTCTACAACATCCCCCCCACGTCACCCCGCTATGTGTAACGCCCCGGTTCGTCCGCTGTTCTCTTATTGTTGCCGGTAACGTATCGATGTTGCTTGTTTTAGGGTTTTAATAAAACTGCAGGCGGATTCAACTACGTAGTCACTAGTTTGAAACAAACGGTAACTTTTATTTCTTCGTACTAATACGATCGGAACTTGCTCTTGCGCGCAAGAAATCAAATAGTATTTGTTTTTTTTTTATTTGATGCAGCAGGTTTTACACTGGATTATTTCACATAGAGGTAGAATTAAAAAATCTAGGGTTGCGTGGTCCAGTTCAAAATCAACTTACATCTTAGACCACCGTCGTCACTTTCCATTAGATGAGATGATTTTCAGAGGCTTCGCTGTTTTATTTTTATGCTAAAGATTTAGATAAAGATTTCTTTATTAGCCATAGAACAGAAAATTCACAAATAGGATAAATTCTGTAGCCAACAAGGCCCAACCTCAGCATTTGCTGCAGTGACCGAAGCCGCCGCAGCGCTGGTTTTCAAGCTGAGCCTTGGGCAAAGTAAATGCACACATACACACAGCAAAAATAATAATAACTTATTACCTACTTAAGGTACTAAATACAAAAGAAAGAAAAATAGAAAAAATAACAAAAAAAAAATCGTGAAACGAAGGAACATACATCAGTTCCTCAGTGTTCTGTGGAACGGTTTGGCTGCAGTATTTCCGGCCGGTTACGACTTAGAGACCTTCAAGAGAAGAGCGTACTCTTTTTTAAAAAGGAAAGCTACATATTAGCGATTTCTCTGATTCGCGGATTTTCATGGGCGGCTTTAATCACTTCCTATCAGGTGACTCGATGCTCGTTTGCCCACCTTTAGCATAAAAAAAACACATAGTAATGAAAATAGATTTAAGCATTATGGAGGAATAATAAATAAAATAAAATAATAAATTATGATGGTATATTATGACAAACAAGTAAGAGGGGCACCAAATGGTAAATACCTACCGTCGCCATAGATAATCTACGGAATCAGAGGAGGCTCAATCCTGGGGAAAGGGGGGCTTAAAGGTTGGCAGCGCACTTTTGCCTCCACTGGTGTCGCGGGTGCACATGGGCGGCGGCAATCGCTTACCATCAGGTGATCCGTCTGCTCGTCTGCCACCTATGACATTAAAAAAACCCTGAATATAAACTCGAGCATTCTTGAGAGAGAAAATTAAGAAACTACCTTCAACCCTCAACCACACCACTGAGGCCGTAGGGGTAAAAGTAGATAGTTAAATAATTTGAATACCCTGCAGGTGAGCCACGTGTAAGCAGTCCCAGTCGTACACGAAACCTTAATAAACTTCCCAGAAAGTTTTTTGTATAATTGAAACAACTTTTTTGTTTCCACAGCGGCCGACCTCACTTTGCCTATGAGTATTTTCAGTGTTGCCAAGGATAACATTTTGATAGGTTCTCAGTTATTTTGCCGTGTCTCTAAGGCATTGTGGTATTGCTGCAGCCATAGAATAATAAAAAGACTAGAAGGATAGTTTCCTTACTGCTGTCACCTCAAATTTGTACGTAGTATCAACATAAAAATTCTAATTAATGTTACCAGTCACAACATATTTCCCTAAAACATGGGAAATGGTTCTTGTAGTAACTGTACTGACTGATTCAGGTCACTGAATTGAAATACCAGGTCGCGCCGCGACTTCAGTTTTAAATGGAATTCGATTTTGGGTAAAAGGTGCGATCTTGGATTCAATAGCTTTAAATATGAGACTTTTACCCTCACTCTTACCGAGGTGTCGTAAAAGGCGACTAAGGTAAAGCTGCTGGCATGATCATCAGCACCCAGAGAAGGAAAACTCTGCATTTATATCGAAACCCTCGCCAACCCGTCTGCCAAGCGTGGTGAGTATGGCAATTACCCCTCATGTGATTGAGGGAGGCCCGTGCCCCAGCAGCGGGGACTTAAATGGGCTGACGATGATGATGATGATGATGAGACTTTTATTGAGTTTAATGTAAACAGCGGGGTTGAATTGTGGTTTTAGGCAACACTGTAGGCAGGGTTATTTGTTCGGGCAACTTGCGACCTTTTTCGACGTGCGCGGTAAAGTTGGCGCATGTTTGTAGTGTTAGCGACCAAGGGGATAACAGCTCAATAAGTTGCCCAACAAAATAATATTCGTAAATTGTTTTGTAAAGGGCGAAATTGGGAAACAAAGTTATCTACAGCTTTACCACAGAGACTAAAACATTGACCGGAAACTTACTACTTTATGAGGTAAATAATAAAACCTTGTTTTACGAATAGTGTTGGCGACCATCAACATGTTTTAAAAATGAATTCCTCATGAATACCATTTCTGAGAACCTAAAACGTAAAGGAGGGGAACTCCGATTTGTTAGTAAAAAAAGGAGACTCCTATGTTTGGATACGACAGATATATGCTAGTGCGTCACGGGAAGGTTTTGTTATAAGCCACCAGTTTAGATGGAGATTTCGAAAACTTAAAAAAAGAGTGTATGAGAGCTCCCCCATGGACACTCAACCACCTACTCTTCGGTTTAGAGCCCAAGATACCTACGCTTGAACAATGATTCAGGAATTTTGGCGGTCTGGCAAATTACAAAGATGCGACTACCCTCTGATTTACGCAGCCCTTTGACAGGAGAACCAGATCAACAGAATCATGTGCCGTGTGAGTGAGGTTACCGGAGGCCCAATGGGGGGGGGAAGGGGAAAAGGTTGGCAGCACACTTGTGACTCCACTGTTGTGCGCGTGTCCATGGGCGGCGGAATTGCTTACCATCAAGTGATCCGTCTGCTCGTCTGTCACCTCTCATATAATTTTTTTTTATCATGGTTAAGTTAACTCATCCGAAACCTGTAGGTTACAAGTCGCGAGGTAATTTACTCGTATGACTTAGCGTCGTCGCATGCGACGTAAGTCACAGTCGCCTTTTAAGACGCATGAAGTTACCTTATTTTTGAATCGTTCGATTTCGATGTTGCCAATATAATACGGTAAACTAACATTCTAACCCCTCCATGCAGAATTTTACAAAAACCGGTAACTTCCACATTGCAAACGGAACGCAAAAACCATAGACTATTGGCTGAATATAAAAATCTTCGCTTTTTTGTCACAAAAAACTATGAATGTCACATTGTGTCAACTGTCAAAACCAGTCAAATCAAAGTTTTGAAATTTAAATATTTTGTTTGTGCTTGTTGCTATTGACAACTATTTTGACGTTGCTTTTACCGCTCGCTTTAAGTCACTCGACCAACGAGTGGGTGGGGTCACTCGTTACAGTCGAATGATTAAAAAATGCTGAATATCGTATGTCGAAGGAAAATCTGTAGAAATCGTGCGCTCGTCACGACGCAAAGTCATACGAGTAAATCAAAAATAGGTCTCCTGGTCCTCAAAGGAATTGTCAATTCTCAGCAGTCGACCTGTTTAGACAACGAAATATTATGTAAATATGTGTAGGTGTTTGTGTAAATTACAGGGCATATTATGCTTAGTAGTTTAAACAAACTTGCGCTTGTCTTCTCAGACAACATACTATGTTGTTTTGCGAAGACAAGAAGGGTTTGCTTGGACCATGAGGTATTATATGGTACTTATAAGTCTGATAATTACAATGAAATGACTGCCGTAAAGCACCTGCATCCTGGTTTAAAACAATTAAGGCACCAAATACAGGTTCATCAATTGATCTTATATTTATAAAATAAAGTCGTCTTAGTTACACTTTTTATAACTCAAGAATGACAGATCCTTTTTGGCTAAAAATTGGTGGAGAAGTAGCTTAGAACCAGGGGAAGGACATAACGGGTGATTTTTTAAGAGCTTGAGAACTTTTTTAAAGAACCGATGAGATTTTGCAAATTTTATGCGTTTTAGCATAAAATTTGCAAAATCTCATCGGTTCTTTATTTTAAACGTTAGATTGGTACATGACATTTACTTTTTGAAGATAATTTCATTTAAATGTTGACCGCGGCTGCGTCTTAGGTGGTCCATTCGGAAAGTCCAATTTTGGGCAACTTTTTCGAGCATTTCGGCCGGAATAGCCCGAATTTCTTCGGAAATGTTGTCTTCCAAAGCTGGAATAGTTACTGGCTTATTTCTGTAGACTTAAGACTTGACGTAGCCCCACAAAAAATAGTCTAAAGGCGTCAAATCGCATGATCTTGGTGGCCAACTTACCGGTCCATTTCTTGAGATGAATTGTTCTCCGAAGTTTTCCCTCAAAATGGCCATAGAATCGCGAGCTGTGTGGCATGTAGCGCCATCTTGTTGAAACCACATGTCAACCAAGTTCAGTTCTTCCATTTTTGGCAACAAAAAGTTTGTTAGCATCGAACGATAGCGATCGCCATTCACTGTAACGTTGCGTCCAACAGCATCTTTGAAAAAATACGGTCCAATGATTCCACCAGCGTACAAACCACACCAAACAGTGCATTTTTCGGGATGCATGGGCAGTTCTTGAACGGCTTCTGGTTGCTCTTCACTCCAAATGCGGCAATTTTGCTTATTTACGTAGCCATTCAACCAGAAATGAGCCTCATCGCTGAACAAAATTTGTCGATAAAAAAGCGGATTTTCTGCCAACTTTTCTAGGGCCCATTCACTGAAAATTCGACGTTGTGGCAGATCGTTCGGCTTCAGTTCTTGCAGGAGCTGTATTTTATACGGTTTTACACCAAGATCTTTGCGTAAAATCTTCCATGTGGTCGAATAACACAAACCCAATTGCTGCGAACGGCGACGAATAGACATTTCACGGTCTTCAGCAACACTCTCAGAAACAGACGCAATATTCTCTTCTGTACGCACTGTACGCATTCGTGTGGTTGGTTTAATGTCCAATAAAGTAAACTGAGTGCGAAACTTGGTCACAATCGCATTAATTGTTTGCTCACTTGGTCGATTATGTAGACCATAAATCGGGCGTAAAGCGCGAAACACATTTCGAACCGAACACTGATTTTGGTAATAAAATTCAATGATTTGCAAGCGTTGCTCGTTAGTAAGTCTATTCATGATGAAATGTCAAAGCATACTGAGCAAATAATAATAAATGAAAATCATAACCTCAAAAAATCTGAGCAAATACTAATGCATGAAAATCCTAACCTCAAAAAAATCACCCATTAGAATAGTTTTAATCCGAAAAACCGCCCAACAGCTAGTCGGACTCGCCCATAAAGGTGTCCGTAGAAGCAAGTAGCAGATATATGGAAGGTAAATTGCGGTTTACGGTTTATAACGTATCAAAAAAAACTACTTGCTAGAGACAGTTCAAACCAATTTTCGTTGTTGTTAATGTATTTCATATATATATTTTTAAATTTTATAATTCTTTTATTATAGAAGTTAGAGGGGGTAGCACTATTTACCACTTTGGAAGCGTCTCTTGCGCAAAGTATTTAGCTTAGAATTTTTTTTATTTGAAACCTCAGAGGCTTGCTAAATCAAGGCATATTTCCCTTGTACTTGTATCAGTTACATCACTATTGTTTGTTATGGAGTATCGATCTCCCATGGCGAAGGCTGAGTTATGGACCTGATACGCGGTTGTAAGTTTTACGACGGAGTTTACTAATTTTTTATGGCTCTATCTGGTGATGGTGGCAGTCAAGGTCAACATGTACAGTTTTCGTGTATTTTTACCTTATTATGGCCTCAACAATAGATCAGTTATCTACGGAGAACTCTTTTGGGCAAGGAGCTTTGTCACAGTAGATATATACGCTAAAGCAGTATGGACACTACGAACAAACGCTGAATATGACGCACGCACACAAACAGACTCTTACACGGATTCTAAGGTCCCATCGGAGTACATAGCTGGAACTAAATTCATTGTTGTCGGTTTTGCTCGAGTGCCGTTAAGAATAGGTAGGTGGTGGACCTAAGAGGAATTCTTAGTAATTTTATCGAAATTTACTTATTTGCTGTAATAAACTTATTTAGGGGGGTCAGATAGGAGGGGATTTGGATATGGGGGGATGTGATATTATTTACTTAAATATCATTAATTCTAATATCAAACACGCACCAGATGATCCATGTTACACCCCTTGATCACGTCTTTCCATGATTCCGTAAAAATTGATTCATCCATTTTCGCGTACAAAAACGGACCCAACATACAAATGGTATTCCAGCTATGCACAAGCATAGTTATTTAATCAATAGTATAAGTGTTTGCCGAGAGATTTTAACCCCGAAATTGTTTAAAGTACATCCGGTTTAGTAGCTAAAAATTAAAATCGATTGGCGTCGCTAGTGTTCCCTACCCGTCCCCTAACCTTTAAATTAACTTAAAATCTAGTGTGTGTGTAAAGGGGGGGTCCCCTTGCCCTGATTAAATAAAAATATTATTTTAAACTTAACTGCTTGTTTGTCAGTACATGAACTATAAAACAATGGTTCAAGTACTGACAATCAAACCTATTCGCAAACATGTTTAGGATGGTGTTGCGGCTGCCCCGAACCCTGCGCACCAGGGATGTGCGTGCACCGCTCCGCATGGTTGTGTAGAAACAATCCACCCGCGGCTCTGCGAAGTGTCTAGGCAGCCCCATCAGCACCCTAAACGCATTATTGTACTGTGCGCTGTACTGTTTCTGTGATATAGCGGCGAGCAGTCAGCGACCCTTGTGTGTGTCTGCGAGCTGCCTGGCACTCCTGTTGCAAATGAACAGCGTTTGAGAAGCGATTTCTCAAAGAGTACACAACGAACTGGTCGTCTCTTTCCGAAGTGCAGCGACGTGTACCGGACCCATGTCGCCGGATATAGCCACCGGTCTCTAATAAGCGCTGGTGGACTCGAACCGAAAAACCCTCAGATTCAGTTGCCGGGCGACATCACACTGCCGCACCCCTGCTTGCAGTAGTGCAACCACTTGAGCGGCCTCAACAGCTGTAGTATCCATTTCCGGATGTTCTTTCTTCAGTAAAATCAGTGCGTGTGTCCTCTTCAACGGTATAAACGAATGACCCACATTGACCCCGTGTTGATCCCTTTATACCAACAAAAGGTAGCGCAACTCGCGACTCTCACGAGCTGCAAAATGTTTTATTTAATATAATGAAAAATAACGTTTTAATTAAGTTAATTAATACGACTGCATGTGCATATCAAGAGTTAATGACATTTTTAACGTAATTTTCTTTGAGGTTTTTTTGACGCCTAGTGTAAAATAACTGAGGGATCTTTAATTAAGTATTTATGAGCCTGTATTCGACTTGAATTGTGAGACAGCTATGAAATTTTGAAATATTCATTAGAAGTCGCATTGCAAAAAACCGACTTAAACAAACAAACACATCAAAAATTAAAAAATAGTTCTTCAAATTCACATGGGACCACCCTTGTGATTATTTACGCAACAAAAAAAGAATCGTTCAAATCGGTTCATAATCGGCGAAGATTTCGCAGAGAAAAGGGTACACCCCTAAAGTTCTATCCTTGGGGGTGAAATATTTTCTTCAAATTCGCATGAAACCACCCTTTTGATAATAATACCTATTCAAGAAAAAAATAATCGTTCAAATTGGTTTATAATCGGCGAAGATATTGCGTATTAAAAAGTTCATCCATGTTTTTTTTATTATTAAATTTAAATGGGACCACCCTTGTGGTATTACCTTCATAATTGGGGGAGTTATCGCGTAACAAACATAGAAAAAAAACATACGGATCGAATTGAGAACCTCATCCTTTTTTTGAAGTCGGTTAAGAGCAGGATACTTTTCTAAAATCAATACATAATGTTCATTCGATATCAAAGAAGTATGTATACTTTAGGAAAAGATATAGGAGGAAGTAAACCCTCCTAAGTAATTCATGGTTTATGTGTATTTATGAGCACGCAAAATATTCCGTTCGCCTCATTGAAGATTGTTTTGCAAACTGGCCCCTCCCCGGCTGCCCTATGTACTCGTGCTAGCTAGTATAAACAATAAAATATATACACAGTGAATTGTGTACCAGTAAATACACCGGGCAGTTTGGCTATGAAATTGGTTAAATTGGTGAAATTGGTTTGGTGAACAAAAAATTCTAAAATTTCTTATCTACCCCTAAACGATTAACAAATACAACACAGTAGTTACATACATAGTTTGCCGGATGGCGCATTTGTTAGTAACCCTCTCTCATACGCCAGAGGTTGTGGGTACATATCCACCTTATGCAAACATTCGTTTGTTTGCTGCTGTTTGTTCAGCAGTGTCTAGGTGTAATATTGTAATTTATCTATTATCTGACATCCGTAACACAGAGGCTTACGCTACTAAGTACTGAATCAAGTCAATGAGATGTTGTATGAATTTAATTAGATTTTCACATGATGGGTATGAACTACTTACTTACTCGCTGGCTTAGCGACCCAAACCGAGTCTTAGCCGAAACAAGTACTTCTTGACGGTCATAGGTATAAAACTGAATTTTACATAGACAGCGTAACCTGTGGAGGCAAAATTAAAATAAAATGTTACATTATTACGTCTTCTGAGATCTATCCCCCAAGGGGACGATTGGGAGCTGAAATCTATAAGCAGTCTGATACGAGTAGTTTACATCAAAAAGGCAATCCCCTTCAGCCTCGAGGCTTCACTAAATAATCCTGAAGTCCTAAGATAAATATTGTGAGCTAGAAAATCCGCTTTTTACTTCGCAAAAGCGGTCTGTATTTCTTAGGCAACCTACACATTACGTGAGGACAACCTGTATGGTTTCAAGTTCCATTTATTGAATTGGAATCGTCCAAAACGTAAAAAAAATACAGTTGAAGTTCATTATCGTTATCAGCAATAGAATAGTGTTAACAGACCAGATTTTCTTAAGTTATCACGATTAATCGTCGTCGTTAAACGACCTCTCTGACGTAATGTCTATGGGACAACCGCAATTGCGCAGCCGCTATAATTTTGTGCCCAAACACAGAATATCCTGAGTTCGGCGGACCTGGGGAAACTCGCCTGGAAATAACTAGTCTCAGAATTTCAAGATATTTTTGCTGGTCAGTGGTGTCTGGGTGTGCTGTGGCCAGCTAATAGGTACCTCCTCATAGTATTGGTCAGTGTGAATTCTCTGACGCACTTATTTTTACATCTAGGTAGAAACTGAAAGACATCGACAACTCCTACACATACGGAACGTGTTGAGTATGAAGGCGTGGCTGCGTCCCGCCCCCGCGCCCCGCGCACCCGGCTTCGCACGATGCAATCACGGGATAATAATAAAAGTAGTGTGCTAACAGCCAGCAAGCGTTTTACTCGTGCGCCCGCGTCCTTATATCCCCCAAATATCTATCAGTGGCGACGACCTAACCTACCCGCGTTGTGTAAGATAATATATTGAGTAAATATAATATATACATAAAATGTCTAACGCAAATTTCGGCGTTTTAAATAGCTTCGACCATAACGTCCAGTGTTGGAAGACATATCAAGGTCGGCTTAAGCAATATTTCATTGCTAATGACATCGGGGATAAAGCCGATCCTACGGGCGCAAAAAGAAAAGCAATACTGCTGAGCGCACTCACCGAGGGGACCTATGACCTCGTAACGAATCTAGCGTTGCCGAAGGATTTGGAGGTGGTCCCGTATGAAGACATATTGCAACTCCTAACCAATCACTTCACCCCGAAGCGGGTTGGTTTCGGTGAGCGTCACAATTTTTATGCCGCCACACAACAACATGGTGAAACACACGCGCAGTGGGCTGCGAGGTTACGGGGATTAACCGCCCATTGCGAGTTTACGAACGTAGAAGAGATGCTGCGTGACAAATTCATCATGGGAATGTTGCCGGGACCAGAGAAGGAGAAGCTATATGCCTTTAAGCTGTCGGAGTTAACGCTGGTAAAGGCATTGGAGTACGCGCAGAGCCAGGAGTGCGCCCGCGCGGTGGCCGCGAGCAGCGCGGCGGCCGGCGCGGGGCCCGGCGGGGCTGCGCGCGCCACCGACTTGCAGCTTTTCAAGATTACTAAGGGCGAAAGTGTTAAAGTGAAGTGCGGGGTTTGTGGTTATTCGAACCACAAAGAGTCCGAATGTAAATTTAAAAACTATGAGTGCCGAAAGTGCCGCAATAAAGGCCACTTACGTAGAATGTGCACGAAAGTGAAGTACGTAGAAGTGGATGGCGGTGATAAGGGTGAGGATGACGATGACGGTAAGTTTTTTTACATACGATCAGTGCGCGGAGAACCTATGGTGGAATCGATTACTATAAATCAAAAAATTATTCAATTTGAAATTGATAGTGGCTCAGGGGTAACGGTTATTTCAGAGCAGTTTTACAAGTCTCATTTTAAGGATGTACCATTAACAACCGCGCGAAAACGGCTGGTAACGTATACAGGTAGGCATATCGAGTGCGTAGGGGTCGCGCGCCTCCCGGTGTCGTACTTGGAACAGACACACGAGCTCGATATTCATGTTGTGCGAGATGGCGGGCCTCCCTTGTTGGGTCGGGACTTTATTTCACGGTTCAACCTGCAGCTTTTACCAGTTAATTATTGTGAACAGGATTCGGGCATGTTCTTAAGTAAATTGCAACAAAAACACTCACAGCTATTTTCAGATAAATTAGGCACCTTTAATAAATATAACATTAGATTATTAATGCAGGATAACGCGAAGCCAATTTTTTTCAAAGCTCGCCCGATTGCATTCGCATTACGCGATAAGGTGGAAAAAGAAATTGATAGGTTGGTCACATTAGGGGTCCTTGAACCCGTGGAATACTCTGAGTACGCATCGCCGGTGGTACCCGTCTTGAAACGTAATGGGTCGGTAAGATTATGTGCTGATTATTCAGTAAGTCTCAATAAGCAGCTGCTGGTTGAGAAGTACCCTCTTCCCACGGTCAACGAACTATTTTCAAAGCTACATGGAGCGCAGGTGTTCAGTAAAATTGATCTGTCAATGGCTTATAACCAACTTTTACTGGATAGCGAGTCGCAAGCTCTAACATGTATAAATACCCATCGCGGGTTATACAAATATACGCGTCTAGTGTTCGGTTTAGCCAGCGCGCCAGCCATATTCCAGCGCGTGATGGAAAATGTGCTCTCGGGGCTGGAAGGGGTCCTATGTATGCTTGACGACGTTTGTATTTTTAGTTTGGATAAGAAGTCGCACTTAGAGAGACTTAACGCAGTATTCAAACGCTTAGAAGACTGTGGGTTCACCCTTCAAAAAGAAAAATGTGAGTTTTTTAAGGAGGACATCGGCTACTTGGGTCACATTATCTCGAAAGAAGGCATTAAAAAAGCACCAGAAAAGGTGAAAGCAATGACTGATGCGCCGGTTCCATCAAATGTTAGTCAATTGCAGTCTTTTCTGGGTCTAGTTAACTACTACAGAAATTTTGTACCCAACGCATCATCTGTTCTTAGCCCATTATATGACCTTTTAAAAAAGGGCTGTAAATGGAATTGGACTCAAGAACATGATTTAGCTTTTCAAACGATAAAAGATCTGCTCACCTCAGAACAAACCCTAGCTCATTTTAACCCGGAGGCAAAGATTATTTTGACTGTAGACGCGTCACCAAGTGGGCTGGGAGCTATATTATCACAGGTTGATGCAGATGGTGTTGAAAGGCCTATATCATTTGCTTCACGAACCTTAAACCCCGCTGAAAAAAGATATGCACAAATACAGAAAGAGGCAACTGCTATCATTATGGGGTACGTCGCTTTCACCAATACTTATACGGAAGGTCCGAACCGTTTATATTGCGCACGGATCATAAGCCGTTGATATCGATTTTCGGACCTTATAACGGTATACCCGAGGTATCGGCGAATCGACTACAACGTTATGCATTGTTCCTTAGCGCATACAACTACAAAATTGAGTACATACGTAGCGGCGATAATAATGCAGATTATTTATCGCGCGCGAGCTTGCTTGAGCCGACCGGGCCGCCCGGGTCCCGCCAGCATAACGCGTGCGCGTGCACCGAACGTTGCGGCGAGAGCGAGACGACATGCGACCGCGCGACCTACGTGTGCTTTGTAATGAACGGAACGATGCCGGTAACTTTAGGCAAGGTGCAAGAAGCGACGCGCAATGATATGGTTCTAAGTCGTGTAGCAAGTTCTATTCTAAATGGGTGGCCACCTAAAATGACTGATTTAAAATTGAAGCCTTTTTATCTGTGTAGAAATCAGTTATCTTTAGAAAGGGGTTGTGTTATGAGAGGGCACAAGCTGGTTATACCACAGAGTTTACAGGGAACAATTTTAAAGGAACTTCATTCATCCCATTTAGGGATTGTAAAAACTAAAGCCGAAGCCAGGTCAAGGTTTTGGTTTCCGGGTATAGATCAAGCGTTGGAAAGAATGATAAGCTCTTGTGATGTGTGTATGCAGTTACGGCCGTCACCGCCCCGCGCACCCCCTTCGTCCTGGGAGTACCCCGCTGGCGCCTTCCAACGCATTCACATTGATTTCTTAGGACCAATTAAAGGCTGCGTATATTTAGTGATCGTTGACGCGCACAGTAAGTGGGTAGAAGTTTACAACATGAATCAAGCAACCTCATCCAGCGCGGTCATAGAAAAGATGTGCGATTATATGTCGAGATTCGGAATGCCGAAAACGTTAGCGAGTGATAATGGTACAGCCTTCTGCTCTTATGAGTTTGAAAATTTTTGTTCTTCTAATGGCATATCTCACATTACTTCTCCAGTTTATCACCCGGCAAGTAATGGCCAAGCGGAGAGTTTTGTTAAGGTGGTTAAAAAAGGAATTAAATCTTGTCTTTTATCTAATTGTAATTCAAAAGAGATAAAGATAAAAATTACTCCGGTATCTTATGGATTATAGAAATTCAGTCCATACCACCACGGGTTTATCGCCGGCGGAAATGGTGTTCGGTCACAAATTAAGATCCAGGTTAGACCTCATAGATCCGGCGCCGTTGTCGCCCTCATCACCGCCATCTGTTTATAATCGTGTGTTAAATAAGCAGTGTTCGCGATCTAAATTGAATGGATGTAATAAAACTACAAGGTTTAATGCAAATGATCATGTTCTATTTAAAAAATTTGCTAACAAAAATGCTTACAAATGGTGTAAAGGCACAATTATAACAAGATTAGGAAATGTTACGTATATGGTGAAAGATCCAAACAGTTCAGAATGTTTTAAAAGACACAAGAATCAATTGGTTCTTGATAAGGGTGTCCGTAACAATATAGTGATAGAAGGACCTAATAATACTGACATACCTGGTCATGACCCATCATCTGAGACTCTATCGCCGGCGCCGCCAGTATTCGGCCCTACATCTCCAGCAGTGTCATCTCGGTTCGAGTTAGAGTACTCACCGGATAGTGGCTTAGCCAGAGGGAGGAGGACTGAGTCGTATGTCCCAGCAACGCCATTACTGGAAGAGAGCGTTAGAGATGGTCCTGGAAATGACATACCTGCCGTTCGAGATATAATTGTAGATAATGCTACAGCGAGAGATTTAGAACCAGATGATGAATTCCAGGACGCAGTCGATTTGAATAGTCATCAGAGGGACGTGCGAGTGGAAAAGCAGGGCTCTAGTAGATTGTTACGGAATCGCCCAAGGGTAGATTATAAGAGGTTTTATTAATATTAGCTAATCGTAGTTCTTATTTAGAATATAAACTAGAGGGAGGAGTGTTGAGTATGAAGGCGTGGCTGCGTCCCGCCCCCGCGCCCCGCGCACCCGGCTTCGCACGATGCAATCACGGGATAATAATAAAAGTAGTGTGCTAACAGCCAGCAAGCGTTTTACTCGTGCGCCCGCGTCCTTATATCCCCCAAATATCTATCAGAACGCAATTCACCGATACCCGTACTAGGAAAGGAAATTACTGACTTCTGTATAACCCTGGCCAGCTGTGGTGAAAGGTATACGCTAGTTTCAAGTGCTTGCTGTAAACAGCATCTTTTGCAAACAACTTAAACAAGTCACGTAGTGACTTTAAAAATGACAATTTGGCACCAGTGCCAGATATTGAGAGCAAATCATGACACATGGCAAGAACACATTATGGCAAATAATCGACCAGCTTAAGGCTGGAAACGTATTCTCAAGCTTTGAGCAAGATGTGTGGATGCATTTCCAGGGGGGCAATTCATCCTCGCACATCTCTACTGTATTGATTACCATTACTACCATTCGTTAATGAATGGTAATAAACGAACACAGCAGTGAACGAAAGAAACTGCGTTTAGTGCAGCTCTGGTAGAAACGGCTTAGCTGGACGAAGTTCTTGTATATACACAACAAGATAGCGATGGAGTATAGAGAACTGCTACACATCCTGACGCCATGCGCCACTCATCTGCAGACCGACCCAACACGCACATATTTGGGAGAAAGGTTCACTCCGTCTCACAACTCCTCTACATGTCTTCGTTCGTGCCTCATTTTCCTGACATCTCTGGTGGAAACGCAGCCTTATTTGAAGGTCTCGTACCTGATAATTAGTGCCATGTCTACCCGCGACAGGGTGCAACGCAGTAGGTAACAGCTGTCTGGTCTCGCCTTGCGCCCGTCACCAGAGGCGACAGATATGAAATTAAAATAGTTTATTCAATTTAGGTCCATACAGAACACTTATGAATGTCAACATGTTTACCACTGGTTCGGAATGTAGTTTTCTGCCAAGAAGACACCAGCAAGAAACTCAGCAGTTACTTTTAAAAAAAAATGTTTTACAAAATGTCACCATTAACATAAAAATATAGTACAATTTTTGTGTTACTAATTATTGTCACTTAAAAATAGTCTATTTTATAATAGCCTTTCTTCATTAAACAGTTTTTATATACAATTTAAACTTATGTGTTGGGCAAGTCAATAATAATTCTGAGGTAAACATTTTTATGCTCAATCCTATAAATGAACTGCCAACCTTATGGAGCCTGATATTTGGAACGGCAAGTCTGTGCTTATTTCTGGTGTTAAGGCTGTGACAGTCAGACTTCTTCGAGAACAGATGGAGATTCTTATGTACGTACATAAGGCAATCAAGGATGTCTTGAGAAGCCACGGTAAGTACCTATGTCGATTTCTTTAAACAAATCTCTAAGGGAGTCGCGCGAGCTAAGGCTATAAATGGCGCTTAATTCAATTCACATATTTTTTACGATATAATCAAAGCAGCGGTGAAACAAAACAATTTTATCATTCATATTTAAGCATGTATGAGCGTCCTACTTAATTTAATGTATTATTGATAATTAATCTAAAATTTGTTCAAAATGTAGTTGAGATTAGTTCAAAAACAAGATAAAAATATACACACGTACTTACATCTAAGAAAAACATTAAAAAAAACAGTATATTTTGAAAAATTGTTAAAGTTTGAAACAATTTGCAATTTTATTTATTGTTACTGGGATTTAAAAGAAAACTTAGCCTCTTTAATACAAATGAAAACAGTCTTGTACTATATTTTTTTTTATCAAAAACAGTTTTACTGATTACATTAACCGCACAAAAACGTTGATTACACAATTCCAGTAAGTTTATTTTATTTTCCTTTGTTTCTTTAGCGTGAGTGTGACCCACTCATTTCATTTTAAAATATTACTGAGACAGGTACTTATAAAGTTACGTATTGTGATGTGAATCGTCTGCTTTCTATTACTAACATATATTGCACATTATTATAATGTTAATTACGTACTGGATTTAAGCTGCCGTCGTTGATCCTAACATTTTAGCACTATAACATCATAACGTAAAACATAAATGCATAATAAAAACACCTACATACCTTAGTTACATTTATTTGATTGGGATTAGTTTTTATTGTTTATGCTAGAGGCGGACAAACAAGCAAGCGAGTCACCTGACGGAAAGTAATCAACGCCGCCCATGAACATCCGCGAAATCAGAGAGATCGCTAATGTGTTTCCGGCCTTTTTAAAAAAGAATAGTAGTTACACGCGTTTGTTATTTAAACAATCTATGCGATAAATTTACAAGTAGAATGTGATATTTTTCATGTTTTTCCTGTTCTATGAGAGTCACATTTAATACAACCTTTGAACACCCGTGATTTTTTTGCAAGGTATATGTATGATTTAAATAAAATACAACATCAGGTCAACGTATGAGATGTTGTGGGAATTATTATTATTATTATTATTATTAAATACAAATTTTATCGTCGTATTAAGATTGGCTTACTTTTAATTACATTGATTTATTATCAATGTTTTTTTTATATACATGTTATCAATATGTACAATGATGCAAACTATATAGATTTAAGTTTAATGCAAATATAACGTTGTTAGTTGAGCGCTTATCATAAATGCTTATGATTTTTAAAGATTAAATATACGTTCAGTTGAATCGCATTATTTTCAGTAATCAGTCTGTCTCAAATTATGAACCCGGGACATAATATTAAATTAAATACGGCAGCTTCAGATATAACAGATCACCTACTATCCCATTATGTTCCGATAGATGAATGTAGCTGTGGTGAAACATGACGCGAGTAATTACTACTTCAAGCAATATTAACTGATTAATTTAGTAGAAAGCCTCAGATATGTTTATCAAGAATTCTGATCGAAAATGAGCCCAATTCTCGTACTCGTGATATTTTGAAAGCATGGCGGATATCACCTTACAACCATACAAGAAAACTATGTTTTAGTGATATATATCGTATGGAAATAAATGTCACGAGCACGAGAATGGACAACATTTCATATTTTTAACATGTCCATATTGTTTTTTATATGAAAATAGACATAAAATGAACGGACCCATATTTTTTCTTTTTTCAAAATTTGTCCATTTTCATGCATAAAATAATTGTTAAAATTCTTTATATTCTAAATAGACGTAAGCGCCAAATGACGTCATCGGACGGCTGAATACAGCGATATTCCTTTGCTTATCATTGTTTTAATAAAAAAAAGGTACTACTGACAAAGGTAAATAGTACTTGTGTCAACATTGTCAACGTCATTCATTCATTCAACGTTGACAAGTTGTCTTTTTTTTGACAGTTGCATGTCATGGGTTTGGCATTTCGTAAATTTAAAACTACAATGTGCTAGGCAAAGAAATATTTTACATTCTGCCGTCCGATGACGTCATCTTACGTTTTTTAGTTTTTAATTTTTTTCTCAGTAAATAAGCAATATAAAAAATTAATAAATATATATTCGCACAGCGGAAAAGTAAATAAAGAAATGGTATTTTTTGTTTCAGAGCTTAGCAATTTTGAAATGTTGTCCATTGGGGTCCAAGTCCTGTGTATATCATTACAAACAGTCATGCTACAGCCACAAACCTGTTGAACACACTGGAAAAGTTTTCACATTTCCACGGACTGAGGGCCTTATTCTCGTGTACTCGACGAAGAAATCCAATTAAAAAATCCTATTCGCTCATCCATTTAAATATCGAATTCGGTATCTACGCCGAGTGCACGAGAACTAGGTCATCTGACCTCTCAAATAGTTTAATAAGTTAAACATTTCCTCCATTTAATGGACAAAAACATTGTTTTTTTTTAACATGATGATCCTTATCTGAACTGGATCTGACAAATACCGCTACCTATCGAAGATTTCTACGCCCTTACTACTCCAACATTAACCCGACTAGTCGTGGCACAGCTCCAACTGATATTCCTTACGTTAATTTCAGCACTTTTTATCACACATCTGTTAACTTACAAACTATAGTTTAGTGCCATATAAACATACAATAAAGGCCGATGAATTTCCCGAGCGTTTTTATAACTGTCAGATATTTTCACAAGAAAAAAATAACAATATCGGATAATATCGGATACCTAATAATTAAACTAGATGCAAAATATACGTACCTAGTAACTAATTCAAATCACTGGAAGTATAACTGCAACCTAATATCGCCACCCAAAACACCACTTTCATTTAAATAATGTAAATTTTAAAAGGCCGCAAAATCAGCAATGGCGGAATACCATAATTTTTTAGCCCCGCTGACCTTTCCATCATTTTAATGGTGTCATTTTTTGAGAGGAAAAGTCTCTAGAGATATATATTCGCTGGTTGGACCACAATATTAAAATATTTCTGGTTTCCATAGTACAAAGTAATAACTAATTAAAGTAAACTTAATTTTTACCCAACTACAGCGAAGCAAAAAGGAGGGTTATGATTTTGACCTGTATTTATGTATGTATGTTTGTTCATCTGTTCCCTCATAACTTCCAAACTAGTTGTCATATTTGAGGTGTCGTTAGAAGCGTCTTGATTATCTTCTGGTTATAGGCGACATGGCGTCACGTTAAATTGACTACAGCGCCCTCTAAGGGACTAAGAGTATGAAACTAAAAAAATGCTTGACGGTACCGTGTGGGGTATCAAAAGAAACAGCTTTTTTAGCACATTCCAAATATGTAATTTTATTTACATATCTAAAAATATGTTAAATAAAAAAAAAAGTTTAAAAAATAAAACGCGCTCTAAAATGTACGAAACAAGAAAATTGTCTCTGCTGAAACATTTTCATTATAATAATAAAATAAAATCGATGTGGCATACGACGTGCCATTGATTTTATTTTATTGTGGTTACAAAATCAATTTTAATACACACGGGTCATGGCAAAATATAACTGCTTACTTTTGGATTAGGGCGCTGTGCGTAACAAAAAAAATTGCCTGCAGAAACAATAGTAAATATGCAACTACGAGTATGTACTGAACATTATTTCCAGCTTTAGGCAGACGGTCAACAAAAGAGTCTTTCGCAACACGGGGAGAGCTAATAAAAACCAAATGCGGTTCAAAACGATAAAGCGGTCCCTGGACACAGTGAGACTAATGGCAGCAAGAAACGTTAAACAAAACGATACACGCAATCTAAACATTAATAACCTGAAGAGACTGAAATGTCTTAAGCTTAGGAAATACAGTTTTAGGAAGATAGTTTAAGATAAAAGATAAGGTTGGTTAAGGTATCACATACATTGACACGTAGTTACACTCGCACTCATACACGCACATACGCAAACGACTGTAAGCACTCAACCCTCACGTTCAAACACGAACACACACACACACGCGCGCACGCGCACATGCACACACACACACACTGTGTACTGATAACATTTAATTAAAATATTTTCTAAAACTTGCTATAGTAATAAGCCGCACACCTGGTAAATCAATCTGATATGATTCCTACGAGACAGGCTTCGCCTAGTGTGGGAGTCAATGTATTTTAACAGACTACTATGAATAACAACTCACAAAACTAATCGATTAACATGACCAAGAATCCTTATCATAGGCAGGTTTTAATATAAAACTTAAACTTATCCAGTGATAGGTAATGACATTTTGTGGGAGCTTATTGAATATCTAAATACTTAAGCCAACAAAGGCATTACCGATTTTATGAAGTCTGAGTACTGGGACGGCAAGTCTTTATTTCTGGTATTAAGACTATGACTATCGGACTTTTCTGGAAAAGTGTGCAAGTTCTTACGTTCATATACGAGTATAATGCAGTCGAGGATAATTTGGGAAGCCACGGTTAAAATATATATTTCTTTAAATATTTCCCGAAACGAGACACGTGATCTAAGGCTGTATATAGCGCGGATGGCCCTTTTCTGTATACGAAAATTGTTTGTATGTCAGCAGCAGACCCCCACAACAGTAGACCATATGACATCACACTGTGGAAATAGCTGAAATAGACCAGAAAAAAAAGTTTATCGCAACACTGCAAAACTACGTGTGGTTCAAGACGATAATGACAGCGTCATTGTCGTCACAATACTGGTTAGAAAACAAACATAAATAATGCGCTTATTAATATCAAATCGCAGTTATTGAATATGGATACTGATTTGAAAATTCGAAGTTGAATCGATAATTCAAACTTTGAAATGGCGACTCAACTTAAGAAAAAATCATCACAGCTTTTATCTCAAACAACACAGAGACTAGCTGAAAACCGTCTAATAGTAAAAAAGTTTAGAGGAATTTGTTATTTAATAGGACTCTCTTGACGTACACGAAAGCAATAAGATTTATAGATAAAGATATATTTATTTGCACAAACATTGTGTTGGTAATAATAATACATAGCTTATTATCAGTTGGTAAAAGAATTATAGCTCAACATGT
Organism: Marasmia exigua; assembly: GCA_019059595.1. Taxonomy (NCBI): domain Eukaryota; kingdom Metazoa; phylum Arthropoda; class Insecta; order Lepidoptera; family Crambidae; genus Marasmia; species Marasmia exigua. Next base: position 10,716,620 of record CM032478.1, read on the forward strand.
TTTGCCATGAACAGGTGTACAAATATCATTATTTATATAACTATTATTAATTTTGTATGAAAAAGTGGTAATTATTAGACATAAGAGTTATTGTCATGTTCTTTTACTATTTTCCGTTTACTGTGCGTTCACCGTCTGCGGCATTGACCCGTGGCCCAAATGCATATTTATCCGTGCACAAAAGTGCGACTGCAGCGCCCTGCCCTGGTCATCTGGCGAGGCATGTCAAGATTCGACACACCGAATCTGCAAGGCACCATGAACTACCAGGGGGAGATGTGCTAAAATTTAATATAATGAGTTTTTCAAACGTACCAGTTCCAGTTATACACCGTAATTGCTTGAATACCCGAAAAAAATCTTGTGGCATTATACTAATGAAAACAATCATTTTTTCTCAAGGAGCATAGGCTCCTTGAGAAAAAATGATTGTTTTACGACCCTATGGTCGAAACTGCAAAAAAAAATGTCACCTTTCCATAGGTACAGTGATGAGCTGATTGATGCAAGATGTCTTTGTTCCATATTTGGTTCAGTTAATGCTTAAGGGATATAAGAGTAAATGTTATGATTACAGCACATATAGAAATGATACTTATTCTTAATTTTCTATTATTTTGTAGAAGTAAGAAGAACAATTTTAACCGTGAGAGAGCCACGCTTCGGCATGAATGGGCCGGCTCGACTATAGTGATACCACGGCCTCTCAAAAAACCAGCGTGAAACAGCACTGTGCTGTGTTTCGCTGCGTGTGTGAGGGTACCGGGGAGGCCTAATCCGGGTGAAAGGAAGGTTAAAAGGTTGGCAGCACACTTGTGAATCCACTGGTATCGCGAGTGTCCACGGGCGGCGGCAATTGCTTACCATCAGGTGATCCGTCTGCTCGTCTGCCACATATCACATAAATAAAAAAAAAAAACAATACAATCAACCCATAAACAGTAAAACAATAAGGCTACGCACGGAGGACAAGAAAGTTTGTAAATCTGTAGTTTTCTTAGACAAACTAATCCACATTACGCTAGTAAACACTAGCGTACTACGAAAATAGCCACTTGTCTCCAGACTCGTAAAAAAGTTCTAAATGATCCGGATCCCTTGCAATACTAGTGAGGCTGTCGAGAGTCAGACGGCAATCGCTTCGGTAATGACTAGACTCGTCTAAATCAACGATCATGAAACTTAATCTAACTATAAATGACACAGAGCACCTATACACAGGGCTCCTATTTGAATAAACCTACTAAAATGTCTAGAATGATAAAAGAGTGCTTGATTAAATTAGATAGCACGTGGCGCGTAAATGCGTTCACAATTCTAGAGGCGAGTATTGAAAACCAAAATGACAAAGTTGAGAGAGACCACTAAAGATTGCATACTCAACAATCGAGTAATCATACCCGCCAGTCATTTCCATAAAGTGCTGAGTACAGACCACGAATTCCTATGACGAGATTCTCGGATATTAAAGAAAATAAGTATTTTAAATATTCGTACGAACGCGCCGGGCGATACCTTTAAGGTACGCTATAAAGAAAACGTCTGTCTGTGGAGCTACCCCAACCGCATTATGAGGCTCTACCCTTTCATCCGAACGAAAGTGAACCTGACATTTGGCACATGCCATTGACATTGCTCGTAACATTTGGCGCTGCGCCAAGCGTCAAGGGCGGCAAACACCATAGCAACAGCGAGGTCGGTGCCTCCAACAACTTTGTCAAGGGAAAAACAGCCTTAAGTTACACCGCGAACGTAGAAGACGCAAACTCGTAAAGCTAGGATTTAGCACAATAAAAGGAGTTACAGCTTGCTAGGCTACTTTTTAACGGTTCCTGTCGACATGTGGGGTTTATGGCTCCATTAGGAGTTTAAATGCCGGCCACTGGCTGAGCTAATCGGCGTCGGGAAGTATCGAATGTCGGTAATAGTTGGTTACAGATCATTATCACCGTGCCGTTAACCTTTCAAGGTCGTCCGCCCTTTTAGACGTTAGTACTTAATAATAGTTAACACCCTGGTCAAGTCGGGCAGTGACTTTTGGAGAATAAATGGTAAACCGTAAAACTACCACAGCTCGTGTTATGTTGTGTCGAGTAATTGATCGTTTGCGGATATGTGTATACCTATTACTTCGCCCATGCTAACTTCTATAATAAAGTTAAAAAAAAACTTTTTAATAAAGTCGTTTTACCGATATATTATAGCGCACCTAATCTCTATTCCCTCAGCCTCATATATCGATGGGAGACGGATCGGGTGCAGAACTAACGGCTACCAACCGCCAATTACAGGACTCCGGGCTGACACACTGACAATTTCTTGACAGAAAACTCATATTGGCTCGGCCTGGAAATCGAGTAGATTAGTGAAAGGTCAATAGTAAGTAACATTATAAATAACATCAACGTATCTTAAATTCTTGAGGATCATCTCACGAAAATCGCTCAATTTGAAGTAAGAATTCGGTCAATGCCACCACGAGCGTAGTCTTGCGATGACCTACTCCTACTGGAAGCCGGAACTATCATTATACTATTTCAGCCGATTCCTCTATAGGGCATAAATCAGCCTCGCGATTGGTCGTATGTTATCTCGCCGGAGCTCACAAAGCACTAGGTCCTCGTTCCGATTTAGGGTCCCGTGCGTTAAAAGAGCACATAACTGAACCTGTGTTGGAAACAGGATACTCCAGTTCAGCTAAAAGCAGCCACCTTGAAATTGCTACCTTAGCATAATACGATACGAGTAGATAATTAGTTGTTGTTGTTGAAAGTACTTGTTACAAAATAGATTTGTTATATATAGAAAGCCTTTGCGATATTTGTATTTTATTTTATTCTTATCATATTATGAACAACTTTTTCTATGGGTTGAATTCCTATTCAATATAAGAAAAAATCTGCTGTTCCATTCATTTCGATGTCTTCACTCTTTATGAGTAGACTGACGTTTTTAAACTTTTCTAGTGATAAAAAGTCAACATGTTTTATTAATTCAAAGTAAGTCCTAATGATTCACAGATAATACAATTACATTACTCAAAACAATGTTGTAACTAATTTGCGCCAGAAAAATACTTTTATTATTTTCAATGATGAGGTTCGAATTCAAAAAGTTCAAAAGCCATGTTTACATAATGACCTTTTCTGCTCTGATCTCACAAAAACCAGAAATAAATACGTCATGAACCCTTGTGGGTTTCAGTCCACTCCGTTTTGACGGGTGTTTTACCCTCTTTGTTGTTCGTTTCGTTTCGCGTGCTCGTACATTCTGCTGATTACATGTGTAATATGTTACTTTTGCTACAAAAACAACCGCTAGGGGGCGCATGAGTTGACGGAGTATAACTGGATATAAATACTTCAGGGCACGGAGGATAACTGGATATACATACTTCAGAGCACATAATTAAATCCTTTGGAAATCCGTTTTACGAAAATGAAAGTCCTTACCTGAAACAAGACAAAAAATATTAATGCAATCTACTAACAACAGAGGCAGTCTTAAAGACGATTAATAAAAATGGTGAATGACCTAAAAGGTTTTGTAATTTAAGAAAACGATAAACAAAAAGATAAAGATAAAGAGTTTTTTATTGACCACAGAACACAAATCAAACATCAGTGACATAAGTACAAGTATAACAAATTCTGTAGCCAACAAGGCCCAACCTCAGCATTTGCTGCACATAACATAACATAGTACGCTTGGAACGTCCAGTATTTGGTGAGTACAACGAAGCAACAGCCTTAAGCTCAAGAAACATTAAGACAGGGAAACTAGAACAACTAGACCATGATTGCTCGTTCAGAATCATTAACTTAGCAAATTGGTGTCCAGGTTGAAACACTATCCTTAACGTGCAAGTTTCTTCTGAGCAGCGTTAAATAATGTCATCATAACATTATTTTGGCAAGGTAGAGTACCAAGCAAGCGGGTGAAACGAACACTAACCACTTAACAAAACGGATTTATAGGTTCCAACATAAAGCTCGCCCAAATTGTGAAAGCCTCAAAAGGACGCAACAATAACGCCAAAGTTAGCGGGCAAAACGAAACCTGTCAGCTGCACAAACAAATTCACCCCAAAGTAGTGTTGCCAAGCGAAAACCATCGATAGTTTTCATTTTAAAATGACTCTTATAGAAAATCCTACAGATTAGGCACGATAGGATTTTCTATAAGAGTCTATCGCTCAGAACCTGGTGGCTTAATTTGAAGCCGTCCCGTAACGAACGAGAATATACCTGTCACATCCAATCAAAGGAGACACAGCGCGTGTGAAACAGAGGGAAACTCCAATTTCGTCGTAACGACTGCTTTAAAGTTATAATATCGATTCTAACGATGGTAAAAACTATCGATTGTTTTAGATTATCGGCAGTTTCCCAATTAAGAGGTTTAAACGACATAGAACGCCATTGATTTTGGTTTACCGCATAATATTGAATTTATTATTTGCTTTATTTATTTTGTATTACAATTAAATTGTATGGCTTGGTATGATGAAGACACAACATTGTATGAAAGTTTGGCGATTAAAAAGAGTAACTGGCGATTTTTTTGTCGGATCTTCTCAACCAGAAACAACGTTCCGAGTTGGTGTGGTAGAATCGCATCATGTTTATATAAGTATTGCAGGCAATATTTAAGAGGATAATATTTGACGATATATCAATAGTATCGATAGTTTAGAATCAGGGTTCTTAATTATGATATATCGTCAAATATCGATAGACTATCGATTGATGACCGCATCTTAAAGTAGTGAACACCCTTGCAGCTTCTCTTTGACTTTAACATTGGCCCAGTTTAAGGAGCACCACGGCGTTGTAAACAAGGTGTATTTAGTGTTGGGCATTAGGTCCAGGTTGGCAGGATGCCAGGGCCGCGGTGTCAAGTGCACCGGAACACGCTCGATAATCCTGAACTAAGAATGGTTAAGCTTAAGCAAACAAACTTTAAGCTTGATAGTACAATTTTAACAATAAGCTCACTCCGTGAGTGGAGGACAAGCAAATGCGAGCAATGGTAGACACCCGAATCACAGTTTTAAGATAGGTAATCACTGGCTCGACATTATATACTTCGTAGAACAAACCCTTTGGCAACCCAAATATGTGGCGGTGACAGTTCACTTTTCTGCGTGTTCGGTGTCCACTAACCGGCAGGCCTGACGAAACACAGACGCCCATGTTCGTTCACCGTTCAATATGTGCTTGCATTCAAAATGTTCGATACACTATTTTACGAACCCAAAATTTTGTAATATCAAGGGCAACGGAGCGAAACTTCAGTTACTGGTAATTTTTATACTGTAGTAGAATCCCTGAGATTTGTAGAGCATTAACACATTCGCACCGTTTACACACACGCATTTATACAATTTCAGGATAAACTAACCTAACGCTGACATAGAGTAGACGACAGATTTTCGGATCAAAACGTTAGAAAATAAGGCAAAGACAATTTTAAAGCAAGTGAACTGGTATGGCGATATATCGAAGCAAGTGACGGGCACAAGACGCATTGCCTCAATATGAAGCTGGGGTGTACCAATATCCTCCGTCGCTTCCAAATAGAGATGAACGACAAACTTTACCTACAGATAACGATAGATAACGTGACGTAGACCGTGTCTGTCTTTTAGCATAACTAGATCCTTAATTTATTACAAGACGAGTGTAATTATTGACGTGCATAGTTCGATACTGTCAAATTGAAAAGAAAACTTCACAGACACTATCCGACGATTACAAATTGCAAATGGAATAAAATAATAATAAAAATATAATTATAATAAAATAATGTGACTGTAAGCCAATGTGACAAATGTGTATAAGTTAAGTTTCCATAAGAACTTACAGTTCACTTAAGATGAGATACTTAAACTAATAAAAAAAAGTATACATTAAACTTATTTCTAAAACTTTTCATTCAAGTTTGTTGATTTTACCGAATGATATCTAAATTTCATTGAAATAATGATCGTTAACAATCTATTTGCAAAAACGGAGCCACAAAACTACAACAATTTGAAAACATTTGAAGAATTTCTGGAAAATTTGCAAATTCAAAAGACACTTCAATGCACTAGAGCTCAGAGTAAGGAACGTTCAGAAAAGGTCTAGAAGGAATCAAATAGAAATGTCTTAAACTAAAATCAGATAAAATATTTGTTCGGTAAATTTTCCTTCCATATGAAACATGGACTCTGTCGTGAGTATTATTTTATGCAAATTTACTTCACCAACGTTCGTCGTATCAACAACAAGCGAACTTTTCAGACAATGTTAAATACAAGCCAAATGTATTGTAAAAATAGTATCAAAATTAAATAACCAAAGATTTCTTTAAGAAATTAAAAGTAAACAGTCTTGATTCAGAGATAAAATGTGGAAAATGTTTGAATAATAATCAAAGCGCCAAGTAATACGAAAGAGGTGGTCCATCGGGAGACAAGCCCTGTCTGCTCTACGCCCCCACGCAGTCTTTCTAACGCTTAATTAGTTACTTCCAAGAAAATTCAACGGGCAGTGCAGTTTTTGGTTGTAGATGTCTCGATCAAACTTTACTTTGCGTAAAATTGAGCATCGATCTATGAACATTCATTTAATTCGTTTAGATACATACTATATTACTCTGGATAGTTTAAATTTGAACGGGCAAATTGAAGCATTTGATCTTAATACTAGATTTAACTAAAACGGATTGAAGTACATTTTCAGTTTAACTTAAATCAAACATGTTCTTTGATGTTTCATCTTCTTTTGAGTATAAAATGTTTTTAGACAAGATTTGAGCTCAATCGATTATGTTAACAAAATCGATGTTAAATCAAGTTTAAGGTAAAGTCTAGTTTTTCAAATCTCACTATGCATGGCGCAGTACTCGTATTTGCCTCTAAACGAACATCAAATGGAATCGACATGTCAACGACACGCGTCAATATAAATCCTAATTAAAAAGTTATGGCGGTTATGCTCCGAGCAAAAACATCAAACTTTGATTCCCTAAAGACTATGGTTGGGAAAGGTCACGGACGTGAATCAGGGCTTCAGTCTCTGATGAGATTACATAATAAAATAGGGATTTGGAGGGCGAAACTAATGAAAGGGCAATTTTATTAGCTTTGGTGTTTATAGAAGGGATTCAATACGGCCAAATTCAAAATTACTGGGACAATTAATTATTTCTTGTATAAGTTTGAACGATTAACAAAATCGTATTTTTTATAAAACTATTCTCAGCTGAACTTGACATTAAAGGTATTCTAAAGCGCATTAAGTAACCATAGGAAGAAATGTTATGAGTATAACTATTCACAAATGGAGAAAACTTTTATTGGAGACAAAAAAGTCTATAATTTACCATACCTTGGAAGTACAATCTTAAACCTGATTGTAAATTTTTTTAGGCGTTTAATTTCGTTTGTATTGAAACTATTGCCGTCTGACCTTTCCAACTACCCTTAAACAAGAGAAGCAGACCAATGGATCATAGTTACACTACATATCATACACACACTACAAAATAAAGAAAGTCCGTTATTAGCTGTAAGATTAGTATATAAGAGTTTTGTATCTAACATTAAGAGCTGTGGATTTTGGTATCAAATAAAAAAAAATCTTAGACCCGCAAAATATTATAAAATAAAAAGTGCTCCCATTCGGACCTACTACACTCCTGTTTAGAAGATGCATATTTTGATGAACCAAGCTTTCAACACGACAATAAGATGTACGAGTACACTGTGAATTAATTAAGTAGGTATCTCACGAAAAAAAAAACAGATAAACCTTAAACAAACGAAGGTAAAAGATCAGAGGGAACAAATCACATGCGTGTATTCGGCCCTTAAGTCACGGTCCGCCCAATCTGTTACGCGCTGAATAATGAACGGGATTAATGCGGGATTGACGGCTTAACGTGGAAAACTTTATAGGACGAGAGCAATGATAAAAATATCAGGAAAGATTTCTTTGATGTGCTGATATAGACGTTAGCTGACTCACAATTAGATTCAACCTTTATTTATGACCATCGACCCGCCCGACTTCGCACGCAAGACACACTACAGTTCGGCAGTCCTGGCACAATCTGAACATAAATATTAAACATACGGAAAATATCTTCATGGTGCTGAAATCCGTTTAAAATGCATTGTATGATTTAGGAGTAAGCGAATAAGTAGAGGATGCAAAAACGACTCCCTTACTTCCAGGATTAGTAGATTTGATAACTATATAAAGTGCAAGCATTTGGAATAGGTACAATATAAACTGACTAAGTGACTACCTTTGATTAGAATTTAATTTTCAGTCACAAAGATGTTTGGAACGTAAAACCTTGTTCCTTGTTCAAAGGACCTTTTGAGGAGGGGAATATTCCACCGTTTCTATTGCTACATCCGTTGCTTTGAAAGACTTTTCCCTCAACTATGAATATGTCGAATGACTGAAACAGGACACTATTGCGTATATTGGGAAACACTGCATAGTACCAATAGTGATCAAGCTAGGTTTTTTTAAATAGTTCTATCCTCTTTTTAGAGAGGGTACTCGCTGAGATATCGAGTCAGTGAAAAACAATCTCCACATTAAACTCCGCTGTTTAGAGACTGTTATTTTTCTTTTTTATTTAGTGTACTTACCTATGAATGTTTCTATCATTTGTGCGTAATATACAATATACGTATAAGTACCTATTACTTAATTGATTCATAGCTTCCTTTTGTATGTGCTAAAATCATCAACATATGTATATTACGTGACGCTATACGGTACGTTGTTGTCTGTAGTATTAAGTTATTTTTTATCTTAAATATAATGTTGTGTGCAATAAAAGTATATTCATTAATTCATATTATACTCGTACGTACTATTATCAATTTAGTTTAGTATTGAAGATTTAATAAAATAATTTCTAATGCTATTCAGTAGCATCACAATCATTGTATTAAATCTTAAACATCTAGTAGTGGGTGTTTAAGAAACAAAAAACCAACCTCAAGATTACAAAATACCTTGAACTTCGATATTACGGACAATCTTATGTACATTTACCATTATGAAATTTATTGCAAGGGAGCATTATGAAACATTTTTCTTGGAACCCTGGTTACTCGACATCTTCAACTCGGTACTATTTTATACAAGAAAAAAGCTAACTTATTTTCTATGAAGGAACACGCTTCTGGCACGATTTCAGGAAATGCGAGGGTTTTGTGTGGGAAGCAAAAAGTTTTAGGCTTAGATGTTTTATCTGTGCGCACTATGTACACATACACCGTTATTTTTTTATCATTTACATCCCATAGAACAGCTGATTTTTTCGCTTATTTTGTTCATCTAAAATGCTAATTTGACTTCATTACGATACCTATTACCTATGAGGTTTTAGTGATGTAAAAAAATATTACAACGTATATACATGTATGTATGTATTATTATAATTTATGGTAATCCAAATCGATGAAATATACAAAAAGTTTGGCATAGTTTCACAAATTCTTTTATGCGCAAGAGAAACTTGTATACGAACAGCCACTTATAACCTTTTCATGAGTAGAACGTGATTAAATAAATCAAGCATCAATTTGACTCCGAACTATAATATACTTAGCTTATGCACTTGTGCTATGAGTATCATAATCAACGCAGGAACTACAATTTTTTTTAAAATTCACAACATCACATACATTGATCTGACTCCGAGATAGGTAGCTCAAGCACCTGTGTTACGGATATCAGAATCAACAGCGGAATTACAAATATATACATATAATACTTTTTTTTTGTAAATACATATAATACATACAAACACCCAGACCAATACAAACAAATGCAAATATACACTTATTTACCTAAATAATAAAATTAATTATTACACAAAGTTACTGTCCAAACAGCAGTGTATTATTTCAACTATTTGCTAGGCGGTGAGTGATTAAAACCTGGTGCATGTGCACGTGTAATCATAGTCCAGTTGGTCTGGTTCCCCTGTCAAAATGGTTGCGAAAGTCAGACGGCTGTCGCTTGACTGTAATTACTAGACTTCCCAAATCGCAGATCATGCTCCAAGCGTACTCCGGGCCCCAAAATAACGGCTTTAGGCGCAACTGGAAATGACAAGATTGTTTGTCTTGAATGGGAAATTCCCACTGAAAATCGAACCCACTTTTGGCATAAGAGGAAAGTCCGCTATCGGCCAGCCTGTGTAGGTTTGCCTTTTATTGATGTACGTGTACATGGACATACCGCATGCTATCAGCCTGACCGCGCGTTATCAGGGCATATAGAGGATTATATTTCTATTACGCCACGGGAGCGGTAAACACTCGTTAATCAGTATTCTGTATCGGTTTATCTCTGTCCCGGATACATGGCCTGGGAAAATAGGCAGAACTTATGGAAAAATATGGACTCTTTCGACGATGTGATTCCAGTTTACAAGACCAATAACGTACATAATGACACGAGTGCTATTGAAATTATGGAAGATGATGATGATAACCGACTGAAGTCTGAACCCTGACGGAGCTAAAGACTACTTAACTTTAGGAAATGTATAAACATCGGTTCGCGAGCGAATAAAAAAGAAATAGCTACTCGCAAATAAGGAAAACCGCGAAAGGGACGAATATACCCATCAATAGAAATAACTTTCATTATTAGGGTTACTTCGATGCGAAATAAGTCAGTATATAAAAAGTGAAAGACATCCTATTTTATGTCAAAGATTTATTGGCTACTTTCATACTCTTGTAGCTTAATATACTGTTCAAGTCTATGAATTAATTTATTGATCTCGTTCAATAAATTCGATAAAAACCGAGCTGACATATTATAATTATATTACTAATCCCAATCTCTCTCTATTTTCAAGTCCCGAGTTAAAATTGATTTGTAATTTACTATTATGTATATGTAGTATTTATAGTTAGTATGTATTTATTTAATACATATAATGTATATACTATATTTATACAATGTATTTTTTTCTTGTCTGACTTGCACTGCCTTACCCTTTTTCAATTCGCTATACCTTTCCTCTACCCAGAGGTTGTCTGTCAGAGATCTGCTATTAGCGATAAGACCGGGTACATTATACTAGTATAACACCACAGACTATGATCTGTAAATTTTGTGCAATAAAGTGTATCAATTTATCAATCTTTAAAGTTCAAATCATTAGCTACGGTACTACCAAGGCAAACATTCGGTTAAATAACAATAATGTTTAGTACCTTAATAAATCATTAAACAAATGCATACATAATATGATCCTGGTTGGTTTTCATTCATTTATTCTCGTAAGTTCCACGCCTGGAAAACTGGAAAAGCCACGACTGGAAAAGCTGCTTCACCATAATTGCAGCTGTGGGATATTTGTGGCGCTAGATACTTTGCGTCGAAGGCTATTTCTGCATCGGCTTGCATCCCTCGGGGCCTGGTGTAATAGATTCCTGCTTGGTACAAGGAACTGTATGAGAGAAGTTCTGAGCATACAGCAGACATTAGAATTTTCTAGATAGAAACTAATATTTAAAATGGTTTTAAGATAATTTAGCTTAGCGGGAAATGGAGAGGGATGTTCGGTATCTCCCAAAGGGATCGTATATTATACGTAAAGAGCATATACGTCACAGGAATACCTTCAGCCATACGGACGAATTAGCAGAATTGGCGTTAGTGGCAGTGGACTAGCCACCTCTGCCGTAGAATCGACAGTCGTTGGAGCAAATTTCTCTTGTATTCGGCGGTTAGACAAGAGTAGTATGGGACGAAGGCTGTTGTTGGTTGATTGCTTGAAGTATACTATTGAAAGATAATGCACTTGTCACTTATGTAAATTATAGTTTAAAACACTGACCGGGCGTCTGCTGTTTGGGTTAAGTTACCAAGGTCACCGAATCAGCGTTCGTGTAAAGTTTTCTTGCTATCTGTCTTAATACTGTGGTACTCGTCGTAATCAAATGATGGATATCAGATAAAGTTGTAACTATTAATCCTTCTGGCGACTCCCATGCAGGACGAAGACAAACAACTTTATAGCATCTATTTATACACAACCTGCGAAAGTGGAACAAGCCAGTTTCGTTTATATTCGACTAAGTTACATCACGAATATTATAGTCCGTGTCTAGATATCGCTCAAGGCCAAATGGGACATAAAAATGCGATGACCTTCAGATTCTAATTGAAATTCAATATCGAATTGATAAATGGGGGAAGAAAATTTATGATAGACTCATTATAACGTAGGCACGGCCTTCGGGGGAACAGGATACCCAAAGGATATCTAGATAATACGAAATAATGATGATGAATCCCATAGATTTCCAAATAATTTATTAGGAGTTTGAACTTATAACATTATTATGAGAAATACTGAAATAATCGTACATAAAAAATTGAACTTTTTATAACATTACAACATTTTTTTAATGATATAGGGATCAGACGAGCAGACGTATCACCTGATGGTAAGTGATTAACGCCGCTCGCCGAGTCACAGGCTGCCGACCTTTTTAAAAAGAATTACGCTCTTTTCTTAAAGGTGACAACATGACATTTTTTGATATTTTGTAAAATTTGTGCAAAAAAGTTGAAAGGTACACGCTAATGTATTCAAATCCAGAAATTTTACAGATTGTATTAATTTTCCAAGCACGAAGAAAAGCTTAAATCATTCAATCGCCTGATTGTGAGCAATCTTCCCAGAATCTTTCCCACCAGTACCAGTGGAGTCAAAAGTGTGCTGCCAACCTTTAACGAAGGAGTAAGCTCTTTTCTTAAAGATTTCATTGCAGTTCGCTTCAGGTCGGAAGTGATCGTTCGTTCCACAGTTTTATATGATCTGCAGAACAAATAAAAGTTTTGATCGAAATAGTCCTAGAGGCAGCTTATTTCTACCCTTTTTACGACACACAACGAAAAGAGTTAGACTTTAGTGTACGTATATAAGTATATAGTGTGGGATATGCTCGTTACGCCCAATTTTTGGCCCCTTCACGTACCTGGATCCAAATGAAATCGTATCGGTAACAGTCCGCAATAAATCCGTACTTAAGACAGAATTTACGATTCAGTAGGAAAAACCCAGCTAAGCCTTATTTAAGTACATAGTCAGTCCCCCGACTTTAGGCCACGACGGCCACTTCCAATCATAAGCTGATTATGCAGGACTATTATAGTGCTCATTTTTTATGTGATAGGTGGCTAGAACTCTTTTTTTTATCTGATAGTAAGCGTTTGCCGTTTTCGCGTTGCCCGAAAGTATACCAAGATACGAGACGTGCGCGTTCCGTCAAATTGGTTGAAGTGAAAATACAGTCCTGCTGTGTGCTAGTTATTATTAACCGTCTGTAATATTTAAAAGATGACCGTGCCATGGGACAGAAAAAGAACATATACACAAAATTAATTTCACTTTTGAACTTCCAATGTTGCAATTGCGTTCATCAGAATGGAGTGGTGTGCGATGCAATCGGCGCTCTCGTAATTGTTTAATAACAGTCAACGCCGTTTGCTTTGCTGATGAGCAGCATCGCTGTAGGGAATTAAGGTAATATTGACGTACGGAGCGATAAAACACTGTACGGAATTACTGTACTTTCTTGATGGGCAAGCGAGAAAACTTATGGAAAGTAATCATCGAGATTATTAGATACATAGAAGGCTTGTAAGTAAATACGTGTCATGTTGATATAGGTATTATCACATTCGGGAGGGACATTAAGATGAGGTTTCTAATTAGACATCTTATCCCCTCTTCATTCAGGCGATGAGAGAGTGTGTCAGGTGGTTTAGTTAGTATGATTCTGTGACACCTTTCCAGCAAAAAAGCCCAACATAATCCGAGCAATCCCCAAAGGTCGGACATGCTTAAGTAGTGCCGATCCCATTGCACTTGGAACCGACGGCATTCCACTAGCGTCAAAACTTTTACACCTAACATAACTACATACTTGCCTTTCCCTGGAGGAATCACAGCGACATTCCGCCTAAAAGGCCATAGCACTTTGGGCAGAACTGGGTTCACACGACCTCCCATAATAAGTATATTAGCTAAGGGTCCGCTAAGCCGGGAAGCGATACGCTTCCCGGTCACCTTCCCAAAGGATATCCCGTCATTTCACCATATATCTTACTAATAGCCATAATAATAGTACTGTGGTATTAGACGTGAATGCGATCTGCATCCGGACGCTTGTCGATTCCGCCTGTCGATGCGCTCGGCGAATGATTTGTGCCTCCATGTTGATTTGACTCTACCAGCTCCGTGCTTTGTGCCCTCTCGGTGCGATGCAATTGGACTATTTCTTGTGTTGACCTTGTAAGTTGCGTTGGGTGAAATGCCTGTTTTCTCCTGATCACCCTGAAGCCTGAGCATGAAATTTAGGGCTTATAAAAAAGGTTACATTCTAAGAGATGCTCTATCTATGAGTTGACACTATTGTAGAAGAAACCTATGATTGTCTAAATGTATTACCGATAGTTTTCTCCATCGCGGATAAATAATTAGCTTATCCGTTGAGGATGTCGTTAGAACAATTGCTCCTGTCTAGTTTGGTCGGATTTTTCCACTAATAATTAATTAGTGACCCGTTCAGCAATAACTCCCATTAATCTGGCCTCCTGATGCGTGGTGCCCGGATAGATGACGGCGGGAAATTAGTCCAGAATTAACCCTTAGAGGCGTGACGACCAAACATCTAATTTTTGAGACCATTCCAATGAACTAACAGCAACAAAAAGTCTAGTTTTATCTTCGCATCTTCAGTATCACGATAGGCCATTGGATAATAACTACCGGAACCGCAATTTAGAATATATCAGACCAATTTAAGGTTTCATAACCCTTCAATCTCATAAAACGGGCTCATGATTTTTAAATTGTAGTGAAAAGACCCCCTAAGTCCCAATCAAAAAGATTTATCCGTTTAGTTGACAGAAGAACATAATCATGACTTGAAGACACATGTCAAACTTATAATAATAACACTCCTCTTTTTTGGTTTCTTATCGGGGGTAAGAAAATAAAACCTCTAATATTTATTAGCTGAGTTAATTCTGTTATCACAATGGAAAGGTTTTTACCGACCACGTTTAGGAATAATGAAAACCGACATACAACCTTATTTCAAAACGAGATTTAAAGTCATTAAAGTACTAAAGCTCATGCCATCCCGTTCAAACATGCAGTGTTAAAAGAGGCTAGAACGAGTTTAGTTACCGAGCTTTTATTAGACCGCGTTTTGTAATAAGGGGGTTAAAATCGTATTGCTCACAATACATTTTTTACAAAGGAGCTCCAAATGCGAATGCCGGATAATTCACAAGGGCGGCATAATTGCCTATCGGGTTGCAGTCAAACACGCGGGATAATAAACTAGTTTAGCCTAATAACGCCGGATCACACAAATCACTGACAACTTTGCCCAGCAGCTATACTCTGCCCAAAATGGACCAAATTAAAAGAACTGGTTACTGTACTGTTTATCGCAATAATATCTCGTTTCATCAGCCATTGGCCAGTATGAGCAATACTCTCAACAATGCCGTGACCTAAACATCTTCAGCCCTAACTTAGTACGATTTCGGACAGTCATCAAGTATATAATTAAGGTTATCTCACTAAATAGAAGTGATAACGATTGACAATGTTTTGTCTGATGTTTGTCTTAATTTTCTGTGCTCAAACTTGTTCACTGTATTGTAATGAAGATTTATTATGTAATTTAATTTGTTATCTAATTTAAGTCAAGCCACAACGTAATTGCCGTGAAAACATATTTAGGATTACTATCTAGTACAATTCCAAATCATGAATAGCTAATGTTTAATTTCAATGGTTGTAATCTGTTTTGTTTTCCTTAATTGAATAAATAAATAAAACATGTAAAAAAATCGACGGTTTATGTGGGATTCGAACCCACGATCCTTGACTAAAGAAGCCAATTCTCTATACTAAGCGAAGTAAAATTTTAACGGGCAGACGAGCAGATGGGTCACCTGATGGTAAACAATGGTGAAAGATGGTTTCCGCCGCCCATGAAAACCAGTGGAGTTACAAACGCTGCTAGCCTATTAAAAAGGAGATTAGCGGAGAGTGAGTTTCTCTTTGGTAGGATGTGACATTCCGAATAAGCGGTAGATTACATATTTGACATTCATTAGAGTTCTGTATGGACATAAACTGAATAAATAATTTTTCATTTTCATTTTCAGCGCACATCTCAACTCGAACATTATTTGTGTTGCTTGCTATTGAGTATAATGTACACTGTGGTATAGATGAAGAGCGGCATAATTGAATGTCGGAGTGCAGTCAAACACGCGGCCTAATGAACTAGCTGGATGAACACACAAATCACTAGCTTCAGGCAATGATGGACGGTCAGCATTTACTAGCAAATGCACCAAATGTAAGAACGAACGGCCTAGAAAGCTCAATATAGACAAACGTATCTAACTCGAAATTAACATTAATTCCAATATCGTATGATAAAGATTTCAGAAAAAAATGTTCTCTGAACAAAAATAGCTGAAGCACTTGTCATGGAAATGTGAATCAACAAAATTAGTCATCATCATTATCTCAGCGTGAAATTCACAGTTGCGTCCAAAGCCGTCGCCTCACAGCCCGGGGTACGCTTGAAACGTCTGGTCAACAATAATAAGTGTTTATTCATATTGATCAATATTTGTCCGGAAGAGGCGGCCTACATCAATCACCAATGCATCATTAATTTAATATTTTCTCTTAAAATATTTGCAGTCGTGTAGTGCGTAAACGAAAATCCTATGTAACTAGGATACACTAACCCTTACAAATAGAACATCTATCGAATCACCGCGCCTTTGCTTCCTCCCGGAGGACAAAACGAAACTACAGCTCCTACCCTCGCGGTCACACCTCTCGGGGGATGATGTAGAGAGTTCCACTTATGGTGTTTTCTCTCAGACCATGACCTTTGCCGGCGCGATTCGTCCACTAATGTCTGTAAAGACCTCGAATTTGGAGTTTGGACGCGGCACAGCGTTAGTCTTGTCCCGACCGCCGACGCGGCCGTACGTGCAGCCAACACTCCGACCGCCTCGGAAAAGTTGCCAGTGACCGTTGTTCAGATTGTGCCTGTGTTGAATGATGTAGCGTGTGGCGTGTATTGGTTACCGGTTGTTATGGCGAGGACGCGCTAGCGCCAATGGCAGCGTGCTCGAGGTAAATATTGACATTAGATCGGATGTTGGAATCCCCGCGATGTCCATTGCGCTGTTTATAAGTTCCTAGACGGCTACTGTCACTACATTTGAAAAAAAAGCTTATTAAAAAAACTTTAATAATTAAAGTAATTTATAAAGCCGCAGCGAAATAAAAACAAAACAAAGCCGCCGCAAATTGGAACACATTAAAAAAATTCAGTGTCTCAAAGTAATTACGAGCAGTTCGCACGAATTCCAACTGGCAACAAAAAAGGTCACGTATACCGGGTAAATGAGGCAATATGAATTAGTTTAGGGTTTATATCTGTGGCTAGGCGTCCTTACGTAAGGCATCTCCCCGCCTCCGCTTATGTAACTGGCCGATTCCGGCGAACTTTATCTTCGAGATTAAATTTTAGGGAATATTGAATTTGCTGTCCGGTAATGTAGGTACCTGTTTGCAACGAGTCTATTGAGGGCCTTAAATTGCAAAAGTAAAAAAGGTTGATTGTATTTTTGGCAGTGGTAATAGAAAGCCTTTGTTGCCGGCAGGTGAAGGGAATTTAGTCGTTATGAGTGAAAGGAGTTTTGAATAGGATGAATAGAAAAATGTTGGGTAAACAGGCAGCGCAATCATAGATTACTTTTCCATTCGAGAGGGAAAACATACAATACGAGTACATAGGTGGCTATTGTAGGGAACGTGTTTTAGCGCAGCGATGCACTCCGAGCTAATGGCCGCTAATGCAACCGTGTTGCGCCCTTGATTGCTGTTCTCAGCTGCATTATCAATGAAGATGGCGCATTCAGAACACGAGCGGCTTAAGGTGATGCATATGTGGAACTAGGCAAAGGTAAAATTATGAAAATACCAAATAGGTTTCTAACTACTATAGTCGAATAAACTTTTTCTAAAGCAATTGTAGTCGCACTAACAAACTCATGTACTATAAGAGTTATAATTCTCAGATGTATAAGAAAAAAAAATTAAAGACACAATATAATAAAGTCCGAGTTATCCTTGGGTAAAGTGATGGGTAACTCGAGTGTACCCTTCACGGATTGTTCGCCCGCTCCATTAATATTGGATAAGAAATATCGGATTATCAGTATCGTTTCGTTATATGTTCCAGATTTAATAGTCCAATTCGATGGCCAGTTTATTGTAGCCACGTGACTTAATCGGGCATTAGGCGACCGGGCTAAGGTAACGAAATTTCCGAACTGGAACATTACCGAATTTTAGGATACAGACCAATTATAAGGTCGTTATGCTTTCGATATAAATATAGAGTCATGTTACGTGTAACGTAATTTCGGTGTTAAAAGAGTTTTTTCAGCGTCATTTTAAGCTTTACGATAAATTACCAAACTGGGCACAGTTTTTTCGATTCCGATATTCATGATAATTATACTTTTACTTTCAATTAGAATAACAAACTCAAATATATAAGTAGACAGGTTCGCGTGACAAACGAAACATTACAAACGTCTGACATCGGCGAAATGAAGACAGAACGTGCGGTCATACTTTCTCTACAAAAGTAAATATAAAGTAATGGAAGATGAACTTTACGTAAAAGGCGTCATTTAGATCTCCCAAGAAGATTGGTTACGGAAAATATTTTATTACCAACATTTCAATCATAAAGCTACCATCATTACCTTAATTTGAAACAACTGTAGGGCACAATTATTTCAACTGAGACTTAAAATAAACGAACGGTTCACATAATAAGAGGCTACCAGTACCAACTCTATAGGGACTTGCAATACCACAGACATCAGGGCATCTTATCGTCTTGTCACTTAACCTAAAAAACAACATTACAAGCGCTTAGCTGGCCCGTAGAGACAGCTATTCAGTGATTACGAAAAGACGTTTGCACTATGCTTGCTCCGGAATATTAGACAAAATAAAATCTGTACTCCATTGTTATTCCTGGCATTCGAAAGTTAGCTCTGTACGACGCCCAAGGGATGTCTTCAGCACATTATATAAAACACGAGATATATTTACCATAAAATGAAGTATTTCAACATATTCCTTGTAGGGAGCATCGGGTAATTCCTCAAAACTGTGGATAGGGATAATGATTCTGAATGTGTAATGATGATTCTTTAAAATCTTAGATGATTCTCTTGGTCTGGTTACTTCTATTTAAGGTCTTGAAAAATCCTGGATCATGGCTTAAACAGGTTTCAAATACATTTTTTATTACCTACTACCCCGCCCTTACTTCGTTACGGGACATATGGGCAGGAGTTCAAAAAAGTACATAATATTCATAGTGATAAAGCCGCCTTCGTTGTACACATCCTGTAATACCTAGTTTTTAAGTTTTCGTACTTTATTTTGAGTGCAATAAAATTCATTCATTCAATATTCATATATTGAAATACAATAAAAATGTTTTTAAATTAAATTTGTATAAAAAGCCCAAATACAAATTTTCCCGACTCTCGGTATCATCATCTTAGCGTTTTGTCCCGGTTGCGTCCCAAGCTCTGGATCCCGTGGTTTGCTTCGACTCCTCTACTTCGCGTGATATTGTGCATCCATTATGGTCAATTTATTGTGACACACGTCATCTCTCACGACGTCAAGCCTTAGCTTTAAAAATGAAAAATCTTGCCGTATGCAATGATGTTTTGCCCCCGTTCACCCTTTTAGGTTGAACAAAAAGAAATTAAATGCTGAAAGTACTGGAATTTATTTTGCATAAGTAGTTCAAATACCAATTTTTATGACTAGCTTTAAAAATGAAGAATCCTCCATACTAAGTTTTTATCCCCCTTTCACCCCTTTAGAAGCTAAAGAAATAAAAATGCTGAAAGCACTTGTATTTAATTTGTATAAAGATGCCAAACACCAATTTACATGACTAGTTTTAAATATAACGAATTTTCCATATAATGTTTAACCCGCATTTAACACCTTTGTGGGTTGGATTTAAAAAAAACTGAAACAGGTAAATTTGTATTTTTAATAAATAAACCTAATCCCAATTTTCAAATCTTTAACATCAAAACTGAAAGACTTTCATAGGAACATTAATGGCTCCTTTCACCCATTTAGGGGTGAATTCTTAAAAATCCCTTCTTAGTACGCACCTACATAATAAATACTACCTATGCTTCAAATTTCATGATTTTCAGTCCAGTAGTTTCTGCTGTGCTTTGATTTGGGAAAGACCAACAAATATTTTCTCATCCTTACATCTTCACGTACATATTCACAAATTTACTGCAGCAAAAGATGGCGCTAATCTGACTTATCCATACAAAAACGAATTTCTCATACGATCCTACATTGTACCGACTTGAGATATATGCGACAAACCAAATTAGCAAATGTTACACCTTTCGTACGTCCTCGAAAACGTTACCTCTTTATAAATAGTATAGATATAGATTGTGGTGACGCAAGTTAGCACCAAGTTTCTATATCATATAACCAATTTCTAGTAGACAATAATAACAAAAGATCAAACAGTTAACTAATGTATGCAAAACGGGAACACAATTTTTCTATCGTTGCGTTATTAATACCCATTTCCTCCTCATCGTAGCGTGTTGCATCCAAAGCCGTCGGGTTAGAGACCAGGGTAAGCTTAGGTCACGTTTCAGGACCCATTTCACAAATCTAGAGCAGGAACACCTAGTCGTAAGCGACTACTGGTATAGAAAA
This sequence comes from Marasmia exigua, assembly GCA_019059595.1. Taxonomy (NCBI): domain Eukaryota; kingdom Metazoa; phylum Arthropoda; class Insecta; order Lepidoptera; family Crambidae; genus Marasmia; species Marasmia exigua. The sequence goes on from CM032478.1 coordinate 10,737,521, forward strand.
ACTTACCCTACAAATATTATGTTTTATTTACAACTCCTCAGCAAGTCCTCCTTCCAATTATGTCTCAACCCAATAAGCTCTAGAGACCCCACGTACAATCATGAGTACATAAACTACCGCCGTTGCTTCCACCTAAAAGATCTACACGTCGTCGTCCGCATGTATTTTGGTAGGCACATAAAGAGAAAACGTCTGAGAAAGCTGGAGATTTTTTTCATATTTTTTTTATTGCTCCTAAGTAGGTAGAATAACTATTCTGTATATATATATATCGAATTATTTTAAAAAATGGCTCCGGTCTCTAGAGGGTAATACGCAATCACTTATCCTAATAACGAACCAGAACTGCGCATTTTCTCACACCCATTTGTTAGGTGTCCAATAAAGGAATTTCTTTCTTCTTCATAATAACTTTCAGCGCGGCTGCTCTCGGGATAGGGACTAGTGTAAAAGTACAAGTGGATTGACTTGCATTCAAAGGTCAATAAAGAGGTAGCGATCATGGTGAGGAACTTTAAAGTAGTTAAGCCGGTGATCCTTATAAATGCCAAACACAATTGATTATCTATTGTGTCTGCTGTCTGGGCCTTATGAGATTAAGGGGTAGGGATTACTACCAATACCACAAAAAATAACTCCCGACTTAGGAAGCCAGCTGCAGTCCTACACCATTTCCTGGTGGACCAGCGCAAACTCAATTGTGTCATTCTCGGTTATTTCTATGATTCAAGATTGTGGTAAGTTTTGTAACTACAAAACTTACCAAATCTTCAAATAAAGAAAGGGAAAGGGGGGGGGGGGTTCAAAGGTTGGCAGCGCATTTGTGACTTCACTGGTGTCGCAGGGTGTCCATGGGCGGCGGAAATCGCTTACCATCAGGTGATTTATCTGCTCGTCTGCCACTAAATCACATAGAAAAAAACTACAATGACACGACTGCCGTATGACTTTAGCAAACCTTAGTCAGGGAAACCAGACCAACTGGGCTTCGGATTTAATACGTAACAACTGGTAATATTCATACTGTGGTAGGGGAACCAACTAAGATTGGAACTTCAGTTCAGTTTAATGGTAATAGTCCGGAAATTAAAGTTTTATTCATTAAGGAATCACGGGTTGCACTGTACACGTGTTTGGAAATAACTTGGCGTTGTTGTCTCTGTCATAAAGTTGGCTTTAAAAGAGTATGTTTGAGGAGAGTCCTAAAAGCAGTCTCAAAGTTAAAATGCATTTAAGTATTCGAAGTCAGCAAAACGCGTAAGTCAAGTATGCTTCTTGACGGTTTGCCAATAACTAACGTCTGTAAGCTTCCTTTAAACCGTTTCATCAGGTAGACCATAAGCTCACCCGTCAGATTTTAAGCGAAGACCTTATCAGTCTGATCCAAAAGAACAATTTCTTGAGATAAGTGATCACACATAGGTATTACATGTGGTTGTGCCTATACGTTATTTTACTGAACATCTTCATCACTTCAAGCTGCAATAAAGAAACGTCTACCTCGCACCGACCCCTCTCCCCCATCCCTACGTGGGAGGTGGCACACGTCGCACATAGCTCCTCTAATGGTCAGTATCGGGTTTTTATTAGCCGAGCAAATTGCCGCTGATCGCACTTTACTGCTTGTAAAACGCCTTCGAGGCGTCCTTGATCTCCAGAATAAATGACAAATCAATATACGCAACCAGCAACACAACTAGACTGACCTAAAGTACGACGAGCGAGAGGTAAAGCAATGCGGGAACTTAACATATGGAAACCCTTCCGATTCGACATTTTGAAAACGAATGAAGGCCACATCATCTTAAACAATTAAGGAGAAGAAAAAGCTCTAAAACTAAAATCTAAGGGCTTTATTCATAAACGTTCAATAAACATTTGTTGGTTAAAACGGCGTTATAGAGCTGTATTGACGTTTGAAACAAAAAACTTTTCCTACAAAACTTTCGAAAAAGAAACTGCTTTATTACACCGTTTTAGTAAACAAAGGTTTAACAAACATTTATGAATAAGACCTTAAAAGTTTACCCATACCTTGTGCACATAACGTCTCATTATTGTGTGCCATCGGCTAGAAATTACTGTAAGTGACTCCACAACATTGCCACGACCAGGAAGCGAGTAGTTTAATTACACCATTATCCCAAGCGTCAGACCATGGGCCACCATGGAATTGTTATTTCATGGTGGCCACTATAAAGATTCCCAGTAACATGTTTCCAAGAGCGTCAGTGACCTTGTGGAAATAACAAATCTGTACGTTGTTACTGTGTACGTACATTATATACCTAAGACGCGCGCATTTAAAGTTATAGATTTGTTTTTTTACTCGTCACCCTTATTAATTTACATAAAAATTAATGTACGCACAGAAAAAATGTATAATAGATTCGTAAAGATCTTATCTCACTCGCTCAATTACAAATTCATTCATAAAAAAATCATATAATTCGACTTAATTATTATGCTCTTAATTACTTTTACGTGCCTTTTAAACTTTATTAATTCTTTTTGCGTCCGATCTGTCACTGATATACCCCAGGGTTGAAGGAGTATGAAGGAGTACATTATGTTGAGACACTGGTAAATCTACACTGTAATGATACCATGGATTACGGGAGTCGAGTCACGCACTGCACCCGGAAGATCTTAATAAGTGTAATCTAACCATGGTGACGCAACTCAATGGTGTAATTACTCCCATTGATTTTGACAATGTCAAATTTAATTCTAGGATAAGACATGTGAAAATTGTAGCATTGTCTTTTATAGTAGGCTATGAAATTAATAACCGTGCGTTTCAAGAATGTGGTCCTGACAGCTGTCAGTTAAACAACGAATCTATGCAATATTACATGAAATGTGAGTCCATCTGATGGTGTTGTCATATATTTCTCAATAAAAAGAAGTCCAAGAGCGTGAGAGAGTTATTTATATTATGTTAGATTTTAAACATCATCTACTAACCCCTAACTGCTAGCCTCATAGTTTTCTCCGATTCATGCCAGGCCTAGTCTGACACAGAATAAGTTTGAAATGCAACAAGTCTTTTAGTATTTAAGGGCCCAAAATGTTAAGGATTGTCAACGGATGAATAAACAACACCATAATTGTTCTGGTCCATTGTACAAATAAAAACAATCAAGAGCTAGTACCCTCAACGCTGATTTGATGATCCGATACAGTTCAACAATATATTCATCAGTACAATACAAAGAAAGAATGATAATACAATCAATGGACAATCCAAACAAATGAAATGTACTATGTAAGTGTTTGGAATTTGATTCTAAAACAAAATCTATACAACCGTATTGTACTCGTATCTACGGTCAAAACTGTTGATGTACATATGTAGAATGTAGATGCTTTTTGGTATACTCAAACTACTTTAAGATGGTGCTGTCAACATCTAATTGTATAGGAATTACATAATGATTCAAATGAAGGAAACCCCACAGCTTCGGTAACATTGACATTGTGCTAAGTAATTGGCAATTTACAGACTGAGACTACGTGAAATAGACATTACTTTGTAGAACTACTTTTTCTATTTAGTTCTATTTGTGCAGTTAAGCTATAAAATACTCGGTCTAGGGCAGCACTTCAAACAAAGGCTTTCAATTTTAAATGATATAGGTCATAGTAATATATGTATTTAAGTATATATTTGTGTTCCTCTGTTGTCTGATATCTGTAACACAAGTGCTTAAGCTACTTAGTACGGAATCAGGTCAACGTATGAGATGTTGTGAGAATTATTATTATTATTATAGTAGAGAACCAAAGGCAGACAGAAAGAAATTGTATCGTAGAGACCTGCAGAAATGTTAGCAGATTTTGGGAAGTCAGTAAAACAAGAAAAATATTTTTGATACCTCCATTAATACTAATTAAAAGTAATCAAAATAATATGTAAGACCTTATCAATCTAACTAGTATAGCTATCAATATTAGGAATGCATAAAGGGAAATTGCTAATGATAGGTACTTGTATATACGCGTCACCAAACTTTGAGACCCGAAGTAGCACATTCCATTATCTTAAATGGCGGCGACTCTCATGACTATATCCAAAAAGGATTCATCTAATCGAGACGGAATCCTTCAGTCCAACCATTCAGTTTCGAATATACGAAACATTACTTGGCGCAAGAAATCAAGAGCTGCGTGAGCGAACCACGAATGCTGTTTAGAACACACCAGATGATTTACAGATACATTTGTTAAGTAAACTAGCAAATTGTCGAGCAATACGAACCAACTAAAATAACACGAATATACCAACAACAACGAGCAAAACTATCGTTTAATATAAGTAATTAGAAACTTGTGTGCATAAGTTATTTCAATATTGCACTTTCAATGAGAAAGCTTAGTGCTTCAAAAAGAAATTTTGAAAATTATGTATTTCGGGTTTTTAAAATTCTTCGCTTCTTGATAATTGACTCAATTTTTTTAATTCCACACCAAGGAAGCACTTAGCCTAAATTTCACGTTCAAAGTTTCTAGTTTTGATTCCGTTATAAATTTAGATGGAAGTTTTATATTATTACAAACTTATAATCAGAAGGCAATGTGATATTTATGTCTCATGTAACCTACCGACCAAAAATAAACAATTTTTCCGACAGTCATAGAACCACTTTTTACCAACAAACGTAAAACAAGATGGAGGCGCGTACGCTGTAACAAAAACCATAACAAAGTTACACCCTGTGAAGACGCAGAGACTATATAGGTTTTACCGCCGGTATAAAAGGCTACAAGGTCATAGGCGAAATGTTAGACGCAAAAATAAAAATGCTAAACCCCGAATACGTTCAGTTTCTTAGTATTCACGTAACACTCCTGAGAGAATAAGTACCTTCTTGCTTCTTCTTGCTTACCGCTCCATCACTTTCTTATGCGAGTAAAAAATAATAATAAAATAAGTAGTGTAACTCCTTAAAGAGAAAAAAAAAATAAAGCTGAAGCTTGATCACAATCCACGTCTGGCTCTTGAAGGTAAATAATCGGTTCGTTTCCTTGTATTTTTGCGACAAATCAGATCGTATCTGGAGTCCTAGCATTCGTCCCCAATGGGAAAGAAGTTCCGGAATGCCAGCTAAATTGGTTTATATCGAACCTTTCTAAAATATAAGGGAAGTCATAATAACTCGCGCACACAGAGTCCCTTTACATAAGGGACGGACGTTGAATAATGTTTGATTATTTTAGCGACTATTTCACTATTAGTTGTTATTTTGGGACTAGTGTTTAGAATTTAAATGTTTTGGGTCCCGACAGACTTAACATCGACTATCACCATCATGAATGCAAATATCCAGTCATAAGACTTATAAATACAAGTTATAACGAACATGTGTAATGATGATAACCATTAATTGTGAAGTTTCTTCTAATGAAAGCACTACAATTATTATGCGGTCATGATGAGGAATAAAATGTTAAAATAAATAACTATTCGGCTCGACGGAATTGAACTGACTAACGTGCTTGGTTTTAGAAACAACAATGGCTGATGCATTGAAATGATTACGAATTGTAAGATAACTCATAGAAAGATTTTTGGCTTCCAATTAGACATCAAAATACCCATATACTGATATACATGGCTTTGTCAGTATTACAAGTAAGGCACATTATTACACAACTTGTTTGACACAGTTAACCTCACCAGAGCCATACCCACAAATCCAGAGCTTCAACAAACTATAGTACGTAATCATAGCAGCAGCTGTAGATTAGCGGCTCTTTTGGTGAATTGACGAGACACAAAGATTATTGCGTTGAAACACAAAAAGCCCGACGTGGAACTGCACACCCGGCGGTGAGATCACTGCCCACCGCTCGTAAAGAACGCTTACAAACGAGGGGTAATTGGTGACAAGATTTGCTCAGGGGCAAACGTGACACAACAAGACCAACAAGACAACCCGCGGAATAGGTTCCACACAAAACAGAACTTATAGTACATACCACACTGCTAACATCTATTGTTTATATCACCAGAAAGGATATCTGACATGCTAGTTGCCACTTGAGTATAAAGAATATAGACTTTCGAAATCACAAACATCATATTTATTACAGAGATATTCGGGTAATCTAGTGTTTCTCTATCCACTATATGTATAATCTTACATACCGCTAAAAATATATATAAATATAGGAAATCTCAACCAAAATGACTCTGTGTCAGTAAATAGGTAGTACATAGAACGCCTTCTAAAATGTAAGAGTAATATAATTTACGGTAACATAACATTGATCACATAAACATAGTGCTACAATTTAATAGTTGATTTGCATACTTTCTATATTTGTAATTTGTAAAAACTTCACAATAAAAGGTTAATATTCTCGGCTCGCAATTACTCTAGCGACAATAAAAGCCCCGATTTCCTTAGAATCGCCCCCAGCGGCTCAGAGTATGAAACTAGTGAATCCGAGACAAGAATCCCAGGAAAACAATACATAATTACCGTTTGTTACTGCCGCAAATAATGTAATCAAACTTACTATGATACCCTACAGATTTCGCTAAATTTAAATAAAGCGAATCGCAATTATTCCAACAACCGCATACCTTTCATATTAAGGCAACTTTGTTAAAGAATGTAAATGTACCTAGATTAGAAGTTCTCAAATAAACATATAAACATGAGCACGTTATGATGAGATGAGATTATCATAGTCAAAGTAAGGGAACATAATAAATATGATTCTTGATGACTACAAAAAGCACTTGCAAATTTAATAAACCTAAACAATCTAACACCGCATATATCAGTTTAATAATGTCTAAAGCTGAAATGAGAACATTGACAAATATACTGTTTGTAAGGAGTTGTATTACGGTTGAACCCCCAAATAAACAACAGGAACAAAACTTCAACTTCACTCGGCGTCCTCAAACATTTACCCTCGGCTATTGGTCAACTTGTTTGCTACAATGGAAGAAACAGTCAGTTCTTGACAATTTAATTTAGGATGTAGCTTTCTCTCAGGGACTAGAAATATAATATAAATCTACTGCCTAATATCGTAAACCTACTATTGATGACGATAAACTAGAAGAATACGCGGAGAAATAAAATCAATATAAAAAGTAGTTGAACTACTCGCTGAAAGGATAAGAAGACTACTAGTACTTAAGTACTAGTAATTAAGTTATGAATCGGCGATTGATTATACTCACCAAACTACGGAGCTATCTATTTACAAAGCAAACTAGATCATCATAAAAATAATATTAAGTCATTTTCAAGTTTTTTTTTGCATCACAAATACATGTCTGATCTCTTTTTAATATAAACCTTAAAATATAGTCTTAAGTCAAAATCAAATTATAGTATGGTGACTTTTTCCTTTATAAAGGAGTTACATCTTATTAGTGTGTAGAAAAAAAAGGTCTCTTTTCAATCAGAGATATGTCTAGCAAGTTTTGAACAGGTTATAATAATTTACATATTTTTGCGTCAAAAATCTTGTTAACTAAAGTTTTATGCTCTTTACAGATAGCAACACCGTTCCTATGATTTAGCGCTCATTTACATATCAGTCGGGTCACATGTAAGTAAATATTGTACTCGGGCATGTGATCGTCAATATTTTTATGCCAGTATTGTCTGATTAGCACGAGTTGTGCGGAGTGATTAGTGTCATCAGAGGGAATATCTTTAGTACACCGTGAAGGAATCGTGCGTGACTCACAGATCATCTGTGTGATTTTACGCAAGCCGATTCATTATGAATGGAGAAGTACACACGACTAAGTAATTATTGAATGGAAAAGTTTTATATTAATTAGTCTTTGGAACTTGAGACCTAACTTTGTACCCAATGTTGCAAAACTTGTATTACACGGATTTTGATGATACCACTATCGAATTATGGGTATGTAGAGCAACTGTGACGTCTTGATACTCGAAAACAAGTTTGACCTTTATTAGCCTATAAACAATCTCCTAATAGTGTTCGGCAGGTCATGAATGGCCTGAACTAGACAGATGTTTGGCAAAGGTCAGAACCCTGTAGTAATGGGCTGAGATAAGATTAGGGATATAGCCAAGTATCTTTATAAAACCATTCTCGGAATGAGATCACGAAAATACCCTCTGCGGCTTGACGAAATTGCCATTACATGTTATGATTATTAGCGTGTAAGAGCGAAATGTGTTGCAATATTTACGTATATTGTTATACCTGAGACATTTCGTAAATAAGAAAACAAGGTGTTTTAAAATAGTATACGTACACTAGTGGCCCGCCCACACTTTGTTTATGGAATTCATTTTGCACCACTACATCAAGTGGCAAAACAATGTTTTTCTTCTTTTTGGAATATGGGCGTCGAGGACCAAACATAGACAATTTTTAACCGACTTCAAAAAAGGAGGAGGTTCTACGTTCGATTGAATGTATGGTTTTTGATAGATCAGTCAGTCAGCTTTCACTTATAAGGTATAGATTTAATGCTTCTAGACTACTATTTCAGATAATAGGCATTGAATAAGCGCTTCTCATCAAGTAGAAACATCTGTGAATGTCAGCTATGTTGTTATATTATTTGTTTATGTGGAACTGTTTGTAATATAACAAAATATCTGAACACGGTTCTGCATATTTATTTACATAGATAAAAATTAATCGACGGTCTTCCACTTTCAATTTGTACAAAATCAATATTTTAAATCTGACCTTCTTACAGAATCCTTAAACGTCACCTTGCCGAATATTACAGTAATGATTACTTCAATAAATGAAGAAACAAGTACAATTATAGCAGTATCTTTAATGCGCTTAACTTTTGTAATAATGTGGTGTGATATTGAGCGGTGTTTCCTGTAGTTATTGAAATATTGTCAGTGATATTATGGACGTAATATATTTATTATCTACCCTGTAAGTACAGTATGAGATAAGAAATTGATTGAGCACAACACCAATGTTAGACACTTTAGTAGCAACATTTTGCTAGTTGCATTATTCTTTGTATCTTTCAATATGCATGCAAACATCAACAGAATCTAGTGATGTTTCGAAAACGTTCATACTAGGTACCACATGCACTAATTGATGGTTTTAGGAATGAGACGTATTACCAAAGTAATCATAGCCTTTGTTATTCATGGAATATGTAGCATTTTAATGGTGTTGAAATCAGTTCAGTAGTTTTTGAGTTATATTAATTACATATGAAGAAATGTTAACATTAACACTTTTGGGATATCCCTAGATTCTGTCGATATGTTTTTCTAGTTACCTAAATGAGACAGTTAGTTATTCAAACCGGAAAGCATTTAACATGACTCACAAGGTTATATGAAAATTTTGCGGACTTTTCAGTCTCGTTTCTTGTAAAATTAAACAAGAAATGCTAATTAGCATTATGAGTAATGCATCCAATTTCCTTTTGCAACATAGAATAATGCCAGCCAGTATAATACCACCATTACAACTGTGTAATTTAAACAGATTTAGTTAATTTTCTAAGTAGCTCCAAGGAGAAACTAACTCGGCAGAAAGTTTTTAATGCCACATCCCGACTGTTAGGAAATGACTCCAGAGCTGGAGATCCTAACTAGGAGACGTCACGACATCCTCGTGTTATCAACACAATTAAAGTTTCAGACTAGAGATTACAAACTACTGGAGACTGTACCAGCTCTTTTATGTTGGAACTTGGAAGCTGCAGAGGAAATTCGTTGAGATTTTTTTATTGAACCAACCTTTACACGTGTAGCTTAGCTTTTAGGTCAAACGTAGGTTGATCTAGACTTCTATACAAATATGTTTCATTCAGTTTATGAGGATCGAGTTAATGCTTTAATTTCTAGGTCAGACCGGTTTTCGGTTTGAAGGCCACGGTAGCCAATAGCTTGGCACTAATATGAACTGAAGTAAAAGTAGTGCCAAAAAAAGTAAAATCTACTTACGAGATCCCTTATTTTCATTATACTCGTATTCGTTTGATAGAAAAATATTCTAGTCTAGCTTAAACTATTTTCGGTCCCATAATGTAGAATTGGCATTAAAATCCGGCACAATATTGTACCCTCAACATGAGTGCACGCCAACGCTATGGCAGTGTTTATATGCTAACGGTTTGAATTTTGAAGAAACGTCTTGGAAAAAGATGTCTTTATAGCTAAACTACAATACAATTATACCTAAATATTTTTGATTTACCATAAAAAATATCCATTTGATACTAATTTCGTTTCATGCCATACCCTATCTTGTTCAAAATAATGTACACATAAATCATAGGACATTTGCTCTTTTATTTGCTTTTTCACATGAGTTTCTAATATAAATATGAAAATCTCATATTCAGCGTCTCTCTGCTTGTAATTTTCATCACGCAAATTGTGTCCACGTGTATCATACGTAATCATTATAATGTAATGTAGCTTAGTAATCATTGAGCAAACATAATTGTACAATACTTCATATTGTATTTTTGTGTGCGAGTCCTTCGTTGCATCGATCGCATAATGGCTTGTCACAAGTGGAGCACACAAAACATGGGTCCGCTTAACTGCTGGTACACATCTCGGCACAACCTACATGTAGGTGTACAGCTGTATGCAATTATCGATCTTGGTTGCACTCACAAACCATTCAATCGCATCCATCTATTTGCAAGCGCACCTATGAAACTATTGCATACTTATTTCTTGATTAGAGCATAGTATTAGAATTTAAACTTTTCCTGAAGTAACTTGCTCGGACTTGCTCTGTTAGTTTTGAGTTTGTATTTATTTCACCGAAGCTTTCCGTATGTATATGTCTTACAAACATCTTTTAGCGAACAGAATTTTTAAGACGTGGATGTAATTACATCTGGAAGATTTTAGACCTCAATATCCTACTATTTACCCTTTTATTAAAAAAAACATGTCCCACTGCGGGTGGCCGCAGTTTACACTAACATCAAAGTGGATCTGACTTGACTGTGCTGCCCTCGGGGCTGGCCCCAGCAAATTGCTCGGCAGTTGATTAAACCCGCTTGTCCGATAAAAGCTCGATTGGCGGACCGTCCGATTCACTAAACCGATTCCGATACCACTTACGCTTGCACTTGCAAAGGGGCAGTCACCCAAAACTTCTACGTTTGCCGAATTTTGCTTTGAGGCTAGTTTTGGCAACTGACATATTCGGCGGGCGACTAAAACTCTAATCGATGTCAGGTTGTGCAGCAGAGTGTCGAAATAAATTTCTATTTTCTAAAATTCTAATGTATTCTACCAGCTTGCATTAATACAAGCAAGGGCTTCGCTGAAAGGTACCTTAACATACAGACATTTTTAATACCTAAGAAAAATGTGTCCCTTATTGACTTAAATTTCTTTCGTCACGTATGACTTTATTTTGATATGATTCGTAAAATAAAAAAATGATTCAACCCACTCGTCACTAGCCTGACCACTTATATATCCATGATCGTCAGAGTATAAACCCAACATTAAACATTTGCTGTGAAAGCCCATTAACCCTATGCGAGGTCGTATAAAACCTATTAGCCTTTGCGTTACAGCGTTAACTTCAACTTATAATTAAACGCCCATTCAAATAACTACATTATTACAATCCTATGATTTTGTTGCTATACTAAGTAGTTATTTATTAATAAAGTCCATGCTATGTGTCAGTCACACGACAGGATATACATTAGGAATTAAACGGGTATTTAATATATGAACAATGAAAGTTAAAGCGTAATATGTAGGGGACACTCAAAAATTAGGAAAATTACCAAGTCAACAGACGCGCTGCAGTACGCGAAGAAACTAAAATGGAGGTGGGCCGGCCATGTAGCTCGACTCCAAGACCGCCGTTGGACTGGAACAATATCGAGATGGAAGGGCCCCATGGGTAACAGAAACATAGGCAGACCAATCATGAGATGGGATAACGAAATAATTAAAATTGCAGGCCCAAATTGGACCAAAGTAGCCCAAGACCGGGACAAATGGACAAGCTTGGAGGAGGTCTTCACCTGTGAAAACAGGGTTCTTGCTAGCAATTAGAGTCTAACTTAATAAAATAAAATTATCATAATATATATCATAGTTAACAAACATAGTTATAGTTAATTAAGAATTATTGTAATTTTAATAATGCAAGAAATAAAAGGCTTTTTATTTTATTTTTATTTTTTTATGTAAAGGACAATATTAATTTGACATTTCAGTATCGTCAATTCATGATCATTACTATATAGGTACGAGTACATATACATTTCTACTATAGCAATTTCAAATAGTAGTGTAAGGAGTGAATTGTGGTGCGCCATCAATTTTGAATCGCATATTTAGGTAAGATAAGCATCTAAATAGATTTGGCGGAATTCATAATGCACTTTTCTATTATTACCAATGGCTCCGCGTGTATTTTGCCTATATTTATCAAGTAGCCCTGACTCACCCATCGGTTCCATCAAATGGGTTTATAGGTATGCACTGCACCGATCAAACCATCGTAATCCACAAATAACTCAAAGGATTACTTGCATTTGTAGAATTACAACCGTAATATCTAAAGCCAAATCTTAGAAAGGCCATTTCAATTTACAGCCCTAAAATATCGCTTAAGCGCTTGCGCAGTTTTATGAAGTTTCTGGCAGTTTATTTTTTTCATAGAAAAGCCAATCAGGATGACCTCACTCCGCCTTATGGTAAGCGGCCGTGAAATCCAAATATGAGTTAACGAACCCTTCGCGACGGTCAATCTTACTCTTCGTATGACGTTAGTTAATAACGCATAAGGAGCTAGAAAATCATTGTAATTACCAGACTCCCCAAATCAAGAATATTGGTACCAAGCGTACCCCGGGCTACATAACGACAGCTTTGTACGCAACTCGGTATCACATGCTAAGATGAAGAGAGAAGGAGCTAGAAAATCTCTAAAAGTGATAGTCACGTTAACTTTACGATCATCTATCACATCACATTTTATCGGATATTTTTAAATTATTGCAAACTTGCAAAACCAATTTCTCGATGCCCTCCCAATACGGAACGGAGGACATTATAATAACATTGCTCCAGGTAAATTGAAAAAAAGTCAACAAACATTTTTCCTTCCTCACAAATGTCACCATATTTATTCCGTGTACCACTTGTGTATTTCCAGATTTATTGAATTCTGAAGAAACCACAACAAGTTGGTCGGACAACCTTGTTCCCTGGTACACAGTGTCTTCCACCAGTAAAATAAACGCGCTCTTTCGTTTGCAATAATATCAAGAACAGAAGAACTTCAAACTATTGCCAAAATATTATTTCAACAATCAAACTTTCCAGTTTCCAATATCTAAGGCTCAACGTTTTTCTATTCGTGTTATTGCAATATTCAGAAGTTTTTTTTTAAGTGCTCAAATTTTGAGCTTAACAATCGGTTCACAAAACAATCAACGTTAAAAAATCACGATTGGAGTCTCAACGTTTACAATTATATTTTTTTATATTTTATGCAAACCTTCTATACGTACGTATGAATAACAATTTGTGCACTGAAAATGACTAAAATAAATCGATTAGCATCGTGTTACAAAACACGGTTTTCTCATTAATAGGGTATTACTAAAAAGGTCATATCGGGTGCGTGGGAGCCGATCGGCACGTCAAATAGGATTATCGATGCTGTCTACTCCGGTCGCATGCTAATGCGATGTCATTGGCCCGTTGTTGTCGGTCCGCAGGGCTCGGCAATCCTCAATACTACCTACCTACTGTCTGTGACGAGAATAGCGCCGACCACTGACGAATGCGATTCTGCATTTATACTACTTTGTTCTTGGTGCTTAGCTGCATTTTCCTCGGTTTTAATCAAGATTTGTTCGCTATTTCGCTAAGTTTAGAATGCTACTTAATGATCTTGCCAAGGGTAGAACAAGAAATTGTAGAGCTCTACTAAAGCTCTTACTTTTAAGACCAGTTAAGGTATATTTTAAGCAGAGTTATTTACTGATTATTGGTTTTAAAAGGGTGCCACTACTAAACTTACCCCAAAACGAATATATCAACAGACATTTTCATTTAATCCATTAACCGCGCTTTATCGAAAACACTCGACGATACGCAATATAATATGAACTACGAGTAACAGACACCTAACCCATAAATAATTTAACACGAGAAGCTAATCCAATAAGACGCCTCTACGCTACTACACCAAATTACATTTGAATTCACACACAACAAACGCAAGTAAACAACTAACAGTAAAAGGGTTCAGGTGCGATTTCCTGTCGCCAGTGAGAAGATTAATTATAAATTCTCATTTGACGTTCTATTCATCAAACTCGGACATCTATAGAGATGACGAGCGGCCGATCACTCCGGTGGCTTTAGCCTCGTTCATCACGCTGGCGAGCGACGAAACAATTGCCAGCGGGCACTGGCAGAAGTCGATTTTCCGACGGATTTAATTTCCGTTGAACATTTTTCCTCTGCGATCAATTGCCGGCAACAAAACACTCCAACCTCGTGTGCCGGAGCTCGGTGCCGAGTGTCGACGCCCCAGAGTACGAGAATCGTCGTAAAAAGGGTATCGAACTGACGCAATGGCAAACGCTTTCCCCTTCGGACCAACCGCTACGATTGCATATTTCCGCATCATTTGCATCACAATTTTAATGCATTTATTGTTCACTTCACAATTAAAATCGCGACATAAAAAACGGAATCGTAATTTAATTAAGTGACCGAGATATGTTTGCGTAATGCGGCATAACATCCATTAATAATATTATCAAGGCATTTTCCCCCATTTGGAGTTACCTTGCCTTGTCTCGCGCGCGCTCATTCACTCGTCTGTGCAATATCAAAAACGGCACACGACGAAGTGGTGTTAATAAATTAAAATTAATGAAGTCTGTTAAGTCTTTGATCTGCACCCATTTGAATTGCAAATGTGTCGTCAGTTGGTCCGAGCGCGTCGGATATAATTGACTTTGTTAGGTCTGTTCGGGCTAAACATTTCATTGGCGAACAATAAGCTAGAGACGCTGTCCGAATACATTAGCACCGCGATTCATTCTGTCCAAACGAAGAAATTTCTTAACCTGCGCGATATTGGCGTCAGAAGTATCCCGCTCACACGTAATCCCTCGGGGAAACCATTTGTGAAATATGTACAAGGTATTATTGCCTCGCTTTTACTACTACTTATTTGATGTATCAAGCGATAAATTTCCGACTGTATTGAACTCGTTACAATTCAGCAGTATATTATGTACGAACTCCACATACAAAGTAATAATTCTGATTACAAGAGAAGAAAAAGTTTCGAAGGCTTAGCACAAAGCCAGATAATTGTAATAAATAAGGACTGAAACCTTGAACAAATATTCCTCGCACATTAATAATTCCTTAACTTCGTGGAGTAACTTTATGAACTTGCCAACTGAATGACCTTCAACGTCTGAAATGATTCATTTGAAGCCGCAGGGTAAACGAGGTGTGCACACAAAGCTCCTCTCATATTGTCGGAAATAAATAATTCATCGACGGTAGCGGAACGCAGCAGCGACCAAATAGTCGCGGATCCCTTGAAAAAGTTCATAATGTGATTTAGAGGCGAGGCGAACGCGCCATCTCCTGGCTGCGAAGTAATTTGTAGGGTACACGCGCCCCTGCATATTGAATCGCCACCGCCCCTCGACGGATCCATGCATTAGGAGCGCGTGCATCGCCCGCGTGACATCGGCCACGTCTCAAATTAACAAATACTCTTTTTCCTTCCAGATCACACGAGTGAAATCATCTAGAAAAAAATGTGCGAACTTCACGAGTGGAAAACTTTTGTGAGTGCGGACCTTACGCGTGTGACAAGTGACGTGAATAGTTAAGACAATGCGGGTGTGAGTTCGGCCACGACGTCGAACTATTCCGAGTGGGGGGCGCTGGCGACCGCGGCCAGCGATGGTATGGACGTTGCCTTCGAGAACGGAAGTGAGGGGGGATGGAACGCTACGTACACGGATACAGAGGAGCGCGTCAGCGCCGACCTCTACAACTACTGGGCGTGGAGCATCATCGACGGCGCGCTGATGTTGCTCATCGTGAGCGGCAACACGCTCACCATCCTCGCCGTCACGCTGAGCCGGCGACTCTCCTCGCTCGTCTCCAACCAGTTCGTGCTCAACCTGGCCATATCCGACCTCATGGTCGGCCTGACGCTCCCGTACCATCTCGTATTCTACCTGGACACTGAATTCGGCAAAATAAAGTGGTCATGTCTAATGAGATTCATACTAATAATTCTAGCGTGTCTGGCGTCCATTTACAACATCATCGCAATAGCCGTCGACAGGTGAGTTGCTGTAGTGGAATGTCGTGGACTCACGTCATAAATTCACAATCCGTTGTTCAAATCTTTAAAGTAAGTCCCTTTGCAGACGTAATTCTTCGAAATCTCGTAATCATACTAAAAATAGTCGAATACGACGTTTGAAATCACGCTATAGAAGCATGAAAATGATTGCATGAGACGGAGTCGGGTGGCATTGTTTAAGGGAATATGACATAAAAGGGGTGAGTTGAGGGTGGTTGAGTAACTGGTGGGTTGTTGCAGGTACATCGCGATCGTGCACCCGCTGCACTACAGCCGCTACATGACCAAGGTGGTGACGCGGGTGCTGATGAGTGCCACCTGGTCGGTAGCAGTGTGCGTAAGCAGCCTCCCGATATTCTGGAACGATTGGCACGAGGGGGTGGCTTGCGAAATGAACATGGTAAGTTACACGTATTATTGTAAGAGGGTAATAAGAGCTCGCCAAAATATTGATACAGTAATCGGTATGAAAACTTTTTGATGGAAATATTATCTTTAACATTCCAGTAACATTTATAATACAAAATGACTTCCGTATTCTAATATTATGAAAAACTTATTTATATTCTTATTATTTTATTATGCACTTGTGTTTGCGAACACACTTGAGCACTATTATATATCCTGGGTAAGTGGCTGATCGTTGAGATAGGTCGCCTTAGCCAAAATCAGTTGGAGGATATTTATTTATTTATTATTATGAAAAAATACTTGTACTGTATTACTGTGTAATATCATTTTTTTAGAAAGTAGAATAAGCAGCATCAAAGCATCAAAGAGCTTCACAAAGAAACCGTTGATTAAACTGTTTATATGTCACACCTATTTATGGAACTATTATCTTAAATAGTACCCGTTACGGCCAGAAAAAATGGAGAGTCAGATCAAAGTCCAAGCCGAAAAAGAAATCATTGTGTAATGTGACTTTTTGCCTTTTCCAGGTGGTCCCGAAGACGTACACGACGAGCATCCTAGCCCCGATGTTCTCCCTCATCTGGATGGTGATGTTCATCCTGTACTGGCGGATATGGCGCGAGGCCACCTGCCACGCGCGGCGCATGCGCGCCAACACTTGCTGCCCCACCGGCGCCAATGATTGGAAGAGCATACAGGTGCGCAAGATTCCCTCAATAAACAAATGCGCCATAAAATTAATACCGAGCAGTCTCCAACTTAAGGACTTCCTCTACTATTATAAATAAATAATGTATTATGTATATTCTTCTTCCTTTATATCGTTATATTAAGCTATTTACAAAAAGCCTATGTCGTAGTGTAATTACTACCACTATAAAAGCAACGGAACGACGCATATCGTGCCCTATTATGACGCGCGGAATCATCTTTTTTAGAGTGACAATTATGTGATTCAAGCCTGAAATGTCATCCTGCTAACCAAACTCGAGTCACTTCTTTTACACAAGAGTGCTATGAATCCCACGGAGTACATATTACATCGCGGACTCGGTTCTATGCCAGACCAGTTGAATCACGTGACTGTAAACGCTTGCCGAGCGAGACGAGTCATCGCCTTCCTCTCCTATCTCTCACACTACAACTTGATACTACACTTACATAGTGTCAACCTCATCAATTCAACTTATCCAGCTATGTTTTGGACAAGGTTTGGATCTAAGAAGGTGGATGATGATAATGACGACATAAGATTATAAACTTTCACGTTGCATTATACAAATAACAGCTATAATAAGAACTTAATGCCATTGTAAACCTAATGCCTTAAGTGCTGATATGTACCTACTTGTTTAAATTCTATGCCTACATCATTATATGTACAAAGCCTTCGCCCGCGTATTATTCGGATTAGTGCATTCCATAGGAACCTGTCATTTTTTCGGGATAAAAATTCGCCGGATTGTAAGCTACCTCTGCACCAATTTTCAGGATAGATAAGATAGATGTTTAAGTTTCATTTAAAACATACGATGATATCTCAGAGGGCAGGGGAGTAGCTGAAAACCACCGTTGCCTGTCGTCACATGCTCGTGGCAACATCAGCTGAGCCCCTCCCATTTGTCTCATTATGCATGATACTACTTGTATCTTTGTATTTCTTTCTACTTATTATGTTAAATGTGTTTTAAAGAGACAATAAATATATTCTTATTCTTAAAAGATCATAATTTATCGAGAAATTCTATAAACAAGACACAGTTATAGGTCATTCATTATAATAGAGTATTTGGCTATAGGTATAGGAAAAACAAGCAAATGTTGATATACACGTCATGTATTCAAACTCTTGTCAAACAGGTCATGACTAAATGTTTTTCCGCAGACTGTTATACAAATAATACTCAATAACTCGTACTACGTACGTGGTTTGAATAATAAGGTAAATGTATAAGGTAAAATTTTCGAAGGTAAATTCATCAAGAGATGACAATGACATTATAAATCAGGGTAAAATTAGTATTTTTAATTTTCTGCCACATTCATCACCAAAATAGTTATGTCAAATTTTCTTTATGAGAAAAAAGGAGAAAACGACCAAGCATATCCTGATGGAAAATAATCATCGCCCCCACTGGACATCAGTCACACCAGAATACAGATGTGTTGACTTTAAGTTAGGAAGATGTAGGCTCGTTTCTTAATGATTTCTAGTAACAAATTATTTAACACGCTAACAATTCCAATTTTACGTTTCAGGTGGTCCTGCTGGTGTTGGGGTCGTTCTCGATATGCTGGATGCCGTTTGTAGTCGTGGCGTGCGCGCAGACGCTGCCCATCCGGCCGCTCCACAACCCCATCGCGTACCGGCTGACGTCATCACTCGCAATGTCCAATTCGGGCATCAACCCGCTGATATACGCGTGGAAGAACGCCGGCTTCCGAGCCGCATTCGCCAAGCTTTTGAGGTGCAAACGGCCCGACACGTCCGAGTACAGAGGTTCTCCGGCGCCGGAGAGGAAAAGAGGATCGGTTGCGTTACGCGAGGGTTCCATCACTCGCTCCAGCGCTCCCAGTGCCCTCTCGAGCCTTGGAGGACGCCCAGCGCGGCTGCTGTACGTCGAGCGCGAGGAGACAGACACAGCGCGATGTCGCATCATCGAGAATGCCGGCTATGTGGAGTCCGAGCGCGGGGACGCAAATCCCTCGTACGCGCCTGACGGACCCACACCCGTGCACCGGCCCAATCGTCCCCCAGATGTAGTGTAGTTTTATTTTTCTAACCGAACGATCAATAGACGTTTGTGGGAAGTGAAACGCTTTTAGCATTTAAAGTTGTTAGTGACTCGTAGGTACCCCTTGCATTTAGGTACCTCTTACAATCTACGCTCAAGTTTTTAATGGCTTTATTGTTGAATTTTTATTGACAGATTTTAATGAGTTTCAAGCATAATAAAGATTTTAATGTAAAGAGGTTCTCTGTCAAATAAATTGAGATGTTTAAAAGATATAATTAACTAAAATGTTCGATGTAATATAAAATATCTAACTAATAATGATAAGACTTTTATTTAGCACCTACACACACTCTCCAAATGTATATTATTTTGTAAGTTCAGTCACCTAACCAAAGATATCTACAAGTGCATGGAATCAAAAAGAAACCAGAAATGTCATTCTATACACAATAACAGATTTTTGCAACCATTTAACAGAAGGTTAGACTTTGTAATGCAGTGCATGTATGCTTATCCAAAAAGTTATGTAAATGTCATAAATAAACAAAACAAAAAGGTGATTGAATATATTATACCATATCCTCCATAATATATAAGATATGAGATTATGATATAGGATGGAAAACAAATTGCAATAATAAATGTAGGTAATTCTGGAGATTTAAACTATATAGCGCCATCTAGAAATTTGATACGAAACTTAATACTCGAACGTTTGTTACATCTCGAACTAGGCACATTGTACAATGGTATGAAAGTTGCCAACAACCATACTAGATGGCGTTATTTCATAAAAATTGCGATATAGAGACGAGAAAAAATATAGTACTATTGTAAACAAAACATATTGACACAATTATTCACAATCATACACAATATTCTTTTTTATTGAAAATACATCTGTTATAATAACAAATGCTTGAAAGATAATCTCAAAGAAAATTAATACAGTTTAAATCAAATAGCACGGAGGTTCCTCAACTTGAAGCATAACAGAACGCAAACCAAATACCTTTTACTATGGAACCCCAACCAAAAATTAAATAATTAAAAATCAACACCTTAAATTATATGCTATGCTCGGAGTATCTCTGAAGGACCGCATCAGAAACTATGTAATCCGACAGACAACCAGAGTCACCGACATAGCACACCGAATTAGCAAACTGAAGTGGCAGTGGGCTGGTCATATTAGCCACAGAACTGACAGCTGTTGGAGCCGTAAAGTCCTCGAGTGGAGACCGCGACTCGGTAAGCGTAGTATTGGACGCCCTACGACAAGATGGGAAGATGACATTCGAAGGCTGGCTGGTGTGGGCTGGATGAGAGTGGCCGATAATCGGGAGCAGTGGCGTGCATTAGGGGAAACCTATGTCCAGCAGTAGACGAGTGTGGGTTGCTGATGATGATGATGACCCTAAATTATAGTAGTTAGTAATAATAATAGTCCCACCAAATAATTTTAGGCAGAGCCCCTAGACTCCGCGGTACCCCCTGAAATAGCATAACAACTGTTCAAAATGAGAAGGTTCTCATTCAATCACTAAATAGATGTGTAAACTATGTTATATTTGCTTCGAAAATAGTTTTGGTGAAACATTTAAACTTGTGTGCAACCATGACAATAATGATATTCTATGTTTACATTCTATTCACTATTTTGTAATGAGTCGAGGCGTCTCTGTCATTTGAAAAATGCAGATAAAGTATAAAGGCCAGTAAACAGTAAAGTTTTCACTGAATATCTCTAAGTTCATAATACCTTAATAAGCTTATAATAATGGAAAAGAACTTACCTCAACACCAGTCACGCCAAGAGCCGTCACCAAATTCGGGGTCATCCTGAAGGGGACCTTCTCGGGAACACGCAGCGTCTTCCCCTTCTCGAAACACACGTTATAGTCTATATGCACTACCTCACCAGACGTCAAGTCCACGAGCACGTTGTCTAAATGTCTGTCACCCAAACCGATTATGTACCCGATGGTACTCATCACAGCGACGGAGTAACTGTACCGGCGGGTCATCTGCCACCACTGCTCGGGCGTCACACTGCTGCACCACAGCTCCCTCCAGAGCAAGTCTTTCGGCGTCTCCGCTGACAACTCCTGGAGTACCTGCTTCAGTATCGACACAGGCCACTCTTTCCTATTCTCTGTCGATATGCCAGATTCCTTCAGAAGAGGATTCAGTTTATTGTAAAAGAGCTCGGAAGGTCGCAGAACGTTGTACGTCTTGTTAGTTTTTGTGGACATAATAGCAGCTTCACGGTTTTGCCAACGCTTGTACAACGCAAATAACGGGGTCACATTGTCTACCCAGCTGATCAAACCAGAGCGAGGACCCAGTGGAATGACTGAATAATGACGGGCTCTGTACGTCTGGTTATCATTATTTTCAGAGTCCCGCGCCATCATTGTGTTAGTAATCGACAATAGCTGCATTATTCTCTCATCTAAATGTAAGTCTTCCAACCCCTTAAAGAGGTACGTGTAAGCTTTGCCATCAGAACCGTAGAAAACCAATTTCTTCGGTCTCGTCTTTGTTGGCAAGATAGAAACGTTATTCTCAATCGATTTAATCGTCACTCTCACTGTTCTTTGATTCGTGTGTAATCCTGGCATTGTTATAACTGTGTTTCGCATCTCTGCCAATACGGGGCTTATATCCGACATTTTCAAAATATAAGAGGTCCTCTTGTTTACTTTCTGCTGCAATTTAATTTGTAATTGTTTCAGAGGTGCCCAGGATTCTTGAGGTTTCTCTGCATTTGTGGGATTTTTCAATTTATCAATAACTTCTCGAATGATCGCTTGAAACTTAGTTTGGAAAGCGATTTCGTGTGGTGTTTCAGGCTTGGCAGAGGTAATGCTGTCAAGCTGTTCTAAGACATATACTATAGGCTCAAATATTATACGATGTTTCTCTTTTATCAACTTTTCTTTATCTTCAGCAGATAAATTCACATTATTTTTAACTTTAGCTACCTCGACCTCTAACTGCGATAGGCGTTTACTAAAGTCCGAATGATGTTGAACTAACGTGCCAAGGCATAGCTCATCCCATAGTAGGTTGATTCTCTGTAATTCTTTTACCAGTAACTTGACCTGAAGAATCGTTGTTGGAGCTTGCTTAGCTAAAGTTTCCACCATGTCCAAGAAACAGCAATTAAGCTCATTGTTTACGGCTTTTTCACTGGCGTCTTCCTCTGCTTCGGCATTTTCTTCACCACTCTCTGCTTCATTAGACATGTAAGGCTTTGCCACATTAAGTTCTGCAATTTCGATTTGTTCATTTTCAACAGCTCCCACCACAGCAGGAAAGGTTATGAGGTGAGGCGTATCTTCAGCCAGTCTGCATAGTAAGTCCGAAACACATTTTCTTACGTACGTCTCGGGATGGTTCAATCTCGAAAAAAGTTGAGGGATAATGACTTTCCACGGCTGAGTAGGAGTATTAGCGAGACCAGATTCCAGAACGGTCTGCAGTTCCATTGCGTGCTTCACAATCAACCGAAGTAAGCGCAACGTAGCATTCACTACAGCATTCTCACCACTGTGGTTTATGTAATCAGAAGCACAAATTAGTTGCAGAAACTTGAAATAAGCATCAGCCGATAGCTCAAAATATGAGAAAACTCGCTTTTGAGCTTGACGCCAAATATCCACAAGCAAAGCAAGGTGTTCAGGGAAAGCAGCACTGAGCGAAGGGACAGTGCGGAGTTGACTCTCAATCATTTCTGACGTATTAATTTCATTCCAGTCTATGTCTTCATCGTCACAAGTAGCTTTAGTTTTAGACAAAATTTCGCAAACAGCTTCGAAATCTCCTGGTGAACATCCAATCATAATACTCTCTATCTGGAGCTTGTCACTGTCTGTCAATTGCTCTCGAGTCTTAGCGCTGAACTCGACCATTTTGCGACCCCATCTAAAGCACCAAGCAGCGAAATTGGCCCAAGCTTTTGCTAGACCAGGGCATTGATTGACACCAAACTGCAATAATTTTCCCACTGCAGAATCGGATAGTGGAATGACGTTTTCTGAAATGTTATTGTCCACTAGGCCAATTTCAGGAAGAGCTGACACTAACTTTGCTAAAGGTGTATCGGCTTCTAAAACATTCTCACTCTCATTTTGAACCCATTTTGATAAAGTCAGCAGCATGCGAGTCCCCTTCTCACGCAGTTCGTAGCTTTGTTCGCTCATTGCTAATCTTTGCGAAAATCCTAAAGAAACGCTAGCACATAAGTTGATAGCAAGCATTTTGGTTTCTTCTTTTGTGTATGTTAATTTGCAAAGTTCTGCCAAAGCTGTTGCATTATTTAACGTCCAGATATCGAAGTCATAAGTGTTTGTCGACATTATCAATACGTCACTTAGCTCGTCCAAGTCGTGTACATTCCCCAGGCACATTTGGAATGAGGAGTTATGCTTGAAATGTTTCAGGAGCTCCCGTTTGGCCATTCCAACGTTTTGATTTTTCCTGGCACTTTTTATGACGTCCAGTCGAAGACATTCAGCATAATACACATTTTCTTCAGTTGCATTCAGTTTTGTAAAATATTGGTTCCACCATAGTATGCGACTTAAGTTCTTGAACTCGGCGCCATATTTATGATCCTTCACTGTCGAGGGTTTGAAAGGATTAGACGTGCCTTTTCCATTTCTTACTACGTTCATTAATCCATGATTAGCTAATTGAAGAACAGCTATTTCCTTCAAAAAATACACTGCGTTAGTTCTTGAAAATTCTTCAGTGCTTGAGTTGAGTAATGTTTCACAATCTTTTAGTAAGTTTTCGTATTTCTCCGCATAGTCGGTGTAATACATATTGACTGCGGCACACAATAGAGTTGACTCTATTTTATTTAAAAGTCCTTGATATGAACAAGAGTTCTTTGTCATTTCATCAGCGCGAGTGTCAAGGATATCCCAATCACAAAGATCTACAGCAATCTCAGCATCTTCGTCAAACAGTTTAAGGGCCGTATAAGAAGCCACTTTAGAATCTTGTTCATTTTGCTCTTCGTTTTCTTTCCACATTTCCATGTCTTCCCAACTTTGAATTTGCTTATAGCTCTCCATTATTTGCTCATCAATGAATTTTAAGGTTCTAGTGTCAAGTTGGTGGGTACCAGATTCCTTGTTTTCTTCAAGTGAGTGAGCAGCATTGAGCTTTTTATAGAACTCTGAAGCTAATTCATGTCTGGAATTAGCTTGCTCCGCGGCGCCCTTGAGCCAAGGTAGCTTTTTGTTAAAAGTTTTTTTTATCCACACGTAAAGGCCGTGCAAAACTTCTGGCTCCTCAATTTTTATAAGTCCTTTAGTTACGCTCATAGTGATAGCTTCAACGTCTATGTTGGTATTGGAATTAGCCGCCGTTTGCAGTATCAACGACGCGTGGTAAATAGCAGTGCCAATATTTCCGGCGTACAAGCTCACAGCGAGAGCCGCAGGGCGTACTCTAGTCAGCCATTCCCGACAAGTCGACCAGTTTGTGTGAAAGAACGTTCTTACTGGTTTAGCAACCGCAGGTAGAACTGTTGCCGTTCCTTCCGCTGCGTTATAGATGTATTTTTCCAGGAACATCATAAATTCTGTAATCCAGCGAGTTCTAATCTGTTCTGCCATTACAACCTCTAACAACTTGTACTGATCAGCTGGCGTATATTTCGTCTCATGCGATGAGATCTCTCTAGCAATTCCTTTAAGAACTCCTTCAATCTTCATAAATGTCTCTTGAGGTTTCCCAAGCACAGTTCTCAGTTTGAGTGCTACACAAGTCTGCGCTAGTTCTGACAAGGCCCATCCGATACAAATAGAGGCAAAGTTAGTGGCGCATTGTCGGAAGAACAGCAAGTTATTCTCTTCAGCGTCCAAATTTTGTAATGGCCAAGACAAAAGGAATGAATTGAATAAGAAATTCTTGTCTTCAAATGTTATTTGCAAAAGGCAGTTCATGATAGCCTTGAAGTGCTGATTAGACATCATCGTGAATGAACCTCTCATAAGGTATTCCTTGAATGAATTAATTTTTGACTCATTGTTGAGTATACTCAGACTGACTTTTCGGCTAGCAAATATTTTCACAACTTGTTTATCAAGTTCCAGTTGTACAATGTCCCACGGTAACTCAAACAAGACTTCTTTACACGTTTCAGACAGTGATTTGTTTTGATTATCAATATGCAGCAAGCACAAAGTAGTAATTGTTTTCAAAATCATAACATTCCAAGTGAGGCTTTTATTTTTGAGCAAGTTTTGGCAATTTTTCATCACAAGGATCACAACATCATCATCAAAACTGTATGCTAGAGTTAACATGTTTGTTATAAGAACAAGGAAACTCTTTGACATGCTAACAATAGGTAAGTATTTATCCAATTGGCAAAATATGTCTGAAATCCAATTCAGGATCAGTAAAAGAGTCTCTTTAGTCACTTCCTCATCTAATATCATGCTCAGCATATTCAATATAACAGCAAGATGTCCTGATGTTGGGCTTGAACCTGAGACTTCACCTAAGTTCAGGCCAAAAATATCATCCTGCTCTTTGCTGGCTATTTGTTACCAAATCACTGGAAGCAATGAAATGGTTATTCTTCTTGCAATGTGAGTACAGCAGGTATAAGACTGAATAATGCAGAGCTGGTTTCTTTTTAACTAAATCCATGTCATGGGGACACATTTTTATAGCAAGTAGTTCAAGTATACTTGGCTGCAGAGCCCACATGCCTATTATAGAATTACTAGCATTCGCAAGCTCAGATAGACATTGTAAGTAAAATATAACATTTTTCTCAGCATCATCAATGGATATTTCTTCAGTATATTCAGGACTTATTATTTTAACATCTGGTATAATAACTGAATAGGCATTCTGTATGTCTATCAACACAAACTTGTAAGTTTCTTGCAGGAGAGGAATGTTTTTCAGATTCAAAAGGTTACTATAAACCGATAATACACTGCGCAATATATGAGAACTCTCAGAGTATCGGAGGGGGCGCAGCAAAGACTCAGGCCCTATGGTTTGTGTTATGAATTCAATTGGTAGGTTTGATGCTATTTCTTTTATTGTGGTTGATACCAAATTGATAATGCTGAGACAAACACTTTCATCGCCTTGCAAATAATTAGTAATTTCCATTGATATCAAGGAAAAAAGGGCTTGGGAGCAAGATGATGATTTTGCTTGTAGAGGTTGGAGTAATAATGTAATGCACTCATTACCTGCTAATATTAAATCAGTGTCAGCATCCTCCTTTACAGTTTTTGTCATTACCTGAAGAATTTTTGTCAACGCCTCAGTCAAGAACGACCAAGAGACTGTCTGGGAAACTGCTGGGCTCAGCATTGATCCTAGACTCTTTACCACAGTATTGAAAACATTGAGGAATGAAGTAATCTTCTGCATGGAATCCTCTAGGGAATTAGGGTCTGATTCCTTGTCACTCTTGGCATCCAAGTCCCCTGAGTATACCACCATATCTTCAACAAACTGGTACAGTAAATTCACAGAGAACCCTACATCTGCCTGCCAGTGGCGGCTTAATTTGAGTAGTGATTTCAAAGCAAAATCCTTGATCTTCTTTGGCTGAGCATTGTCTACATGCCAGCCCACTAATATGTCCACTGAATCCACAAAATGATTTGCAAAATGTTCTGGATAAGAATTTGACATCACAATCATTGCATTAATTGCTGCCATAAATACATCAGCAGAGTCTGTTCCTTCAATTATTCCCTGCAGCCTTTCTAGGGTCATCTCAGCAAATTCTGACAAATTTGGATTTTGAAAATCCAATTGGAAAGTCTCTGTAAATGAAAGAGTCAGAAGATGTTTTATAGATGTGTTATGCACTGAATATGTAGTTGTAAACCACTCCAGATGCTTCCTGAAATCTGGGCCCATCACATAGCCAATCCTGCCCAGCACAGTAGCTGCACCTTCCTTTGTCTCAGGCCCGGGAGCATCATACAATACATCCAACAATGATTCAACAAGAATGTCGTAAGCCCTGCGTATGTACCGTGCGTTTTCCGGCAACATTACGGCGTCCTGCAGCTTGCTGCATATCACAAGCGACTTTTCCACGTCCACCTCAGCACAAAGACGCCGCAGCAGCTTCGAGATGCGCGGGTCCTCTGGAAGATTGACAACAAGCTCCGATCTTTCATAGAACTTGCTGCTGTTGTTCTCGGGAGGCCAGGAGTCGTTGTTTCCCTGGCCTAACGATTCGTTGTATTTGTAGGAAGCGTCGAGAGGGTCGCGATCACCGCGGGGCGCGAACCCGCCTCGGCCGCGGCCGCCGCCGCGTACCCCCGCCCCGGGAGTGCCGAAACTCGGTAGCTCGGCCTCGGGCGCGGAACCGGCCGTCCCTGGAGGGCCCCCCAAACGACGAGGATGCATCGTAGGAGCCAACATAACCTCTGACCTTATCATCCGTTGTGTTTTCATGTCCTAATTCATCGCGTTCTGGGGTGTCGGAGGCCTCCGAACCCTTGGTATTTTTCACTTTAGTATGTGCAGTGGTGGATAGCATCACTAGAACTTTTGTTTATTACGTATATGTAACCACACATGGCCGTAAAATTACGTTAAAATACGGACAAAACAGACGTTCTAGCCAACAGTCAATTGGAAAATGTCAATGTCAATATTGTACAGAAATGTCAATTGTTTTTTTTTCTAATCTTACGCAATGTAATCTTTATTCAAAGTTCTCAAATCCTTTCAAATGAAGCAAATGAATTAAACTATAGCATTTATATAATCAAAAACAAATACCTATTATTATGTACTTATACAGATAAAATGATATGATTTAATTTAATTTTTATTGTTGTCATAACGCCGAGGATAAAAATATTATTGATTTCCGGACGAAATATTCTTTGGTTATCTCACAATCAGTCGGTTGTCAAAATTATAACCTCAAATCCAAAGAATATAATCACAGAGTACTTTTTATAATAGGAAAATATAATCACTACGCTTCTCAAATCTATCAACCGAACGCATTGTTTTGTTTGATACATAATAAACCCGAATTTCGCTTTTCTTTCATATCATGATATTAATATAGACAAAAAATGAAGGCTGCCAAACGTTTGCACGATTTTAAAGGTAAGGTGCGTTTATACCTTCTATTGCATGTTTATAAACAACATGAACTGTGCTCAAAGTGGTTTTTACTGTCTATTTCAGCGCTAGAGTTGAAGCTCACAGAAGACTCCACATCACCACACATAATATACTTGAAGGAGCACGCTGTCAGAGAGCACACGCCCGATAAACCTTCAGGCAGAACTCTATTCCTCGTAAACTTGCCTCCCTACGTTGACGAGAGTGGTCTGGCCAACGCATTCAAATATGCTGGCCCCATCAAATCAGTGCAACTGTCTACTAAGCCTAATGACTCAGGACAAAACAAACAAATTCATCATTGATCCTGAGAAACCCACATTCAAGGTTGCCTATTTAGTTTTTGAAAAAGTACTTCATTTGGATAAAGCATTGAAGTTGACAGAGCTGCAGCCGTTAAACTCTGAGAATCATCAAGTTAAACTTGGCATGAAGAAGTGGATAGAAGATTATAATTATGCAGTCTTAATGCCAAAAACTTTAAAAGAAAGAGTAGAAATGTTTATGAAAAAACACGATGAAAACAAACAGAAAGCTGAGAAGAAAGAAAAGGCATTGGAGGAGGAAGATGATGAGGGATGGGTGACCGTGACCAAGAGGGGAAAAGTACAAAGTTTTGCCCGCTCGGAAAAAGTAGAAAATAAAATTATGGCTAAGGAACAAAAAAATAAAAAGAGAAAAGAACTGAAGAACTTCTACACCTTCCAAATTAGGGAGTCCAAAATGAAACACATAGTAGCACTTCGACAAAAGTTTGAGGAAGATAAGAAGAAAATAGCCCAGATTAAACAGAGTAGAAGGTTTAAGCCATTTTAAAATAAAGTGATTTATAACTTATCACAGAGTTTATTCTTATATCTTATAATATAAATGTACTATCCACATTTTTAAATCTTCTACAAGACGAAATGTTCTAGTAACTGAAACAAGATCTTTGTTCCCTTAAAAACATTAGGTGTACCCAGCTATTCCATAGCCAGCTTATTTACTAGCTACTAGGTACTACTAATAATATATACAAAAACAGAAATTCAATATTACTGCACTTTGCTCCCACAATAATAAAAAAAATCTTTATTTGAAACAAAGTTTTTACAATTTAGATACAGATTTAACGATGCTATCCACAAGAAGTTATAAAAACTGTGTAGCAGACAGCAACACCCTTCTCCTTGGCACAGTAGATACAATGTGACACTCATAGCACTTGTCAAATGATCTGCTGGTGGGTCTTGATGATGATGCGGAGTAACCTGTTTTCAGGGAGTGTGTCCAAGGCTGCAAGCAGGTTGCTGATGTTGCCATAGATGCAGCCATTAGCTAGTGCAACCTGGACTGCTTGGCCTATTCTGTCTAGTGAGTCCTGGAAGAAATGTGTTAAATATTACTAAACTACAACAATGCAAATATCAAAGTTAAGATCACTATCAGCAACCTGACCCCAAAATATGTAGCTTAAGAAAGTCCTTACATCATAATAAAGTTGATGATGGCCATCATCAGTCAATGAAAGTACCATAGCAATAAGAGATACCATAACAGACTTTTTGTGTTTCAAAACTGGTGGTCTACAATTAACCTGACATTATGACTGAATCGAGAGTTTTCCTCCCATTCACATTGTGCTGTGGGTCCCCTTTGTTTAGATGCGACAGGTATATACTAATTTGTTACAGGATAGGTTCGTAGTAAGCCACCTGGTTTTCCCCTGTACTATGGAAACAACATAGAGACACTAAAACTGAGACAAATGTTTGTTGATATCGAGCCCTCAACCCTCGCGTCTCTGGCGACGCTCAAAATATATTTAGCAAATGCATATGAAGTCAGATATTATAATTACTTGGACAGTATGTGCTCATCAGACAAGTGTTTGTCCAGGTTGGAGTAAGAATTTGTATGTTGCACCCATTTAAGCAATGAAACAAACATAATAAAATTATGTACCTGTAATTTCTCATCATTCTGCAGCTTCATCCCCCTTTTCAGCAAGCTATGCGCGTACGCCTGCACGTGCGGCGTGAGCCCGACCAGGTTCTGCGCGTTGACCGCCGTTGGCGGCCCGTGCGTGCGCCGCCCCGCCCTTAGGCTGTGCAGCACGCCGAGATGCAGCTTTATATACAGTTCAGACTCTGTGATGGTTTTCGCGACTGGCTGCTTTGCTACAGATTCGTTTTCCAGTTTTATCCTCTTCATTGGTAATTGAATGTCTACCATTTCAATATCTGTAAATGAAAACATTCCTTGATAACATATGCATGAATACCATGAATTAATCGGATAATGACCACTAGAAGTGTTCACAAGCTACAAAGTTATGTACTCTTAATCTTTATAACATTTTGTATGGCACTAGGACAAACTTAGCGTTACACCTAAAAATGGATAGACACAGAATGCATACACATACATACAGTAATCTTGTGTGGGCATGTGAGAGAGACATATTACAGGGAACATGTGCAGGGGAGTCACGATACGATATACCGTCTAGCACGTAAGTCAATATGCGTTAAGAAAATACCTGTGGTGTCTGGGATGTAGATCGGCGCGAGCGCACACCAATGTATGAGGCCTGCGAGGGGGGTGACAGGCCGCCATGGGGATAGATCCGCTGGGCAGCGCCGCCGGGTTCAGCTGGGCAGACATGCAGAGAGTTGGGTTGTGTATACCTGTAATGGGACAATTTGGTGTTTGAGATAAGATTACCACTATCCCGTTGCACCTAAATAAATCTGCCTGTACAAAAGTGTTTGTAGATCAGAGAGTGATTATTTCATTTTAATTAACAAGACTTAACAAATCCTGAAGCAACCTTTGTATACCTACTTAATTTTTTTTTGTGCATAAAGAATATCTACTACTACTATAATGTAGTCAGTACTAACCCAAGAAGTAATAACTTCCAACAAATTCCTAGGGGGCAATTGTTTAACTCCTTGCACATCATGCATGTACAGCTCTGTAACTGCCGTGATGAAGTTGGACACGAACTGAGGTGCGGTGGTAGCCAGGGACTTTAAGCTTGCTTGGTTTGACGTGTTGAGGAAGAAATGGTCTTTGATTATGTTCTCTGCTAGTTGGAGAGATTGGGAGGAGGAGCAGCCCATCTGTTGTAGCCACACTCCTACCGCTAGCAGCACCTGCAAAGTTGAGAAAATGAAGGAAACTTTTGTAAGTTGTGATGTGACAGCATGAAATCTCCACATTTAAATACCTGGAAGTTTTTATATACCTAAATGTGTTATTATTAAATTGGATTTTCAAAAACAAACTTAATCTACCTTATCATGTCAAGCAAAGATTTGTTAGCATTTAGTTTTCAGGTTTCACCATTCAATGTTTGAACTGAATGATCAAACTTAAAAATACACTTGGTGAAAGGAATTGGATGTATATTTTTTTTTTGATAGAGCAATCAGAATATGTTTTTTTAAGATAAGCAAAATCCTTAAAACTTCTTCTTACCGGTGTGCTGGATGCCTGACACAGCCATGCTAGCAAGTATGCTAAGAACCTTCAACCTCCTCTGGCTCTCCATGCCACCAAATAAGGATAGGAATATGGTGTTTTTAGTTGTCTCGCTCGAGCAGGCTGACAAGTAGTCGCAGATGATGTCGATGAGCTGCAGCTCTTGCAGCGGGCCTATGCCAGTCGCTCGCCGCCCCCCGCGCCGATCCGTCTCAAGAAACATGAACTTCAGATATTATGTCCATTGCTATATCCAATTGCTTGCTAGAGGGAGCACTTCTACCGACCAGCAGTTGCTCTGGAATGTAAAGAATTTAATGAATGAATATATTTTTATTGCACCCAAAATTTAAAATTAATTTATATTAGATCTTGCACATCTTAAGGTTCCGGTTTGTTTAATGGTTTACGTACCGATTCTAACGAGTGCTTCCTTAGCGCATATTGGAAATTCATATTTTCGAAGAGAATGCTTTAAGTCTGATATTGACATTTTCTTACACTTTAAGTAATATTCTCACAGAAACATAAAAAGCTTTCCTACAAAAATCTTGAATTCCCAAAAACAAGTTCAGATTTTGAATCATCACAGCAGACCAAAAAATTGTTAAGATTTTGTTTTTTTAATGAAACCGATTTTGACAGTTGAAATGTTTATTGAAATTATGTTTTTTTCGGCATTAAACTAAGATGCACAAAGATATAAAGTTTAATATTATATTAATTTGTGAAATTAAATGATGGCACCACTGCCACTATGTATAGGTTCGTCAATTCAAATTATCAAATGGTTATAAATAAAACAATTTAAAACAGGGGAATACCGTTACTTGATCTAAAATCCGTTGTCTAAGATTGTCTCAGCTTCAAAGCTGAAATAAATAACTTTTCTTTGTTAATGTATACCTAAATCAGTAAAAAAAAAAGTAAGTTAATATTAATAGTTTTTTGACGTGAAAACCCAAGCCGTGAAACTTTTATTCAAAAAAAAAAATAGTTTATTGACAGACGACAAATGCTATTTTTTTTTAGTGAAATCGACCAAGTCGACGATTATTTGCATTTTTCTGATTAATTTACGTGCCTGGATGAATCTGTTGTTATTTTTTTATTAACTAGGATAAATCCTCCAGTTTAATTAACAATGGAAGTCTTAGTGGCTAACGTTGATCATATTAAATTTGACATAGATTACGCTTTAGAGGAGCAGTATGGAGCTCTCCCGCTGCCTTTCCCAGGAATGGACAGTAAGTTTTTTCTTTCTTCAGTTTAACAAGCCTTTAAGCTTACTGATGTGTACGCATCTATTTGATGTTCAAGGTTTTTAATGTTACATATAACCTCAATTTCTAGAATCCACCGCGGCGGTATGTGAATTCTTCAGTCACCCAGGGGGCTGCGCTAATGGGCCCCAGTGCCCGTACCGGCACGTGCGCGGGGACCGTACTGTGGTTTGCAAGCACTGGCTGCGAGGGCTATGCAAGAAGGGAGACCAGTGCGAGTTCCTGCACGAGTATGACATGTCAAAGATGCCTGAATGCTACTTCTACGCGCGGTTCAATGCGTGCCACAATAAAGAGTGTCCGTTCCTACATATAGATCCCGAGAGCAAGATCAAAGATTGTCCTTGGTGAGTATCTTGTGATCGATATAGTATAGATACCCTATACTTTACTGCATAATAGAATTATGCGAACAAAACTTTGTTTTTCAAAGTGAGAAAATAAACAATGTAAGTAATTTATAATTTAAATTTTCTAGGTATGACAGAGGTTTCTGCCGGCATGGACCTCACTGTCGCCACAGGCATGTTCGCCGTGTATTCTGCATGAACTACTTGACTGGGTTCTGCCCCGATGGCAGCAGCTGCAAGTTTATGCACCCGCGCTTTGAGTTGCCTGCACCCCCAGAGCAGACAAAGGATGCTAAACGATTGCCTGTGTGTCACTACTGCTCTGAAGTTGGGCATAAAGCTTCTAGTTGTAATAAAATACCACCTGAGGTAAGTTATAGCTTTCAATAACTAATTTTAGGATAATATTTAAATAATATATTTAACCCACCCAATCACTTCGTAAACAGTGTTATGCTATGATCTTATTGTCTTTATATAAAAGTCAATGTCGTACTTTAAATATTGTTTTCATGTTAATTTCAGCAACGAGAAGCAGCTCAAAGACAAGAAGAAGCAAGATACCGTGCACTAGGGTATGTAAAGCCTGCCAGTGAGAATGAAGAAGGCCAGCCTCAAAGACTCCAACGGTCATTGGTTCACAAACCACTGGAAGAAGTGACATGCTTCAAGTGCGGCACAAAGGGACACTATGCAAACAAATGCCCTAAAGGACACCTGGCCTTCCTTTCGAGCCAGGCTAACCACAACAACAACCCAATGTTCAAAAAACCCAACTAGTATAAGTATGTGAAGCCTTCTTAATGGGCTTCAAAGGACCAAGGTGAAGTGAGAAGTGGACATACAAAGTGAAACCTCTTATTTATAAAAATAAAATAACACTAGCAAAAATTGACAGAGGATCTCAAGAAGAACCGGGCCCTATTGTTGCCTCTTCTGGCAGTCTTAAATTTCTATTGATGTTGGTGTGTTATCTGTTCCCTTCATACACTGTTTTCTCGGAAACTATCACATGTTAATCAGATAACGATTTCAGAGCTCCAAGTTATTGGTACAAGCCACACTCTTCAAATATTTTCCGATTTTATGTGATGTGATTATATATAACATAATTCTAGAAAATAATTCACTATAATATGGATAAGAAGACTATTTTAAGGAAATGATATGGTTTGCTATATAATTAGGTTAAGAACTGTAACAAAATAAATTCTTTGAGAATGGGAGTGTTTCCAGTTTTTGCAGCCCAACCAGGGTCATATGCGTTCTTCCAAACATCTCCGCCTTATGACTCCCTCCCACTCCTCTCATTTCTATACCCAGTCCTTCACTGTCCAGTCCATCCGTCTATGGAACTCCCTACCCCTATCAATAAGACAGTCTCCATCATTAACCATTTTTAAAGCCCGAGTCAAAACTCACCTTTTAAATAAATAAATAGCAATCCCTTTAAGTTTTTACAGGTCCAGTCATCGGTAGTAGTCGATGGTCCGTCTAAGATCCTAATTTATATGAATGTATATCTAGTACTTTATATTATTTTATCCAAGCATAACATATTTATTTATTAGTATATAATATTTTGTTTATTTATGTATTAGCATTATAAATATTTTAATATATATATACAGTTCACTCTTATTTCCCTTTTTCAATATTGCACCACCTACCCCTCCTCTACTATCAAATGTCCTTTGCCTGAAGGTTGTCTGGTAGAAATCGCTTCCAGCGATAAGACCGCCGAAATTGTACAATTAAGTTTCTGTAATGCCTTTTAAAGTTGTTTTTTTTGTGCAATAAAGTATATTTATCTTCCCAATACATTTTGGACTGTATTTTGTACGTGCGAAAGAACATTGATATTTTTTCTAAAAAATCTGATTGTCATGGTTTTAACACTAGAAATAAACACAAGCTCGCGATTCCAAATCTGAAGCTCCAAAAGATTAATAGTTCGTTTGTTGGTCAAAGTATCAAAATGTACAATAAGTTGCCACAAAATGTTATTGAGTTACCAACGCATAAATTTAAATCCCACGTGAAAACCTGTTTAATGAGTAAAGGATACTATACAATTGTAGATTACTCAAATGATAAGGATTCATGGACATGATGACCTCCGTGCCTGCACACATGTAGTAATTTTATAAATATTTACTGGAATCATTATTATTATATAATTAATCATTTTTAATAAATTAGGCTTAGCAGCATTTATTATTGTATACAAATTGATTAGTATTGATTAATCAAACAATTGACAAGATGCTAACCACCTACTATTGTACACCTCGTCCTGCAGTTTATTAGTATTGGATTAAGTAGTTAAGTACTCTGTGACCTATGAGGGGAACCTAAGTAGTCATGCTCACTCAAATGTCTCTGAGGTGGTGGCGTTATGTGGCGGGTCATTACATTCCCTCTAATATGGTTGAGTGAAATGATGGCTGACACATACGTCATACTTGTGAACAGGTGCCACCTTTGGGGACTGGTCCGCTTCGGTTTACCTCATATTTAGCTTTTAATTTGCTTCATTCTATTTTGTGTTGCATTAGACTGTATGACTTGGTATGAGGATAATAAACCATTGTAAAAAAGTTGGCGATTAAAAAGAGTAACTGGCGAGTTTCTTGCCGGATCTTCTCGACCAGAAACAACTTTCCGAGCCGGTGGTAGAATCGCATTATGTTTATTAATTTCTTTAGTATATTTTATGTATCAACATATATATGTATTAACATGTAAATTATATAATGACTTAAAACTATTTATAAGTACTTATGTACTTATAAATAGTTTTAAGTCATTCAAATGTATGACGATTTGTAAGTGCTGTGTACAAGCCGAATTGAATTGAATGGTTCCTTAATTTTTTTTTTTTTTTTTTTAATTTATTTATCATATAAAAATACATTTCAAATTATCTTAAAATAATCACGCACTTAAACCACTATGGTTTGTGATGGCGCGACCTGAGTCGATGTTAAAGTTAAGCAAAGTGCATAACGAACAATACACAATTCCTACCTACATAATTTATTTTATTAAGATTTAAGTAAGTGCATCTCATTAAACATTATCGAGAAAGTGCATCTTGAGTTTCTGTTTGATATTTTTATCATTAATCTTATCACGCAAGCTGAGAGGTAGCTGGTTAATAAGACGTGGAATTAGATAACTCGCCGTTCGTTCCCCGTACATGTTGTTCGCACCGCCGATTATCAACCTACGGTTGCTAACAGCGCGCGTACACACGGGGTGGTTTATTGGTTGGCTAAACTGCTTGTTAAAAAATGATGTTTTAATAATATCAATTTTACTTGGGTTTCAACCGGCAGGATTTTACAGTGTTTAAAAAGTCCGCTATCGTTATTTTGGAATTCACGCCTTATTTTGTTGGAAACAATGTGTTTTAAGATTCTTTTTTGAAGACTATATATTTTGTTTAAATGAGTTTTAAATGTTCGACCGTAGCTTCCCAAGCCATATTGTACATGTGATTCTGCTAGTGAATTGTATAATATTAATTTAATTTTAAACGGAATTCTATCTTTTAGTATTATAATTACTCCTTTAAATCTGTAAAAGAGTCTTTTGACTTCCCTTCTCTATCGCTAATAATTGCAATGTGTCTACATTGCAATTATTAGCGATAAAGAAGGGTGGAATCACGGGAATAGTAACTGTTTCTCTTTGGGTTTATAATTAATGGCCCTCAAGTGCGCTTTGACATTATAATAAACTAGCTTTCACTCGCGGCGATGTCCGCGTAGTATTCGTTTTCATTTATCCCACAGTAACGACGTACCTAACATTTTTAAGACAAAAATTATCTTTTTCTAGTTTCAAGTTCTATCTCTCCTGGGAAGATACCTCTCTCCACCTATTTTTAGCCAAATCAGTCAAGATCCGTTTCCGTTTCGTCAAGAGTATTCTATGCGTTTCGTACTTTGAATTTGGAAAGGAAGGTTTCGTATTATAGAATATATCGAAAATGAATAAGATGAAAGCTTATGGCTTATTCAAATAAAATATTGAGTATTGAGCATCGAAACGCTCAAAGCTTAAGACAAAATCAGAAGAACTAAACGCAATGGATAGTTTTATTTCCTGTGTAATAATAATAAACGTCAAAATGATTGACTACCCATTTTTTCCTCATAGTGTTGCCGAACTATCGATGGTTGATCTCGGAAATCATCTATAATATCGATAGGCCTATCGAAAGTATAGATTGTTAAATTTGGTACAATAGTATTGATATACTACAATACTATCGATAGTATTGATCATGACTATCATAATAACAATCGATATATTAGAACTATCGATAGTAGACTAAGATGCAATAGTATTGATAGATTCGCTTAAAGAAAGTTGTGGCAACGGATTTTTGAAGAACTAACGGACGGATTTTCCATGTTTTATAACCAATGGGGTTACTATACTCTATGACGTAAGCAGCAGTGGCGCCAACAATTAATGTCATGACTTTCTTGATGCATATATTGGCTTTTACGAACTAGAAAGTAATGAAAATAAACGCGTCAACCCATAATAATTTACATACCTACTCAGTATTGAAAATTATTATCTATAGGGATATCGATACTATTGTCCAACTATCGATAGTGGACTATCGCGCGGCAACACCAGTCACTCACTTCTCGTGTGTTTTTTCCAGGGGTATGACAGTCGGAACATAGGAATTTTTTTCATAGAAAGCAGAGTTATCTAGCGACATGATCCTGAAATAGGCTTCTTGGTAGTCTCTTAAAGTTGTGCTAGATGCCGCTATCTCATTATTTACATCCTATAAAAATTATTTAATTAATTTACAATTTTTCAAATTACCTATTCTTATTTATCATGAAATATTTACTAATTTGCAATGTCTAGACAAAATAAAATCTAATGAATTGTTACGAATGAATGACTATTTAAAAAAATGATAAATTGGAATGTGTAAAAGTCAAAATGGTGTCATGATAGAACAGACAACAGTTGACAACACAAACAAACTGTTTATAGAATGGATAGCATATTTCCGAATTTAACGTAGCCAAAATACATACGCCCAATGCAGATTTTTTACAGTCCACTTAAATTTATAAAACTACATTTATACCCAGGGCCATAACTTTTTTTGAGCAAATAAAAAAAACACAGATCTGAGATTTTTTTGC
Source organism: Marasmia exigua (assembly GCA_019059595.1). Lineage (NCBI taxonomy): Eukaryota > Metazoa > Arthropoda > Insecta > Lepidoptera > Crambidae > Marasmia > Marasmia exigua. The sequence goes on from CM032478.1 coordinate 10,776,469, forward strand.
AAATGGCGAGCATTTTATTTTTCACCAAAAAATATCCTGAAGAATCCTTACTTGAAAAAGAGAAATTCAGTTATCGATACAACACAAACGTTGAGTTGAATTTCGGTCAAAGAGTAATATTATAAATACGTTTCAGTCTCCTCCTCCAGTCAGTTGTTAGTGAAACTGTTATTGCGATACGGACGCTAAAGTATGTGTTGAAAAGTTAATTATGCCAGGCCAGCATTGTATATTGTGGCCGTGGGTATGGAACTGGTAAGTTTTAACCTGTGTTATGATCCTCATCCTCAGCAAACTGAAAGTTTTAATACCTACATCCTGAACGAAAACATGTATTTCAATACTGGGGGCCCACCGCCCAATTGCCTTTGTTCTAATCGAATATCGTTAAGAAACATGACTGTGTCATTTGAATTCCACATTTCGATAGATTTTTGCTGTTTTGTTCTGTTGAACGTTGCTAGCAAGCTAAACATTGTTTAACATAAAGTTGCGCAGTAGCCCCTCTGATCTGAATATGGAAATACCCGACTTAAATAATTTATCATAATCAGCCCATATTCGTCCACTGCTGGACACAGGCCTCTCCTAACTCACGCCACTGAAATGTGACGATCATCGGAGGTCTTTATCCTACTGCTATCACATTGGCAAGAGAGGATTCATTTCGGTTTTTCCTTCTCTCACACAGGTGTTATGTGCATCTTGCCTTCTAGTCGACTCTTATATTACTTATCATATGATACTATCATAGGACAGGCAAAGAATATCCCTCAGCATTAATGTAAACAATGTATTATTGTCTCTCAGGTACACCAGTCCATGTTTTTCCTAACCCAATCAAATTGTTGTATAAAGATTTATTAATAGACTGTCCTTTTGAGTGTGATGTTCATAAGGAAGAAAAGGTATTTTTTAAATACATCAATAAATGTTATTTTAATTGGAAAATTAACTTTTGATGGTGATGATGAAGTAAAGAGAGCGGCCCAAATACATTATAACAAATTCAAACATTATAAAAATAGAAAACAAAAAGTTTTTTATATTAATAAATGTATTTATAATTTATTTTTGTAGTTTTACTCAATCACTTCCCTTCTGGTATTAATATTAGCTCTTCAAATGCTATTAGGATACGACTATTTCTTCTTTCATAATAAATTATCAACATTAGTTTCGCGTAGAAAAAGTTGATAATTTATTATATAAGAAGAAATAGTCGTATCCTAGTGTCCTAGTAACATTTGAAAATACCGTGACGTAGCGGTCGTGACGTAACGGTCGTGACGTAACGGTCATGACGTAACGGTCGTGACGTAACGTAAAGTTCGGATCAATTCGCTAGAGGCGCTGCTTTCAAAGAGTTTGCATAAAAATCTCTCAAGAGGGCTCTCTTTTTCCGGTATATAATACTACTCTTTGGTTTTTTCGTCGCATCGCATGGGTTTGCGTCGTAATAATTTAATATAGCACATTTATTTACCATCTGGATTTCTTATCATCTTCTTTGAAAGTTGTCCTTGAATTTGTGGTTTCCTCAGTGAAGCGAGCGATCGCCGAGAGGTTGAATTAAATCAACACTCGGTTACCAAAACAACAAAATGGTAAGTTGTGTATTTCTATGATTTTTTATACAAGATCTTATCTTATCGTTGGTGTAAATTAATCTAAATTAATTGTATTCTCAATCTCTTTTTGCTAGATTACTTATGTTATTTAACTTTTTATTAAAATTGCAGGTTTGAAATGCCGCCACATTGTATTAATTTGTAGGTTATGTTTGTTACGCGGCGTGGTGTAATTTAATTGATACTTAAGATATTTCTTTTAATTTCAGGCTGAAACTGAAGCAGCGGTGAACCCAAAAGCGTATCCTTTAGCGGACGCGGCCCTTACTGCCAAAATATTGAACTTAGTCCAGCAAGCCGCTAACTATAAACAACTACGAAAAGGTGCCAACGAAGCCACCAAAACACTGAATCGAGGTCTCTCGGAGTTCATCATCATGGCGGCGGATACGGAGCCACTGGAAATCGTTTTGCACATTCCGATTCTTTGTGAGGACAAAAACGTACCATATGTGTTCGTTAGGTCGAAGCAAGCACTGGGCCGGGCGTGCGGCGTTCTCTCGCCCAATCATTTCCTGTTCTATCACGATCAATGAAGGTTCTCAGCTTAAACCTCAAATCCAAAGCATTCAGCAAGAAATTGAAAGACTATTAGTGTAAGAAAATATTTCTAAGTGTTGCAGAAATATGTGTTATTATTTGAGTACAATGTACTTCTGCATTTTCGGTGTAAGAAAAATAAAATATATTAACAATGGAATTGTTTATTTCCTTTATTCAATATTTATACATATATTATTAATTTTAATATGAATTTGTTATTATAATTATCTTAACATAACAAGCAACTATTTGGTCCCATTCAACTACCTATCACCAGAAAAATGCTTTCAACATTTGTTTACAGGCAATAGTCTGCTGACTTTGTATCCTGTCAGTCTCATTCTGATCTGGCAAAAGGCAGTTCATGGTATCACAAGTCAAAAAACCTTTTCACTCTTATATTCCAGTTCTCCTCCCACCTTGACTTCTGGAATATACTTAGTTCAGTCTTCATTGCTTCAGTGATCTGGTTCTGTTCTATGTTGTCAGGGAAGCTGTCAAACCAGGTTACTATTTGCATGGACAGCTGATCACAGTTTTTGAAAGTGTACCCATTGACTTGGTCTTGTACTAACTCATGTAGGCTAAAATGAAAGAGATGTAATATCAATATTCTGGATTCTAGCAAAGTTATGTCAAAACAACTGGAATATTGACAGTTAAAAATTTTTTACTGAAGATTTTTTAACTTGAATTTACCAGTGTTCTGTGGTTTAACTGTTTTAATTTTACAAATTTCATGTTTTTTTATTTCAAGTACTTACCATTTGAAATCATATGCACAAACTGGCAAGCCAGCTCCAAACATATCAACTACCTTCATTGGCAGATCGAGACCTGAGGAACTGGTGTGAAGGCACACACCAAGATCTGCACTGGCTACCATTGTCGGGTAATCAGCGGCTTCTAGCCAAGGAGTTATGACGGAAACATGCTGCCAGTTCTTGGCTTTGAGAAGGTTTATGTAGTGCTCCTTCATAGGCCCTTTACCAGTGATGACACAGATCAGTTTAGGGAGCTTTTTTGTAAGGTTATATGTTGTTTCATAAACTGAAAAAAGCATGCAAAATTAATAAGCTAAAATCAGCTAATAGTTCTTCCATTCTTGGATGGAAATTTGAAACATTAAAGAAATTTTTCAATGTTTTACAATCATGTGTTATCCACAAAATGTTTAGTTCTATTTTTACCATTCAATGCCCGAAATGATAACTATACTTATACTTTTCAATTGCTAGCTAGAAATATTATTAGGATTGAGTAGCTTACCATACCTTGCAATGCATCCATTAGAATACTAAAATCTTCATCTGGAGTCCAGCTAGTGCTGCTAAACAGCAGACCAGGCCTATCCTTCCTCAATTCCACTTTTCCCATCACAAGTTGAGTAAATGCTGTCTTTGTCTCTGCCAACTTACCCTGTTCTGGGCAACCAAACTCAGGGTATTGTTGACTGATCTTCATGAACCAATTGTGTCTCTCCTCTAAGGTTATTGGATGAAATATTTTTGGTGGTCTATCGTAAAGGACTTTGGCTCTGAAAATATGGTGTTAAAATTTAAAAAAAAACTGATTTCCTTATACATATAGGTATGTAGCAGATGAGCCGCAGCGACCTGGCCTCCACTACGAAAAATCCCTAACTACGCCAATGGATCAGGTACAGAGTACAGTATAGTATTCAACTTACAATATGTTCCAATTCTCCAATAAATCATCTTTCATAGCACTGGTGACACAGAGATTCCGATCAGACGACTGCCCAAAGCATCTTTCAATGAACTTAGAAAACCTCAGTAGCGGATGCTTAGAGGGCAAAGAAAGCGCCATGATAGAATGCGCGTAATTATGCCAGTCGATTATGAAGCATGTTCTCGTAACCAAACAATAAATCCGACAAACTGGTAGCGTAGGAATGGCCGGCGGGTTTTGGCACAGCAAATAATCACAATTCCCAGTGATAAACAACGTTAACAACAAACTTATCGCTTGCCAAACTGCTTTCACAGGCATACTGCAATAACTTAGGCCCTTTATCGAATATTATAGGATTTAACTTCTTTATCGTGATGTCAGGGTTTTCTATGATCTCTAAGAGAGGTTTAGTCTCATTGTAACCGATTATAGTCACTTTTAAGCCGTTGTTTGCCAGTGATAAAGCATGATACTGCATGCGTGGACTTCTTCCGATGTCACCGAGTACAACGACTTTCACGACTTTCTTTGTCCGTTCCTCCGCCATTTCTTTAAAATTATATTTACATTTGTCTTTTAATTGAATGGAATATTACCGAATTTACAAACATCTGATCAAATCAAACGTATTTTGACAAAAATGTGATAGAAAATGTCATGTCAGGAAAACACATGGTTTAGTTCCAATACAATAATCTTTATTTAATTTATAGCAACAAACTTTTCTATAAAAATATTAAACAAGATTTTTATTAATGTAGAACAATAGTCTAAATTGATTGATCGGTTAATTAGAAAATGCTATAAGTACATAGATTAAACTAACAATAAATCCTGCTTTGCTCATCAAGTTATAACTGTGCAACTAAAAATATGTTAAATGCATGATTTTTATCAAAAACAAAATAGTCCTCAGACTTTGAATTTGCAGTACACAAAGGAACACCACCAAAACTGGCATATCAGCTGATTGTCAATGTCAGGGATAGTCAAATTATTTTCAATTTCGTTCAAAATTAACAAATCTGAACGAATGCGCTTTTCTGCGTTTATTTATAAATTTTATTTACCATGTCTAAGGTTCTAATGATCAGACATTTACCTACAGCACTCTCAATTCAAGATAAAGAGCAACTCTTAAAGCACTTCGGAGCTGAAAAGGTGTGGGAAACCCCGAAAAAACGTAATTATGTTTTCGCCTCGTTCCCCACACTTGAAAATGCTAAAGCTTCCCTTTTACGGCTTCATCAGCTCGAGATAGCTCATAGAAGGTTAGTCGTAGAGTATTCTGTAGAGAAAGAACCATTAAAAAATGATAAACAGGATACCGAGATAAGTTCAGCCGTAACTAAGCAAGTAAAAGAGTTTCTAAGTTTACTGAACGCCTGGAATCCTTCTGTAGACTTTTACCAGCCACCACCTGTTCACTTGAAGTACAAATACCCAGATCCAAGTCCTAACATCATTGTGAATATGATCTATGCATTACTTTCACACAGACCATTTTATACACAAGCTTTACATTTGATGAATAAAATGTCCCTTGATACTCCATTTCAAGAAAACGAAAAAGCTTTGCAATCCTTCAAAGAAACATTCAGGCACTTGTTTGCTGATGAAATAGCTGCTATACCTACTCCAGAGAGTGAACCAGAATCAGAATTATCAAGCGATGAAGGCAAGCAGGAAGCCCAGCCATTGCCAAAATCCATAAAGAGGCTTCACACTCTTCCAGTTACTAGGAAAAGACCTGCTGCAATAATATCAACAGCCAAACTGCCGAAAGTCAAGAGAGTCCCAGTAAACCAACAAGAGGTGTTCGAGAGTACCACAACTATTCAAGAACCCAAGAAAATAGCAGTAGTAGTCCATCAAGATGCCTTACAGAAGCCAATAGAGGGAGTGGAAGTGATTGGAGAGCTTGGGAAATTCCAAAAAGAAGAACAGCCCACACCAAAGGAGGAAATACCTGCTGAATCTGAACGACCTGCTATTACAAAGAAAGAGTTATTACGTAACAGGTTATCATACAGCGACATGAAAATTTTACCAGTGTTCAAAAATTACCATCCAGGTCAGCCGTCAATGAGACTGTATATTAAGAATTTGGCTAAAACCGTTACCGAGCAGGATGTAAAAAGAATTTATAAGCGCTATGTTGAGAATTTAAGTGAAGAAGATATGATAGGATTTGATGTAAGAGTGATGCAGGAAGGGAAAATGAAAGGTCAGGCCTTTGTGACTTTCCCTTCAGATCGGATAGCTGAAGCAGCCCTCCACGAAACTAATGGGTTCTTACTGAAGGACAAACCAATGGTTGTACAATTTGCCAGAGCTGCAAATAAAAAGACTGTTAATTAACTGTTTCTATTTCATTTTAATTCCTTCAATCAAATAGAAAACAATTTTAGGGTAAAATGAGGAGCTCTGGAACAAAAGCCCATAAATCCACTTAATACCATTTTTTTTTTCTGTTAGCCCCCAGTACTCTTACATAACATACATCATTCAGGTCGCACCAAATCTCGTTAAAAACATACTAAATTATTTTCTAAAGTTGGACAGCTGGACCCAACCCAGACAAATACTAGTATTTTTAAGTTACAATAATTGCATTTTTAAAAGTGTATTTATTGGGATTTGTTCCGGATATCCTAAAATGAACAGCCTTAAAATACATCCAAATTATATTTGCATAATTTCAATAGTATAAGACAGTGTATCTTCACTATCATCTATTAAAAGTTTCCCGGAAACAATTTTATTAAGCAATGGCAGCAAGTCATCTATTTTATCCAACCTACTGACTATACTTGTTACAGCACTCAGTGTGTTATTCAACACATTGGTTACTTTTTCATCTTTAGTCATTAAGAACTGTTGGTAAAATGCATCCATTAGTAATATGCACCAATCGCAAAGTTTACTTTCATAATCTACATCAAAATCACTGTCACAGTCCACAAATAAGAAAGAAATGTATGACATTATAAACAAAATATCATTAAGTGTTAATGATTCTCTTAAATAAGGTATCAGTAAAGCATCACTAAAGGAAATCTGAAAGATATAATTGAGCAAGTCAATTTTCTCCTCTGCCTCTTCCGTTTGGTAAAACATGTTGAACCACTTGGTAAAATCTTGAAGGCTCCTTACATTTACTTCATTTGTGTCAACTAACTGAAGGACATAATTGATTAACTGTACAACAACAGATTCAGGGACATCTTTAAACTCTTTTAAAACATTCTTTAACTTCTTAACATCATTCTTCTCTAATAAAGGCTGTATGACTTGTAAACAAATGCTTCTTTCTGTCAGCCCAAGTTTAAGCAGGTGTTTGACTTCATTACCAACTGGTAATGGTTTTATTGGCATTCCCCAATCAGCAAATTCAGTGCACTCTTCTTGTACAATCTCATGGGATCCCAACAAACTGGACAAGTTCCTCTTCGTTTCCAACATGTAAGGCAGCATGCCAATGTGATTAGAAGCTTCTAGGATGATCCGATCATGGTAGCAGTAGATCCTTGTGCCTTCTGTGTACATCTTCATTGGGTACCTACAGGATCCTACTCCAAGAATGATATTGTAGGCCACAATAATGGCTCCATCTTGTTCAGTGTTGCTTCCAAAGACTATTATATGATTTTTCCCCATCCAAGCCATTGAAACACCAGATAATGTTGACACCCAAGGAACAGAACCAATTGTCTTCCAATTTTTCTTAGTCAGATCATACATGGTCATTTTGGAGTCACTCCCTGAAAGAAATAATAATCATGAATATCAAGTCCCTAAAACATCAATTAAATAAATTATTTGGCTACTTACATAGAATAAAAACTGCAGGTCTATCTGAAGTACTTATTAGCTCTCCAACGACATAAACATCATCTGGTCTAGTAATTTTAACTTTTGACACTTTAAACTTTTCCAGATCTCCCAGCTCATCTCTTAAAGGTGAATTTATGATCTCATATCTGTCTTTACCATCTTTAACAATATAGCAAATGTGTCCAGTGTTGTTTAACAAATATGTTGCTGTGTCAACTATAGTTTCATTATCTTTTATTGAGGATTTGCTCTCATACGTCTTACGGTTCTCTAGGGCATAAGGTAAGGAGGCACTATTCCCATTTTCAAATATGACAAGGGATGGTTCATTTAGCCGGGGCACCACTTTCAAAATGTTCAAGGGAAACTGAAAATTATAAAAAGCATGTTAGAAGTATGTAATAATAAATGGAGCTTATCTCTAACGAGATTATTTTCCACTCAAATTCTTGCATAATCAATAATCGTACCTTATATTTCTTAACTTTGTCCAAATTGTCTGTATCTTCTTTCCAAGTTTTTATGGTATTTTTATTGAATACTCCCACATAGGAGTCTTGATTTCTGTCGAATATAACGGCAGCAGTAATATGGTCTTTTGAAGTCCATCCGCCAACTTGCTTTTGATCTGAAAGCTAAATATAACCTCTAAAGATAAACATAACCTATATTTTGCCGGATGAAAACAATCGTGCAGCTATAGATGGAAAGCTTTAGATTTTTAGATTTATGGAATTTATAAAACATCTATGATACGAATCACGATAGTATTAATAAGCGAACTCACTCGGTATTTGTTGACGACATTGCGACCTAAAGTAACAAGCACGTATTCTGCTTCTTTATCATCAGATACTCCAAGAAAACTTTTTTGATCTATCAAAGGGCACAAAACAAAGTAGCTGTGAAGCTTCGCCATTGTTTTAGTGGGTAAAATACGTTTACTTCATATTTTTATTTATAATAATACACACGCGTTTTGGATCGGGCCCTGTCTGTCACAGACACAAACTAAGTAGAAGATACTGTCACAAGTGTCACAGAGTATAGTAACTTAAATGCTGTCTGTATAAATGTAATCTTTGTAGGGATGCTAAAAAATAATCGATTTTTAATAAATCGATTAATTAGTTATGTCGGCGAGTGTAGTTATGTCGGCGACTTAACCTCTCAGCTGTCCATAATGCCAAACGTCAAAATGTCACGTTTGTCTCGTCTGTTGTTAATTTTGTCCGCTCCGGGACGCTCGACAGACTGGGGTAATTTTGTAGCATGGGTATAGAAAAACCTTATTAATTTTGTTGATAAAACATATTTCTTCAAGTAATTACTCACACTTAACCTGATTTTGAATTTAATTGCAATTGTACTCTGAGAAAAGGTATAGGTTACTTAAAACTTGACTTATTTGCCGATTATTAAAAAAACAAAAGACTTATGTATTTAATATTATATTTTTATTATAGATTCTTACATATACTTTAAAATAATACAACAAAGAAAATGTATTCTTTTTTAGCATCATGTCAATAAACGAGAGTGAAAATTAGTGCCAAAAATTATTTATTTATCGTCTTTTGATTGTTTAAACTTACATATTAATAAAAGAAATGTTTTAATTTTTTGTTTTTGAGACCATAACTGCGTCGTTTAGTTTTTAATTGTCATTTTCAGCATTTTATTTTAATAGGTACTAGTTAAATGTACAAATTATTCGTAATTTTGTTATTGTTATTTTTTAATAATCAACAAAAGAAGTGTTTAATATTTTTATTTTGAAGACCATAACGTCGTTAAGTTTTTTTAATGTCATTCTAAGAAGTTTTTTTATTTTAATCCAAGTCACAGGTAAAATAAGACCGGACATTTGTGACTTTTTTTTTTATTTGATTTATATTTTAGTTAAGTAAATAACACACTTAAAAATTTCATCTCGTGTTCAGGCGGGACTCGAACCCACACCTTCCACAATCCGGGTGAATGTACTACCAATTATACCACTGAACGCGTTACTAAGTCGACGAAATTTGTAAGTGCTTGATTCGACATGAGCTGTCGATAGTCTCATCAATATTGTAGGTATATTTACAATATCCAGTGGAAATATTATTACAAATATTTGACCACCAGTTAAGATGAGACTGCTAAATTGGATTAATTGGATTGTGGAAGGTGTGGGTTCGAGTCCCGCCTGAACACGAGATGAAATTTTTAAGTGTGTTATTTACTTAAGAATAAATCGCAAAAGATTGCTATAAAATATCAACTATTGATTTAGCAGTCTCATCTTAACTGGTGGTCAAATATTTGTAATAATATTTCCACTGGATATCTCCGGTCCAGCACTTAATCCTAACACGAACTTGTTGCGCAGTAATGTTTCTAACTCCGCACCGAAGTCGCACAGAGCCGCCAGTCCTCGTAGCCGAACTATCCAGTCTGCTACCGTTTCGCCCTCGACTCTTGTCGCGTCGTAGAATTTCGCCCTGTCGGCGAATGTACATCTCTTGGGCGAAAAATGTTTATTGAGTAATTGGACGAGGCTCTCGTATTTTATAGTTTCTAGTTCTTCCGGGTGTGCCAAATTTTTTGCAAGTCGATAAGAGTCATCGTTTAAATGAGTTAAGAGCAGCGCAACCTTCTTTTCTTCTTCTGTAATGCCATTTAATTTTATGAATTGAGTTAATCGGCCAAGGAAAAATTGCCACTCCTGCGACTTGTAATCAAATATTGATACGCTTCCGATAAAACTCATTTTGGTACGCGTGAGCAGTCGTCGCCAGATGATATGTATTTGGAGAGACACTGAATGTGGGAAGAAGTTCGGCGCGAACGCCAGAGAAACAACCGTGCGTATTATAGCTCTGTCCGTTTATTACTGTCTGGCGTTGGGGCGCGCGGCGCGGAGACGCAGCTCTCGCGGCCGGCGCGCACTGCGCAGGCGCGGCGGTACCGTGCATGCATACATTACATTTCTCCTAACTGGACGGTTTGGCATATGGTTCCAGTGACTTGTGAGGTCAAAGAGGTAGATGCCATTGATACTATCTGATGACAGGGTCGTTTCTTCAGATTGGCTAAATTCGCAAAGTCTTCGTTTATGAAGCTTATGCTGCTGCCTGTATCTACGAGCGCTTCTGCTCTAATACCTTTAATGTAAGCGGGAATCGTGGCTTTCTTCAGTGATGCCGGCACAGCAGCCGACGTGTGGGATGCAGAGCAGTGAGCACAGTCACGAGGGGAGATAACAGAAGCAGCTTGAGGTGAGCTTCGACAGACAGCTGCAAAATGTCCCCTCTTGCCGCATTTCTTGCAGTTTGTCGCGAAGGCTGGACAGTTCCTCCTATTGTGTAAGCGGTCTCCTCCACAAAAGAAGCATTTTGATGTATGTCTAGGTTTACTGTTGTTCGTATTGGTCCTCGTAGCTGCCGTCGTTTGACACGATGCCATAGTTTCAGGATATACACTATTGTTATCCGCATTAGTATACTGTGCTTGTTGGTTGATTGCATTAACAGCCGGAGAAATGAAGTTTCGGGAATTGTTCTCAGCCATCTCCATTGATTGCGCTTTCTTGTAGGCTTCATCCAGAGTGAGTGTAAAGTTCTCAAGTAGACGCTCTCGGGTTTTGGTCGAGTTTATTCCGGCGACGAAGGCGCCCCTTATGTTGTCACTCATGTTTGTTACCTTTAATGTAAGCGGGAATCGTGGCTTTCTTCAGTGATGCCGGCACAGCAGCCGACGTGTGGGATGCAGAGCAGTGAGCACAGTCACGAGGGGAGATAACAGAAGCAGCTTGAGGTGAGCTTCGACAGACAGCTGCAAAATGTCCCCTCTTGCCGCATTTCTTGCAGTTTGTCGCGAAGGCTGGACAGTTCCTCCTATTGTGTAAGCGGTCTCCTCCACAAAAGAAGCATTTTGATGTATGTCTAGGTTTACTGTTGTTCGTATTGGTCCTCGTAGCTGCCGTCGTTTGACACGATGCCATAGTTTCAGGATATACACTATTGTTATCCGCATTAGTATACTGTGCTTGTTGGTTGATTGCATTAACAGCCGGAGAAATGAAGTTTCGGGAATTGTTCTCAGCCATCTCCATTGATTGCGCTTTCTTGTAGGCTTCATCCAGAGTGAGTGTAAAGTTCTCAAGTAGACGCTCTCGGGTTTTGGTCGAGTTTATTCCGGCGACGAAGGCGCCCCTTATGTTGTCACTCATGTTTGTGTCAGCGTCGACGGCTTTAAATTCGCACTCTCTAGCTAACTGTTTAAGGGCTTGTAAGTACATGTCTATTGTTTCACCTGGATGCTGGCGCCTTGTGGCTAGAAGATGTCGTGCTGTGATCTCGTTCTTGGGCTTGACATATAGTGCGTCCAAAGTTTTCATCGCTTCATCATACGTTTTGCAGTCACTAATGAGGTTGAATACACGTGTTGAGATATGATTGATCAGTAACTGCAATTTCGTACCGTCAGACAGAATAGGCATTTGCCCCTGGGGCGATGTCGCAGCGGCTGTCGCTTCGATTTGTACCGCGATGAAGTTCACGAACGTACATTTCCAATGTAGCCATTCGGGGCCCGTGGAACTTAGAGATGGATCTCCGTCGAATCGTTCCGGCCTCAGAAATCTTTCCATATTTAGTGAATTAAATTGAAATAATACAAAAGCCGTACTGTATTTAGGCTTTAATTCACTAAATTTTCGCTACATACAAGAAGCGAAAACAATTTGGCATTAATCTTCGAAATGTCGATTGTGTCAAAATCATAGTGGCCAGTTCGTAGAAAGGAGTATCATATCAGTTTGTAAGTAAAGCTTTATTCGCAAGACGAATCTTTGATTGAATGTGAATAACTTGTTCCAAAGAGTAAAGTAATATGACTGGAGATTATCTGTGGTGGTGAATGGAATAGGCCAAAGAGTAGTTTTATATAGAATAGGCCATAGGCCCTTTTATACTCAAAGCATAGGCTCCATAGAATGCTACAATATAGTTATTAGTAATCTGTGGAATAATACGTAGTATCTCTTATTATATGTATAATCTATGCGTAGTATCTTATCTACTACAGAGAACATTGAATATTTCAGTCAGGAAGTATTTACTATCTAGTCTGTGGCGGAATACATATACTACCTGTGCGGATAAAGAATGGGATTAGAAATGGCGGCGCCTCTATTCACTTCTCGCTCGCACACTATTTGCGTCTATACTCGCACTCGTGGGTACTGACTGCAAAAAAAAAATCTGCGTTCCCTTCCCTGTCGCATCAGTCAGGTTTCGCAATTTTGTGAGCTAGACGCGTTGTCTGTTTTTCCGTGGTTTTGAACATTTCGTTATTTTATCATTTGTTATTGTTTGTTGTTATAGTTTATTGTTAATTTGTATGTTAAATAATTGTTTTGTTAGTTATTTATTGAGTATAGATAGTGTTTTAAGATATAGTTACAATAGGATATAGATATAGTTAAGATATACTTATTACAATCTTTTATTTCAAGATACTAATTTTAAAAGTTATGAAGTGCATATAGAATAGTACATACATGAAATTAATGTAATTCAATTACAACTGTATAAATCATAAACTGTTCTAACGCAATCTATATTTAATACTAATATTATAAAGCTAAAGAGTTTGTTTGAACGCGATGAACTCAGGATCTACTGGACCGATTTCAATAATTCTTTCACCATAGGAAAGGTACGTTAGGTAGTCATAGGCTATGCATGTACCACGGGCGAACCCGGGGCGGACCGCTAGTAAATACATATTTACTTGAGAACAAATTCGTTTATAAATGCCATAATAACATTATATAATCTTCAATCTGAATAATTTTCATACATTTTTATATACAGTCAAAAAGACTCCAAAATAATAAAACCTATAAAACATACTCGTACATTAATAGTATTTTAATTAATAACATTTATTTATTTATTAAAAAAAAAACAAAACAGTTTCAACGGTAACGGTATTTTATACTGAAAAACGTCAGTTATAAGTTTTCAAACCGTTGATGCTGACGGTACCGGCTCCACGCGCCGCCATTTCTAATCCCATTCTTTATCCGCACGGATAGTACTGTACAGGCAAAGAATTAGGGATGTGAGATGAACGGAAAAGAATCGATTAAATAAAAAAACTATTTTAATAAAAAAAAATATCGATTTTTCGATAAATCGTTTTTTTTCTATTATTATAATCCTCCATGCTTTTCATATTTCAATAATAAACCTAAGAGATTCATTTTTAATTAATCTGATAAAAAATGAAATTAAATAAAATGATTTAAAAAAAATAAACAATTCGAAACTAAAAATCTTAGCAATTAATGTTCTTTTAAACTTTCAAGGTGAGGAATAATAAAACCAAAAATAAATAATTGATAGAAATTCTCACTATCATTAAACGTTTTATTGTAATATAAATTAAATGAGCACCTCAACAAAATGATAACTTTACTGTCGCAAAAACTAAAATATAGTTGATATTTTATAGCAATCTTTTGCGATTTATTCTTAAGTAAATAACACACTTAAAAATTTCATCTCGTGTTCAGGCGGGACTCGAACCCACACCTTCCACAATCCGGGAGAATGTACTACCAATTATACCACTGAACGCGTTACTAAGTCGACGAAATTTGTAAGTGCTTGATTCGACATGAGCTGTGGATAGTCTCATCAATATTGTAGGTATATTTACAATATCCAGTGGAAATATTATTACAAATATTTGACCACCAGTTAAGATGAGACTGCTAAATCAATAGTTGATATTTTATAGCAATCTTTTGCGATTTATTCTTAAGTAAATAATACACTTAAAAATTTCATCTCGTGTTCAGGCGGGACTCGAACCCACACCTTCCACAATCCGGGTGAATGTACTACCAATTATACCACTGAACGCGTTACTAAGTCGACGAAATTTGTAAGTGCTTGATTCGACATGAGCTGTCGATAGTCTCATCAATATTGTAGGTATATTTACAATATCCAGTGGAAATATTATTACAAATATTTGACCACCAGTTAAGATGAGACTGCTAAATTGGATTAATTGGATTGTGGAAGGTGTGGGTTCGAGTCCCGCCTGAACACGAGATGAAATTTTTAAGTGTGTTATTTACTTAAGAATAAATCGCAAAAGATTGCTATAAAATATCAACTATTGATTTAGCAGTCTCATCTTAACTGGTGGTCAAATATTTGTAATAATATTTCCACTGGATATTGTAAATATACCTACAATATTGATGAGACTATCGACAGCTCATGTCGAATCAAGCACTTACAAATTTCGTCGACTTAGTAACGCGTTCAGTGGTATAATTGGTAGTACATTCACCCGGATTGTGGAAGGTGTGGGTTCGAGTCCCGCCTGAACACGAGATGAAATTTTTAAGTGTATTATTTACTTAAGAATAAATCGCAAAAGATTGCTATAAAATATCAACTATTGATTTAGCAGTCTCATCTTAACTGGTGGTCAAATATTTGTAATAATATTTCCACTGGATATTGTAAATATACCTACAATATTGATGAGACTATCCACAGCTCATGTCGAATCAAGCACTTACAAATTTCGTCGACTTAGTAACGCGTTCAGTGGTATAATTGGTAGTACATTCTCCCGGATTGTGGAAGGTGTGGGTTCGAGTCCCGCCTGAACACGAGATGAAATTTTTAAGTGTGTTATTTACTTAAGAATAAATCGCAAAAGATTGCTATAAAATATCAACTATATTTTAGTTTTTGCGACAGTAAAGTTATCATTTTGTTGAGGTGCTCATTTAATTTATATTACAATAAAACGTTTAATGATAGTGAGAATTTCTATCAATTATTTATTTTTGGTTTTATTATTCCTCACCTTGAAAGTTTAAAAGAACATTAATTGCTAAGATTTTTAGTTTCGAATTGTTTATTTTTTTTAAATCATTTTATTTAATTTCATTTTTTATCAGATTAATTAAAAATGAATCTCTTAGGTTTATTATTGAAATATGAAAAGCATGGAGGATTATAATAATAGAAAAAAAAACGATTTATCGAAAAATCGATATTTTTTTTTATTAAAATAGTTTTTTTATTTAATCGATTCTTTTCCGTTCATCTCACATCCCTAATTCTTTGCCTGTACAGTACTATCCGTGCGGATAAAGAATGGGATTAGAAATGGCGGCGCGTGGAGCCGGTACCGTCAGCATCAACGGTTTGAAAACTTATAACTGACGTTTTTCAGTATAAAATACCGTTACCGTTGAAACTGTTTTGTTTTTTTTTTAATAAATAAATAAATGTTATTAATTAAAATACTATTAATGTACGAGTATGTTTTATAGGTTTTATTATTTTGGAGTCTTTTTGACTGTATATAAAAATGTATGAAAATTATTCAGATTGAAGATTATATAATGTTATTATGGCATTTATAAACGAATTTGTTCTCAAGTAAATATGTATTTACTAGCGGTCCGCCCCGGGTTCGCCCGTGGTACATGCATAGCCTATGACTACCTAACGTACCTTTCCTATGGTGAAAGAATTATTGAAATCGGTCCAGTAGATCCTGAGTTCATCGCGTTCAAACAAACTCTTTAGCTTTATAATATTAGTATTAAATATAGATTGCGTTAGAACAGTTTATGATTTATACAGTTGTAATTGAATTACATTAATTTCATGTATGTACTATTCTATATGCACTTCATAACTTTTAAAATTAGTATCTTGAAATAAAAGATTGTAATAAGTATATCTTAACTATATCTATATCCTATTGTAACTATATCTTAAAACACTATCTATACTCAATAAATAACTAACAAAACAATTATTTAACATACAAATTAACAATAAACTATAACAACAAACAATAACAAATGATAAAATAACGAAATGTTCAAAACCACGGAAAAACAGACAACGCGTCTAGCTCACAAAATTGCGAAACCTGACTGATGCGACAGGGAAGGGAACGCAGATTTTTTTTTTGCAGTCAGTACCCACGAGTGCGAGTATAGACGCAAATAGTGTGCGAGCGAGAAGTGAATAGAGGCGCCGCCATTTCTAATCCCATTCTTTATCCGCACAGGTAGTATATGTATTCCGCCACAGACTAGATAGTAAATACTTCCTGACTGAAATATTCAATGTTCTCTGTAGTAGATAAGATACTACGCATAGATTATACATATAATAAGAGATACTACGTATTATTCCACAGATTACTAATAACTATATTGTAGCATTCTATGGAGCCTATGCTTTGAGTATAAAAGGGCCTATGGCCTATTCTATATAAAACTACTCTTTGGCCTATTCCATTCACCACCACAGATAATCTCCAGTCATATTACTTTACTCTTTGGAACAAGTTATTCACATTCAATCAAAGATTCGTCTTGCGAATAAAGCTTTACTTACAAACTGATATGATACTCCTTTCTACGAACTGGCCACTATGATTTTGACACAATCGACATTTCGAAGATTAATGCCAAATTGTTTTCGCTTCTTGTATGTAGCGAAAATTTAGTGAATTAAAGCCTAAATACAGTACGGCTTTTGTATTATTTCAATTTAATTCACTAAATATGGAAAGATTTCTGAGGCCGGAACGATTCGACGGAGATCCATCTCTAAGTTCCACGGGCCCCGAATGGCTACATTGGAAATGTACGTTCGTGAACTTCATCGCGGTACAAATCGAAGCGACAGCCGCTGCGACATCGCCCCAGGGGCAAATGCCTATTCTGTCTGACGGTACGAAATTGCAGTTACTGATCAATCATATCTCAACACGTGTATTCAACCTCATTAGTGACTGCAAAACGTATGATGAAGCGATGAAAACTTTGGACGCACTATATGTCAAGCCCAAGAACGAGATCACAGCACGACATCTTCTAGCCACAAGGCGCCAGCATCCAGGTGAAACAATAGACATGTACTTACAAGCCCTTAAACAGTTAGCTAGAGAGTGCGAATTTAAAGCCGTCGACGCTGACACAAACATGAGTGACAACATAAGGGGCGCCTTCGTCGCCGGAATAAACTCGACCAAAACCCGAGAGCGTCTACTTGAGAACTTTACACTCACTCTGGATGAAGCCTACAAGAAAGCGCAATCAATGGAGATGGCTGAGAACAATTCCCGAAACTTCATTTCTCCGGCTGTTAATGCAATCAACCAACAAGCACAGTATACTAATGCGGATAACAATAGTGTATATCCTGAAACTATGGCATCGTGTCAAACGACGGCAGCTACGAGGACCAATACGAACAACAGTAAACCTAGACATACATCAAAATGCTTCTTTTGTGGAGGAGACCGCTTACACAATAGGAGGAACTGTCCAGCCTTCGCGACAAACTGCAAGAAATGCGGCAAGAGGGGACATTTTGCAGCTGTCTGTCGAAGCTCACCTCAAGCTGCTTCTGTTATCTCCCCTCGTGACTGTGCTCACTGCTCTGCATCCCACACGTCGGCTGCTGTGCCGGCATCACTGAAGAAAGCCACGATTCCCGCTTACATTAAAGGTAACAAACATGAGTGACAACATAAGGGGCGCCTTCGTCGCCGGAATAAACTCGACCAAAACCCGAGAGCGTCTACTTGAGAACTTTACACTCACTCTGGATGAAGCCTACAAGAAAGCGCAATCAATGGAGATGGCTGAGAACAATTCCCGAAACTTCATTTCTCCGGCTGTTAATGCAATCAACCAACAAGCACAGTATACTAATGCGGATAACAATAGTGTATATCCTGAAACTATGGCATCGTGTCAAACGACGGCAGCTACGAGGACCAATACGAACAACAGTAAACCTAGACATACATCAAAATGCTTCTTTTGTGGAGGAGACCGCTTACACAATAGGAGGAACTGTCCAGCCTTCGCGACAAACTGCAAGAAATGCGGCAAGAGGGGACATTTTGCAGCTGTCTGTCGAAGCTCACCTCAAGCTGCTTCTGTTATCTCCCCTCGTGACTGTGCTCACTGCTCTGCATCCCACACGTCGGCTGCTGTGCCGGCATCACTGAAGAAAGCCACGATTCCCGCTTACATTAAAGGTATTAGAGCAGAAGCGCTCGTAGATACAGGCAGCAGCATAAGCTTCATAAACGAAGACTTTGCGAATTTAGCCAATCTGAAGAAACGACCCTGTCATCAGATAGTATCAATGGCATCTACCTCTTTGACCTCACAAGTCACTGGAACCATATGCCAAACCGTCCAGTTAGGAGAAATGTAATGTATGCATGCACGGTACCGCCGCGCCTGCGCAGTGCGCGCCGGCCGCGAGAGCTGCGTCTCCGCGCCGCGCGCCCCAACGCCAGACAGTAATAAACGGACAGAGCTATAATACGCACGGTTGTTTCTCTGGCGTTCGCGCCGAACTTCTTCCCACATTCAGTGTCTCTCCAAATACATATCATCTGGCGACGACTGCTCACGCGTACCAAAATGAGTTTTATCGGAAGCGTATCAATATTTGATTACAAGTCGCAGGAGTGGCAATTTTTCCTTGGCCGATTAACTCAATTCATAAAATTAAATGGCATTACAGAAGAAGAAAAGAAGGTTGCGCTGCTCTTAACTCATTTAAACGATGACTCTTATCGACTTGCAAAAAATTTGGCACACCCGGAAGAACTAGAAACTATAAAATACGAGAGCCTCGTCCAATTACTCAATAAACATTTTTCGCCCAAGAGATGTACATTCGCCGACAGGGCGAAATTCTACGACGCGACAAGAGTCGAGGGCGAAACGGTAGCAGACTGGATAGTTCGGCTACGAGGACTGGCGGCTCTGTGCGACTTCGGTGCGGAGTTAGAAACATTACTGCGCGACAAGTTCGTGTTAGGATTAAGTGCTGGACCGGAGAGGGACCGGCTTTTTGAACAAGACGCCAAAAAGCTAACTCTAGCGGCAGCCGTGGAGATTGCGGCGGCGGCGGCGTCTGCGCGACAGGCGCGGCGCAGCCTCGCGGAGGGGGCGGAGGCGCCGGGCGCCGTCAAGCAGGAGCCCGTGTTCATGGTGCGGCCGGGCGGCGGCGCGCGTCCCCAGGAGAGAATCCAGCGGTGCTCAGTGTGCGGTCTCAAAAATCATAGTGCGAATGTGTGTCGGTATAAAAATTATACTTGTCAGTCATGCATGCGGTACGAAGGGACACCTCAGAAAAGTGTGCTCGAAAAAGAACAAGCAGGGCAGGCTAAACTCCGCGGTGGAGGAGAGGGTGTCTGACTGCGGCGATTGTAAAGAGTGCAGCGAGGGCCGACTAAACTGTCTCGGGGAAAAGAAACCCGACTGTGGTGATTGTAAGGAGTGCGCGTTATTTAACATGAGGTATGTGGACTGTGAACCTATAAAATTAAATGTGGATGTGAATGGCATAGGCTTAACTATGGAATTAGACTCGGGTTCAGGAACTTGCGTAATATCAGATAGCATGTATTATAAATATTTTTCAAATTTTAAATTATCTAGTACTTGTTTAAAACTGTGTCTGTACAATGGTCATAAAATCTCGCCCCTAGGTTTTATCAATTGCGAAGTAAAGTATAATAACGAAAAGGCTTGGCTTAAAATTTACGTTATGAAAAACGGGGGACCACCGTTATTAGGGCGCGATTTTATGGCCAAATTCAAACTTACCATTACGTCGGGAATAAATAACATTAATACCAGTGAGAATAAAAATAATTTACAGAATTTGCTAGATGAGTTTTCGGAATTATGGAAAGACGAATTAGGCCGTTTCAACCAATTCGAAGTTGATCTCCATTTAAAAGAAAACTCGGTTCCAAAATTTTTTAAATCTAGGCCGTTGCCATTCGCTTTGAAGGATAAAGTAGTAAAAGAAATAGATAGGCTCATAAGGTTAGGTATTTTAATTCCAGTTACCCATTCTGAGTACGCCACTCCAATAGTACCGGTTTTAAAAGAGGACGGTAAAATTAAAATTGCAGGGGATTACAAATGTACATTAAATAAAGATTTAAAAATCGAAAAATATCCTTTGCCGCGAATAGAGGAGGTTTTTGCAAAGTTAGGGGGAGGTAAGCATTACTCAAAAATTGACCTCAGTAATGCTTACAACCAATTTGTACTCAGCGAAGCTTCTCAGGCGTTGACAACCATCAACACACCGAAGGGTCTATTTAAATATTCGCGCCTAGCTTACGGGTTAGCTAATGGTCCAGCTATTTTTCAGCGAGCGCTCGAAACGCTTCTAGCGGGCATAGAAGGCGTGACGTGCTGGTTCGACGACATATGCTGTACAGGACCTGATGAGGCTACCCACCTAAGTAGGCTGCGGGAGGTGTTAAGTAGATTACAGGGTGCCGGACTAAGGTTACATAAGGATAAGTGCGCCTTATTTCAAGACAGAGTAACCTATCTAGGGTACGTCATCGACAAAAACGGTCTGCGAACGTGTCCGAGTAAAGTCGAAGCTATATTAAATTCGCCGGAGCCGACGAATGTAGTAGAAGTACAAAGGTTTTTGGGAGTAGTCAATTATTATCGTAGTTTTATTCCTAACGCGTCGACACTCCTGAGTCCGCTCCACGAACTGCTCCGCAGCGGCTCACAGTGGCAGTGGGGGCCGCGGCAACAGACGGCTTTTGAGCGAACGAAGCGAGAATTAGCTTCGGAGCGGGTGTTATCGCATTTCGATCCGGGCGCGCCACTCGTGCTAAGCGTAGACGCAGGGCCAGCGGGGCTCGGCGCGGTGCTCGCGCACGCGCTCCCCGC
The DNA here is from genome assembly GCA_019059595.1 of Marasmia exigua. NCBI lineage: Eukaryota > Metazoa > Arthropoda > Insecta > Lepidoptera > Crambidae > Marasmia > Marasmia exigua. The sequence goes on from CM032478.1 coordinate 10,797,964, forward strand.
GGACACCGCGCCCGCGACCCGCGGCGCGCGCGCCCCTCCGTGCGTGGAGCGGCCGATAGCGTTCGCCTCTAGATCGCTGTCGGCGAGCGAACGAAACTATAGCCAAATTCAAAAAGAGGCTACGGCGATAATTTTTGCAGTCACTCATTTTCACCAGTATCTCTACGGCAGGGATACTCCGTTCATTCTGAAGACAGATCATAAGCCTCTTCTGTCAATATTAGGCGAAAACAAAGGAATTTCTATTACGACCGCGGCGCGACTACAAAGATATGCTATAATTCTTTCGGCGTACAACTATAAGGTTCAATTTGTGTGTAGCAAAAATAATGAGATTGCGGACTATTTCTCGAGATCCTTGCCTAAAAGTACGTGCAATACTGAAACGAACTATACTTGTCGTTCTTACCTAAATTTCTTAGATTCGCACACGAAACCGATTACGTTTACTGAGATAAAACAAGCAACGTCCACAGATCCCGTTTTGTTAACAGTGATGAAATATATGAACGTAGGGTGGCCTCGAAAAATTGAATGCAATAATATATTACCTTATTTTAAATGTAAAACAGATTTAGAAATTCATGACGGATGCCTGTTCAGAGGTTTCAAAATAGTAATACCTAGCTTATTCAGGGAAAAAATGTTGAATGAATTGCATTCAACGCATTTTGGAATTGTTAGAACAAAAAGTGAAGCTAGAAGCCGGATGTGGTGGCCAAACATCGATGCAGACATAGAAAGATGTATCGCACAGTGCTCGGTGTGCGTGACCACGCGCAGCGCCCCGGCCCGCGCCGCGCCCGCGCCCTGGCCCCGCCCGCCGCGCGCTTGGTTCAGGCTGCACATCGACTACATGACTATCAATCAAAGGGTGTACCTTGTAGTGGTCGATGCATTTAGCAAGTGGTTAGAGTGTATCTACATGGAAGCGGGAACGTCAACGAGGACCCTAATACATAAACTGAAATATTTATTCTCACGTTATGGTATACCTAATGTTATTGTTTCCGATAATGACGCAAAAATTTGTTCATCTGAATTCGTCGAATTCTGCCAAAATAATAATATTAAGTATTTAACCTCGCCCATCTACCACCCTGCTAGCAATGGCTTAGCGGAAAACTCGGTTAAAACGTGTAAAAAAATGATAAAATCTATACTATCATCAGGGAAGGGAAACCGAGACTTAAATGATAAGCTGTTAGAGTACCTATTCCATTACCGGAACAGTTGTCACTGTACCACCGGCAAGTCGCCTGCTCAGCTAATGATGGGTAGATCCTTAAGGTCGAAGTTGGACATGATTTTACCCGGAGATCAGTTAACTCAAAAAGAAATTCCAGTGAGTAAAAGGTCATTTCTAGTAGGCGATAAAGTGTGGGCTAAATGGTACATTGCTAGGAAGGATAGGTGGGAGGAGGGAGTTATAAAAAGAGTCATTGGTAGTAGACTGTATGAAGTGTATTTTGATAAGTACAAGGTTACGTGCAAACGGCACATCGATCAAATTATTGTTAACATGAGCGAGCATGACTGTTTGGACGAGACAAATATTGATAACTATTACGAACCAACAGAACAGCAATGCTCGCCCAGTGTAGTGGTCACACCGCCGTCCTCTCCCGCCCCAACGACAGAGCCGCAAGTGGTGGCGGAGGAGGAGGCGACGGAAGAGTCTGTAGTGGATATTCCAAAGAAAACAACTGCAGACGCTTCTGAAACGGGTACCAGTACAGATGTTCAGGATTCAGAAGTTCGATCGAAACGTGTTAGGAATAAGGTTGATTATAAACTATTTGACAGAAAAGGTATACGAAATAATTAAGGTTAATCATAAATTGTAAAGAGTAAATTGGAACAGTTTTACTTAAAATTATAATTGACTGTGCAGGTTCTAAATTAGAGGAAGAGGGAGTTGTAATGTATGCATGCACGGTACCGCCGCGCCTGCGCAGTGCGCGCCGGCCGCGAGAGCTGCGTCTCCGCGCCGCGCGCCCCAACGCCAGACAGTAATAAACGGACAGAGCTATAATACGCACGGTTGTTTCTCTGGCGTTCGCGCCGAACTTCTTCCCACATTCAGTGTCTCTCCAAATACATATCAAGAAAACTCATACAGCAACGTCGAACTACTCGCAGTGAAGGACCTCTGCGCCGACATCATCATAGGTCACGACCTCCTCAGCCAGCATTCTACGCTAGAATTTTCCTTCGGTGGATCAAAAGAACCCCTCAAAGTATGCTGCGTCGCGGAAGCTACTGTTCCTGCTGTACAGTTGTTTTCTAACGTCACAACTAACTGCAAGCCTGTAGCAATACGATCACGTAGGTACAGCCAAGAAGACCAGGAGTTCATAGCTGGAGAAGTTAAGAAGTTACTTGAACAAGGAATCATCGAGGAGAGTCAGTCGCCCTGGCGTGCACAAGTTTTAATCAGCAAGAATGCTAACCACAAAAAGCGCATGTGTATTGACTACTCTCAAACAATCAACCGGTATACATTCCTAGACGCCTACCCGCTGCCCAACATAGAAGAAATTGTTACAAAGGTAGCTAAATACTCTATCTTCAGCGCGATTGATCTCCAGAGCGCGTACCATCAGATACCTATCCTTGCTCGCGAGCGCCCTTTTACTGCCTTTGAGGCTATGGGAAACCTCTACCAGTTTTGTCGGATTCCATTTGGAGTAACCAATGGGGTCTCGAGTTTTCAAAGGACTATAAACTGGGTAATCAGGAAGGAAGCTTTAGATGGAACCTTTGCGTATTTGGACGATATAACCATCTGCGGAAATACGCAACAGGAACACGATCGTAATCTAAACCGATTTCTGCAAGCAGCTAACAAGTACGGCTTGACAATGAATAAAGAAAAGAGCAAATTCAACCATAAATCGCTCAACATTCTTGGATACACTATAGAAAATCATATCATTAAGCCGGACGGTGACAGATTAAACCCTCTTATCAACTTACCTCCCCCGAACGACACAGCATCGTTAAGAAGGACATTAGGGATGTTTGCACATTATTCCAAGTGGATTCCGAATTTTTCGGAGAATATATACGCCTTGGCACACGCTGCTCAATTTCCGCTCGGTGCAGAAGCTTTGAATGCTTTCAACAAACTAAAATCAATAATCGCAAAATCTGCTATTCACGCGATCGATGACAAGATGCCTTTCACTGTTGAGACTGACGCCTCCGAGCATACAATCGCTGCCACGCTCTCGCAAGACTCCAGACCTGTAGCGTTCTATTCCAGAACCCTCAACAAAAGCGAGCGCAATCATACAGCTGTCGAAAAGGAAGCATATGCGATTATAGAATCTTTGAAGAAGTGGCGCCATTTTCTTATCGGAAAACCATTCAAGTTGATAACAGACCAAAGGTCTGTAGCGTTCATGTTCGATACGAAACACGCAAGCAAAATCAAAAAAGAAAAAATACAGCGATGGCGACTGGAACTAGCGCCTTATACATACGATATAGTATATAGGCCAGGAAGAGACAATTTCGTAGCAGACACATTATCCAGAGTTTGTGCCAGCATTGACACCTCATTACGACTAGAACGTTTATATAAACTCCATGAGAATCTGTGCCACCCGGGTATAACTAGAATGCATCACTGGCTTAAAACAAAAAACCTCGCCTATACGGTGGAAGAAATAAGGACGATGACGAATAACTGCAGGATTTGCGTCGAAATAAAACCTAGATTCTTCAGAAACCCAGACCCGCAGCCAGAACTTATCAAGGCCACGTCGGCTTTTGAACGCCTGAGCATAGATTTCAAGGGCCCGCTCCCCACCAATACGAACAATCGTTACATACTAACGATTATCGATGAGTACTCCAGATTCCCCTTTGCTTTTGCTTGCTCCGACATGAGTGCAAGAACTGTTGTAAGGAATCTGAACAATCTTTTTATGCTATTTGGCATGCCAAACTTCATCCATTCAGATCGGGGGACGGCCTTTTTATCCGCAGAAGTAAAAGAATACCTACACTCACGCGGAATCGCCACCAGCAGGACGACGGCGTACAACTCTCAGGGAAACGGACAGGTAGAGAAACTGAATGCCACCCTCTGGAGAGCGATCCGACTCGGCCTGCGCTCGCATAATCTACCAATCGAGCACTGGGAGAAAGTTCTTGACAACGCCTTGCACTCTATCAGATCGCTGCTATGCACAGCAACGAACTGCACGCCACATGAACGGATGTTCAAGCACGCTCGCAAATCTCCAAATGGCAGTAGCATCCCAACATGGCTATCAAACGCTGGACAAGTATTAGTCAAACGCTGTGTTCGAGCAAATAAGTACCAGCCTACAGTCGAAGAAGCCGAGATAATCGAAGTGAACCCCGACTATTCAATCGTAAGATTGAGCGACGGACGAGAGACGTCTGTGTCTAACCGACATTTAGCCCCAATCGACGAAGCAAGAGAGGGGACAGCGCGCGAAGATTCAGGATCTGTAGAGCACGATTACATCACAGAGATCCCTACGCTGCAAAACCCTAACGAGGCTCCAGAAATTTTGACGCTGCAAAACTCTGAGCCTCTTGAGTCGCCGACAGACCCGGAGTCATGTGAGGCACCAGCGGAAAATCAGCCCAGAGCTTCACTGCGTGCTGCCAGCGATGAGAGCCCATCAGTTACGAGGACTCTCGCTCCTCCGCCAGCTGGACCTCAGCAAGACGGGTCTTTAAGGAGATCCGGTCGATCTAGAAGACTACCTTATCATTTACGGGACTTCACCCTTTAGCGGTGGAGAATGATATGATACTCCTTTCTACGAACTGGCCACTATGATTTTGACACAATCGACATTTCGAAGATTAATGCCAAATTGTTTTCCAGGGGTATGACAGTCGGAACATAGGATTTTTTTTCATAGAAAGCAGAGTTATCTAGCAACATGATCCTGAAATAGGCTTCTTTGTAGTCTCTTAAAGTTGTGCTAGATGCCGCTATCTCATTATTTACATCCTATAAAAATTATTTAATTAATTTACAATTAACGTAGCCAAAATACATACGCCCAATGCAGATTTTTTACAGTCCACTTAAATTTATAAAACTACATTTATACCCAGGGCCATAACTTTTTTTGAGCAAATAAAAAAACACAGATCTGAGATTTTTTTGCAAATGGCGTGCATTTTATTTTTCACCAAAAAATATCCTGAAGAATCCTTACTTGAAAAAGAGAAATTCAGTTATCGATACAACACAAACGTTGAGTTGAATTTCGGTCAAAGAGTAATATTATAAATACGTTTCAGTCTCCTCCGTCCTAGTAGTTGTTAGTGAAACTGTTATTGCGATACGGATGCTAAAGTATGTGTTGAAAAGTTAATTATGCCAGGCCAGCATTGTATATTGTGGCCGTGGGTATGGAACTGGTAAGTTTTAACCTGTGTTATGATCCTCATCCTCAGCAAACTGAACGTTTTAATACCTACATCCTGAACGAAAACATGTATTTCAATACTGGGGGCCTACCGCCCAATCGCCTTTGTTCTAATCGAATATCGTTAAGAAACATGACTGTGTCATTTGAATTCCACATTTCGATAGATATTTGCTGTTTTGTTCTGTTGAACGTTGCTAGCAAGCTAAACATTGTTTAACATAAAGTTGCGCAGTAGCCCCTCTGATCTGAATGTGGAAATACCCGACTTAAATAATTTATCATAATCAGCCCATATTCGTCCACTGCTGGACACAGGTCTCTCCTAACTCACGCCACTGAAATGTGACGATCATCGGAGGTCTTTATCCTACTGCTATCACATTGGCAAGAGAGGATTCATTTCGGTTTTTCCTTCTCTCACACAGGTGTTATGTGCATCTTGCCTTCTAGTCGACTCTTATATTACTTATCATATGATACTATCATAGGACAGGCAAAGAGTATCCCTCAGCATTAATGTAAACAATGTTATAGCGAGACAGCGCCCTCTATCGCGCCCTAAGCGCAATGCATTGCTGCCGGTTAGGTACCGCTAGCACTTATTTTCTGTTATGTTAGTTCCGTAAACGCCCGCAGGCCAATACTGGTTTGATTGGTACGGGAGTTCCTCTCCCCCCACACCTACCTCACTCTCTCGCTAACCAACCGCGTCCATGTTAAGTTGTTGCTCCAATATAAATAATTATTATCATGTGTTAATTTGAGACAATATACGAAGATATATCTCCATAAAGTGTTTTGGCTACCTACCAACCAACCCTCACAGTACTAACACTACCCACTCCCAAAGTAGCTACGCTATAAGTGATCGCCCAACGTGTGTTAGTGAGTGGTGTGGACGCGAAGGTCTGCCGCCATTTTGGGTTTGGAAAACCGAATTATTAGGAAAATGCCAAGAACCAGGAGCCGAAGTTCGTTGCCGAGGGAGGCAAACCTCAATGAAACTATTATTCCGGCCGAAATTAACGCCGAGGAGTTGGTCAATGAAGACGCCGCGACTGAAACAGCAACCGAAGGTGCCACGGGAAGCAGCGCGGGCGCGTCCATCTTAATGACTCAGGAACATTTCGCCGCACTGATGGGACAGTTGCAGCAATCACAAGCAGAATTTTGTCAAATTCTATTACAAGAAGTACGATCATCTACACCAGTAATGCATCAGGTACAAACGGAGCCGTCGCTTACTATGAGGAGTACGAGCTGTCCGACAGACAGGGCCGCAGCCCCGGTTGGTGCTAATTTCATTACTTGTAGTGCAAGGTTTAGTGGCTCGCAGAACGAGTCTGTCGAGAATTTTATCGATGCAGTCGAAATTTTTAAAACTGCCGCCAACGTTTCCGACGAAAACGCACTGAGAGGACTTTCATTATTATTATCACATTCCGCCGCAACTTGGTGGCAAGGTATAAAACAATATACGAAAACATGGAGCGAAGCAATAGATCGCCTGAGGAGCGCATTTGGGGAACGAAGAGCACCGTTTCAAATATATAAAGAATTATATAGTATGCAGCAAGGAAAGTTAAACACAGAGTTATTTGTCGCACAAGTACGCGCTTTATTTGCTAAATTACCAGAAAACGACATCTCACAGAAGGTACAATTGGATATGACGTTTGGGTTGTTAGACGTCCGTATAAGAAAAAGAATAGAAAGGGACACATTGTCTTGTTTTGAAGATCTTATAAGGAAGGCTCGAAGCATAGAAGATGCGATGCAGGAGCGCTTGCAGTCGCCGGGTGCACCGTCGCGTGGGCCATTCTCCGCGCAGTTTCGTGGGTCGTCCGCAGTGCCACCGCCGGGACAGTCTGCCGCGCCACCGCCGATGCGGGTATCGCAGCCGCAAGGTTCGCACTGGGTGCCGCCGTCGGGTGGGCCATTGCCGCCACCGCCGCCACAGTCGCGTACGTCGCAGTCATATGGACCGCCGCCGCCGAGGTCGCGTGCGCCGCCGCTGGGTGGGTCGCCGCATTTGCCGCCACCGCCGCATCATGGATCCCTGAAAACAGACATAAAGGAAAGTAAAAATTTGTATTGTTATGGCTGTGGTGAAATAGGAATAATAAGAGCAAGATGTCCAAATTGTAGTAGTTATAAGTACAATAAGTTTTATGCGTGTGAGACCACCAATGTTAATATGCAGGGGGAGTCAACTGTATGTAACAATAGGGGTTACACTAATGGTAATAAGAGACCAATATTAAATATCGAAATATTAGGTGGGAAAGGTATTGCATTAGTGGATTCAGCCGCTAAAGGCTGTGTAGCTAGCCAATCAATGTATAATTTTTTAATAAAAAGTGGTCAATGTTTTGATAAGCAAATTAGAGATGTGAAGCTTGCAGATGGTTTATCTAGGAAAATGGAGGTTTTAGTTACCTCAGTGAATGTGAAAATGTTACATAAAATAATTGAAACTGAATTTATTGTTTTTCCAGATGCTTGTAACAATCAATCTTTATTAGGGATAGATTTTTTGAACAAAGCCAAATTAGTTTTTGATTTTGGTAAATCATTATGGTACTTTTCGGACACGAAGCACCGGAAGTACAGGTTGTTTTATGAGGATTTAGAACAAGGTTATAATGAGGTACAGTCAACACCAAAAACTGTGATAATGATAGTATGTCACTTAATGATTTAATAAACTCTTTCAGTGATGTGTTTCCGAGAGACTGGTGAAGCCACGCAGTATGCAGAGCATTTCATTGATACCGGCGAACACGCGCCAGTTGCTGTTCCATCGTACCGCATGACACCAGCGCGCGCAGAGGTTATGCAGCGCGAGGTAGAGAAGATGCTTGCTGAGGATATCATTGAGGAGTGTGAGTCAGCATGGTCAGCACCAGCACTATTAGTGCCTAAACGTGATGGAAGTTTTCGTTTTTGCGTCGATTACCGTAAGTTGAACAGTATTACTAAAACAGATACTTATCCAATGCCGAAGATTGATGAGCTGTTACAAAGGACAAAACAGGGTTGTGTTATGAGTACTTTAGACTTAAAATCTGGGTACTGGCAAGTTGCCGTTAACCGGGATAAAGATAAGACTGCCTTTTCGACACCGTCAGGCACTTATCGCTTCAAACGCATGCCATTTGGGTTAAAGAATGGACCAGCTACATTTCAGCGTTTAATTGATCGTCTTTGCTCATGCCCGAAGTTGCAGAATATTACTATTTTAGCTTTTTTGGATGATCTTTGCATAATATCGGCTGATATGGAATGCCACATAAAGGATTTGCACGCTGTATTTGAAAGACTGCACGAATTTAAATTAAGGGTGAATCGGGATATGTGTGTTTTTGCACGAGACACTGTCAAATATTTAGGTCACGTGATATCTAAAGATGGTATATCACCTGATGAAGAAAAAGTGAAAGCTGTATTAGATATGAAGAAGCCGTCATCACTTAAACATCTAAGAACCTTCTTACAGACTGCTTCTTGGTTTAGGAAGTTTATACCTGGATTTTCTAAAATTTCAGAACCACTGTCAAGGTTGACTAGGAAACATGAGCCATGGAGATGGGAGACAGAGCAAGATCAAGCCTTCGAGGAGCTAAAAAGGTTGCTGACGTCACCACCCATCCTCATCCAACCTGACTACACCAAACCGTTTGTGCTCAGAACTGATGCCAGTAACTACGCTCTGGGTGCAGTACTTCTACAAGGAGAAGGTAATGATGAAAGGCCTATTGAATATGCGAGCCGATTGCTCAATCAAGCAGAAAGAAATTATTCAACAACAGAGAGGGAAGCCTTAGCCATAGTCTGGGCTGTGGAACGTTTTCGTTCTTATATTGATGGTCATAAGGTTGTCGTAGGTACCGACCACCAGCCGTTGAAGTGGCTAATGACTGTAAAATCACCATCAGGCAGATTGGTAAGATGGGCACTGAAATTACAAGCATTTGATTTGCATTATGAGTATACACCAGGGAAGGTAAATATAATAGCAGATACCCTGAGCCGTCCCAACTGCGATGAGAACTCCGCAGAAGCATGTGGGATATGTTCAGTAACGATTGACTTACCTGCGAAGAGTCCCTCCGAGTTAAGATCAGGTCAGCTTGCAGACCCTGAACTTGCTAAGATAATTAAGAATCTGGAAAGTGAAGAGGAAATTGATGTTCATCGTTGGACGGGAAGAGGTTATATTATGGAGCAAGGAGTGCTCTATCGCTATAATCCGGATGCGGATACAGAAGAACCGCAATTAGTTATACCTGTGGATCAAAGAGAAGAAGTATTAAAAGAATGCCATGACTCTCCTCTGGCAGGTCACCAAGGGATCGAGAGGACATATCAAAGAGTTGCTCAAAAGTTTTATTTTCCAGGGATGCGTCGTGCCATTGTCGAGTATGTCAGAACGTGTACATCGTGTCAGCGCTACAAGGCTGCCAACGACAAGCCACCAGGGTTGTTGCAGACGCCGATCCTGAATCAGAGAAATGAGGTTATTGCTATAGATTTATTCGGACCCTTACCTCCAGGTGATAAGGATGAAAAATGGATTTTATTGGTCGAGGACACCGCAACTAGATGGGTCGAGTTATATCCGCTTCGAGAAGCGACAGCTGAGGCGTGCGCGCGTACACTCATAGAGGAATATTTTCTACGTTTTGGTCTACCGCGTCGCATTATTTCAGATAATGGTGTACAATTTATTTCAGCTGTAATGCAACAGTGTATGTTCGTGTTAGATGTGAAGCAGGAATTGTTACCGCTGTATCATCCTGAGGGGAACCCTGCGGAAAGAAAGAATAGAGATTTAAAAGTACAGTTATCACAATTAGTAGGTAATAAACATAATTCTTGGCCTATATACTTACCGTCTATACGTTTTTCGTTAAATTCTGCACGCTGTCAAACTACAGGAGTTTCGCCAGCGTACTTGATGTTTGCCAGAGAGCTGAGATCGCCTTTAGAAGTAAGAAATGATCCTCGTTTGGTTTTGGAGAAAGAAAATTTCGTTCCACAGATAACACCATACCTAAAACGTTTTCTCAATACGCTAGCTGCAGTTCGCGAGAAGGTCGAAAGTCAGCAGGATAAAAGAAAGGACTATGGTGATCAGTCCACGTCGCGTAGGACAAAGTTTTGTTGCAGGTGACTTGGTATTATTGAATTCGCATGTACTTAGCAACAAAGGAAAGGACCTGACATCGAAGTTCGTACCAAAAGAGATGGACCATACGTGGTTACTAAAAAGGTAAGCCCTACAACTTATATCATAGCACCCGCACAGGACTCCAGTAGGTACTTAGGGAAGTATCACATTAAACAGTTAACACCTTACCTGGGTCGCGATACGACCCTACCTCAACCTGTAGTTCCGGTGCGGAAACGTGGCCGTCCCCGTCGTAACTTAAATGAGAATAAATGTAATAATGTGTCAGATAGGGAGGAATGTATGTACTCGCCTAATCTTTATGTAACCGATGTAAATTACAATTCAAATGTGGATTTAAATGATAAATGCAATAATGTGTCTGATAGGGAGGAATGTATGTACTCGCCTAATCTTTATGTAACGAATAGAAATTACAATTCTAATGTGGATTCAAATAATGAATGTCATAATGTGTCTAACCAAAGTAGTGTTTCTGTAAATGTATGTAACAATGATAATGTATGGCCAGCGAATGAGCGAGGACGCTTTCATCCTCTGGAGGGGGAGTATATAGCGAGACAGCGCCCTCTATCGCGCCCTAAGCGCAATGCATTGCTGCCGGTTAGGTACCGCTAGCACTTATTTTCTGTTATGTTAGTTCCGTAAACGCCCGCAGGCCAATACTGGTTTGATTGGTACGGGAGTTCCTCTCCCCCCACACCTACCTCACTCTCTCGCTAACCAACCGCGTCCATGTTAAGTTGTTGCTCCAATATAAATAATTATTATCATGTGTTAATTTGAGACAATATACGAAGATATATCTCCATAAAGTGTTTTGGCTACCTACCAACCAACCCTCACAGTACTAACACTACCCACTCCCAAAGTAGCTACGCTATAATGTATTATTGTCTCTCAGGTACACCAGTCCATGTTTTTCCTAACCCAATCAAATTGTTGTATCAAGATTTATTAATAGACTGTCCTTTTGAGTGTGATGTTCATAAGGAAGAAAAGGTATTTTTTAAATACATCAATAAATGTTACTTTAATTGGAAAATTAACTTTTGATGGTGATGATGAAGTAAAGAGAGCGGCCCAAATACATTATAACAAATTCAAACATTATAAAAATAGAAAACAAAAAGTTTTTTTATATTAATAAATGTATTTATAATTTATTTTTGTAGTTTTACTCAATCACTTCCCTTCTGGTATTAATATTAGCTCTTCAAATGCTATTAGGATACGACTATTTCTTCTTTCATAATAAATTATCAACATTAGTTTCGCGTAGAAAAAGTTGATAATTTATTATATAAGAAGAAATAGTCGTATCCTAGTGTCCTAGTAACATTTGAAAATACCGTGACGTAGCGGTCGTGACGTAACGTTCGTGACGTAACGGTCGTGACGTAACGGTCATGACGTAACGGTCGTGACGTAACGTAAAGTTCGGATCAATTCGCTAGAGGCGCTGCTTTCAAAGAGTTTGCATAAAAATCTCTCAAGAGGGCTCTCTTTTTCCGGTATATAATACTACTCTTTGTTGTTTTCGCTTCTTGTATGTAGCGATAATTTAGTGAATTAAAGCCTAAATACAGTACGGCTTTTGTATTATTTCACAAACGTGTTGTATAATTTCACTTTGACAATTTCACTACGAATTTGACATTGACATATTACATCCCAGCAGTACCTAATTTTCTATTTGTTGGCACGATTTCTTTCGGATATATTGTAATGTTCGTTTGTTCGAGTTTCACGATCAAGGCAGGCTCAAGGTCACGGGAACTAATTTATTATTGCTGTTACATCATCACTTTGATAGCACTATCGGCTTAGTTATCCAAGATACGTTCAATCAATCGCACATCTGCGTTTCAAGTTGGCAGACGTCCAGTGAACTTAGCACGATGTCTACAGCCGGTCAAGTGATAAAATGCAAAGCCGCCGTCGCCTGGGAGGCCGGCAAGCCACTCTCTATCGAGGAGATCGAGGTAGACCCTCCGAAAGCGGGTGAAGTTCGCATCAAGATCACCGCTACCGGCGTCTGCCACACTGACGCATATACACTGTCTGGAAAGGATCCGGAGGGTGTTTTCCCTGTGATCTTGGGGCACGAGGGCGGCGGAATCGTCGAGAGCGTCGGTGAGGGCGTATCTGCAGTGAAGCCTGGCGACCACGTTGTTCCTCTGTACGTCCCTCAGTGCAAAACATGCAAATTCTGTTTGAGCCCGAAAACCAACCTGTGCCAGAAAGTTCGGATCACTCAGGGCCAGGGTCTCATGCCCGACGGTACAAAGCGCTTCCACTGCAAGGGCCAAGATTTGTTCCACTTCATGGGCTGTTCTACATTCAGCGAGTACACAGTTGTTTCAGAGATTTCAGTTTGCAAAGTTGATGACGCTGCTGCGTTAGACAAAGTATGCCTGCTTGGTTGTGGTATTCCTACAGGATATGGAGCTGCATTGAACACTGCCAAGGTTGAGGCTGGTTCCAACTGTGCCATTTTTGGTTTGGGAGCTGTTGGTTTGGCTGTTGCATTAGGATGCAAAGCTGCTGGTGCTAAGCGTATTATCGGAATTGATATCAACCCTGCAAAGTATGAAATTGCTAAGAAGTTTGGTGTTACTGAATTCGTTAACCCCAAGGATCACGAGAAGCCAGTACAGCAAGTTCTAGTTGATTTAACTGATGGCGGCCTGGACTACACTTTTGAGTGCATCGGTAATGTTAACACAATGCGTGCAGCTCTGGAGGCCTGCCACAAGGGCTGGGGTGTGTCCGTCATCATTGGTGTGGCTGGTGCCGGGGAGGAGATCAGCACCCGTCCATTCCAGCTGGTCACTGGACGTGTGTGGAAGGGAACAGCTTTTGGAGGCTACAAGAGCCGTGATAGTGTACCTAAGTTGGTTGATGAGTACCTTAGCAAGAAGTTGCCTATTGACGACTTCGTAACACATAACGTTCCACTGAGCGAGATCAATGAGGCATTCCACCTGATGCACACAGGACAGTCCATCAGGGCTGTTGTTCATTTATAAGTTTTTTAATACAGCTATTTATCTCATAAGCATTTATATTGACAACCAATGTAAAAACTGCCAGTTTGTAAAACTGTATTTTAAGGTTTTCATAATTATATATTTTATTACAAAATGTTTGTCTTTTACACAAAATCTCCTTGAGATTATAAAATATTTAATTAAAAATGTACATTATGTAAGAATATTTTGACTGTACAATATGCATAGAATTACTTACTATAAGGTTGGGCCGGTAATGTAACGCTTCTTTAACCAACGATGATATACCTGTCGCATCCAAACAAAAGAGACATATTAGATATGGACAGGGCGATAAAGATTTGGTACATGATGAATTCATTTTTGCCCCCAGGACATGCGATACATTTTACTTCATAGAAAATATTCCTTGTTCATGGAATGGCTCAAATACGCGTCTGACGTGTGCATCTTATGATTCCTAAATCCTCTTAAAAATACATAAGTGATTCTCATATTGATCAAAAATTCATCTCTGATAAGAAAGTTTTATGGAATGGTTGCAGCTGTTGTGAAGTCAAAGCATTATCTCAGTTATTATCACATTGACGCATGATTATAAAATGTGTAACAATTCATAAAAAAATAACAATAATAATGATAAACAGTAAGAGCGAAGGTTGGTCAGTGGATAACAGTGGCACCTCTAAATCTTTAAAATCTATGTGAATATTTCTACCATTAGCTCGGTGGTGAGGGAAAACATCGTGAAGAATTCTGCACGTTTAGGATTGTTTCTGTAACATGTAACATGGTGCAGTTAGTCTAAAGAGTTTAGATCTCTAGAATGATAAACGAACCCTTATGCATAGGATCGTCACGTCTGTATGTCTGTCCGTATGCCATACGAGCCAAACTTCCTCATTTTAAAATAGTAAAACATCTGGACGTATAACGTATATACGGGTACGGGTTCACCATCGCAATCGAATCTATTAAAAATGCGAAACACACACACAACACAACTTAATCCTCTTTGGTTAGTACAAGCGTAGTATCTACTATCTAGTCTGTGAGTACAAGTAGGCACAGGGCTGTAAAATATTTGCCTGTTTACCAAGACAAATACTTTATTTTATCACACTAAATCTATAGGTATGTATAAGTAATCGAAACTAGAAATTTTGCACAGAGGTAACTTCTATAGCGTACATCTTAGACAATGTCAAGGCGTACATTCTTTGCAGATATTTGTAAATTGACCCCCTAAGAGGGTAAAACGGGGGTTCAAAGCTGCTGTAGAGACATCGGGTCGCTTAGCGTCTTTTACCGTCTTTATCACGGTGAATGCTCTGAAGAGCTTTTCTCCCTCATCCCACCTGCCCTATTCGTCACAGAACTACACGCGCCGGACACCGCTTCACAGTGGAAAACATTCCACCACGGACTCAAAAAATTGGCAGTTCCTATTTCTGCCGCACCATCAAGAAATGGAACTTGTTCCCGGCGCATATATTTCCTCCTTCCTACAATATGGATTCCTTCAAACGAAGCGTGAAGAAGCATCTCGCGGGACAGTATGGAGGTGCCAACGGTTGCCTTGACATTGCTTCCGTTGTAATTGCAACTTTGGCTCTTCTATTGCTTACAATCAGGCTGAGGAGAGTCAATATACTAAGCCTCTATAAAAAAAAAAAACTCCCAAAACGAAGTGAGGGCGGGCCACTAGTAAGTACGTAGGTATATTACGAAAAATAAAACTAAAGGAATTACTTAATTGAGCAAAAATATAACCATCTTTATTATTAACAAAATATACATTTCCCAACATTTCAATATTTACACAATAATACCTATACACATATTGAGATTAATTAATAAATATAGAATAGTAAAATTCTCTGTGACGATTTCAAAATATAACATCAAATTCATTAATATTATAACATGAAAATACAATAACATTTTATTATATGTAGGATTTCAATTACAGTAACTTTTACATGGTAACATCATTCAGACGTAATTCTTTTGTAATATTCCACGTAGGGGTCACACTGATCGTCTGAAACAATAGAGATGTTATTGGTAACTAATTGGTAATAAAGTAATGAATGGAATATTATAATTATTATCATAATATTCCATTCATTACTATATCTATAATCTAAGTTAAATTTCAACGAGTAGATATATTTGAATAACATTGCTATCATAGGAGCAAATGGCGACCTTTTGCAGCGAAACAAACATGCATTTTTTTTTATAAATTTATATTTCACAACATCACATACATTGATCTGACTCCGAGATAGGTAGCTCAAGCACCTGTGTTACAGATATCAGAATCAACAGTGGGATTACAAATATATACATTATAATACTTTTCTTTTGTAAATACATACTTATAATACATAGGAAACACCCAGACCAATACAAACAGACATGTTCATGCACACAAATGTTTGTACTGTGCGGGGATAGAACCCGCAACCCTTGCACCAAAGGCAGCGTTCACTACCACTGTTCCAAACGGGTCGTCTAATTTGATTGCCACGCGACTGCATCACGATTGGGGTTGTGAGGATTCCTCTTCCCGTTTTGCGACAGTTTCGCATTTCCTTTTCCTTCCCCATAAATTAAGAGGAAATTAGATTACAAGCTAAAACAATTTTTTATTGGTCATGAGCTTGATCTTGTCTTCACACTGAACTCTAAGAGATGAGAAAAATATTATCCAAAAGTAGCCACTTCACTAGCTTTAAAATAAATAATAAACTGAGACATCACGTACATTGTTCTGGTCCCAAACTAAGGTTTTCCTTGAACTATGGAAACCAGGAACAACGAAGGTAACTACCACAAGCACCCAGACCCAACACAATCATCTGTTTCATCAACAAACATTTGTGTTGATTGAATGAATGAATGAATATACTTTTATTGCACTCTAAGTACAGTAAGAAAACTTAATACTAGGTATTACAGGATATGTACAACGAAGGCGGCCTTATTACTATGGTGGTATGGTGTTAGTGGTAGTGAAGATTTTTTTTATGATATAGGGGGCAGACGAGCAGACGTATCACCTGATGGTAAGCGATTACCGCCGCCCATTAACATCTGTCACGTCAAAGAAGTCACAGGTGCGCTGCCGGCATTTTTAAAAGGGAGTACGCTCTTTTCTTGAAGATTTGCAGGTCATATCGGCCCGAAGACACCGCAGGCGACAGTTCATTCCACAGTTTTGTCGTACGAGGTAGAAAGTTTCTTGAGTTGAAGACTGCCAACCATCTAGATGATGGGCATGGAACAGCTGACGAGTGCTGTGGAGTGTGATGACGCAAGTATCGCGCTGTTGGTCTATTATGTTCCGAATTTTTCGAAACATAGCTCGGGTTTGTGAACACCAATCCACATTTGGCAAGCGTGGTGATTAAGCCTAATCCCATAATAGTAGCGATAACTTGATTTCTATGATGGAGGCCTTTGCCCTGCAGTGGGACAGTATATAGACTGATACTGGTGACTCCACTAGTGTCCCGGGTGTCCATGGGCGGCGACAATCGCTTACCATCAGGTGATTCGTCTGCTCGTCTGCCACCTATCACATAAATAAAAATACTAGTATCAGCCTATAAACTGTCCCACTGCAGGGCAAAGGCCTCCATCATAGAAATCAAGTTATCGCTACTATGATGGGATTAGGCTTAATCACCACGCTTGCCAAATGCGGATTGGTGATCACAAACCCGAGCTATGTTCGAAAAATTCGAAACATACTTTTCGCTCGACCCGGGAATCGAACCCAGGACCCCGAGATCACGGCCCGGTACTTAACCCACTAGACCATCAGGGCGTTAAAAAAAAAATACTACTACTACTACTAAACAAATACAAAATAAAATTACATACAAAATATTTATTTCATCTTTACCAAGTTTTTACACTTGTATAGACAAGGGTTGACCTCTTCTTACCTTTATTGATTGATTAAAATGACTAAATCACCTTCATGTTTGTATGCCTGGAGGGCGAAACATGTTTTGTTTAAAAAAAAATGTTTATTGTCATCAACAATGTTTTACAACTAAGAATAATTCCGCTGGAGCTTCTCTTTAAGCTTAAGCCTTATCTAGATTTAGGTTAAAAAAATTACAACTACTGTACCGAATTCACTCATGTTTTTTTACAAATAAATGTGGGACGGAATAAATAATACACCACTGGTTTCGGGAATAAGAGCTTCTATAATATATTCGTCTTTACTACGTCTTTCGCCTTTCACCGTCGTCGGCCATACGTCGTCTATTTCCCTCTCGCACGTCATTCAATAATTCAAATATCGATCTCTTACACGTTCCTTGCAGCCGTGTGGTCCCCGGCAGAGTAGAATAGGCCACCCTCACTCTTACCGAGGTGTCGTAAAAGGCGACTAAGGTAAAGCTGCTGGCATGATCATCAGCACCCAGAGAAGGAAAACTCTGCATTTATATCAAAACCCTCGCCAACCCGTTTGCCAAGCGTGGTGAGTATGGCAATTGCCCCTCATGTGATTGAGGGAGGCCCGTGCCCCAGCAGTGGGGACTTAAATGGGCTGACGATGACGATGATGACACGTTCCTTACCATGCATCTACCGATCACCAATCCTATATAAAAGTCTTTATCTCTACCTAAAAGAAGTAAGTTTTGAAAGCAAACTTACTCTTGCAGAAGTCAGGTGTCCCCCTCAGGCGCACGTTCTTGGCCTGCAGCGCGTGGTAGACGGCGAGGAAGGCCGCGGGCTCGGCGCGCGCCGCGGCCAGCAGCTTGCGCGGCGGCACCTGCGCCCACGCGCGCGCGCCGCCCGCCTGCTGCGCCGCGCCCACCGCGCTCACGGGCTCGTTCCAGCTCAGCAGGACTTCTAGTATGTCCTGGAACCAGGTAGCTTCAATTAAAGCCGTCCCGTCAGTGTGTGAAAGAGAGGGAAACTCCGATTCGGTCGTAACGTCTGCTTTAAATTAGGCCCTCAGTTGTGTGACGTAATGTGAACTTTCTACGCCAATTATACTAGACTATAGACCTTTTCACATAGCATGATCTGGGTGACAGATGTCAAAATCTATAAATTTTTCACGTTAATCTTTTTTTAACGTATCACTCACGTATAGCTCTGTCCTGCTGTCACCCAGATCATACTATGTGAAAAGGACTATAGTTAGTGGATACCCGCAGCTTCACGCCTGTACATTGAATGTAATCATCATCAGCCTAGAGTGGAGACCGCGTCTTGGCAAACGTACCTAATGTAGGGCGCCCTCGGGCTAGGTAGGGGGACGATCTGCGCAGGATGGCTGGCAAGAGCTAGATGCGAGAATCCATGGATAGATCATTCAAAGGGAGGGGACAAATACAAATCGCAACCCAAGTCCTACAGACCGATAAGTCTCACCTCATTCCTACTAAAAACGATGGAAAAGGTGTTGAACAGTCACATCAGGGCAACATACCTCGTTGAAAAACCCCTGAGTGCAAGACAACAAGCCTACCAAACAGGCAACTTATTGACCTGGTGGACAGAATTGAGAAAGCCATAGAAGACAAAGAAATTGCACTCTGTGCCTTTCTCGACATCGAAGGGGCGTTTGACAACACCAACTTCGATGTTATAACACGTAGCATGGTGAATCGTGGAATCGACGACACCACCACCAGATGGATGGGATCCATGCTACAAAATCGAACAGCAACAACAACGTTGATGAATAAAACTCTGCATTATAGAGTGACTAGACTACTAGAGGATGTCCACAGGTCGGAGTCCTATCACCCCTTCAATGGTCATTGGTTGTTGACAGTCTCATCTGTGAGCTCAATGAAGCCAGATTTCTGACTCAGGGTTACGCAGATGATATAGTAATAATGGTCATAGGAAAATGCCCTAGCACCATTTCCAGTCTTATGCAAAGGGCCCTACGAATAGTAGAAAACTGGTGCACAAGACACGTGCTAACAGTCAACGCACGTAATACGGTCTTAATACCGTTTACCAAAAGAAGGAAACTAGAGGCGCTCCACGCCCCAACACTTCTTGGTACGAAGCTATGCTTGTCCAACGAGGTCAAATATCTCGGAGTCTTTTTAGACCAAAAACTAACATGGAACAAGCATCTCGACTACATTACTAGAAAGGCAAAAATTGCGATGGGGGCAAGCAGTAGGTTGGTGGGGCTAAAATGAGGGCTACGGCCCAAGGCCACTCTGGATTTATAAAAACATGAGTGTGAGGCCGATCGTCACTTATGGCTGCTGTGTACGCACCAACTTAACTACGTGGAGAACCTCAGCAAAGTTCAAAGAACAGCCTGCCTTATAGCCACTAGCGCTCTTTCATCCTCTCCCTCTGCAGCACTGGATGCCCTCCTGAACATTCCACCTCTGCACATTCACGTGCAGATGGAAGCGAGGATGGCTATTACGAGAGCGAAAATCAGAGGAAGGACTAGATGGCAATCTAGGGTCATGAGAAACCTCTACAATGAACTGATGAAAATTCCGGTCAAGGATATGCCATCTGACTCCATGATCCGTGTCACCTCACTGTGTCTTGGCCCGGGCGATCGGGTGCATGACCTATACCTTAACGTGGTTTCCAAGTAACGAAACAAAACGTTATGAAAAGTATGTCTAATTTTATGTATCTTGGCGTAGCTTTTTGCAACTTTAATCATTTTGTGTACTTTTGTGTAAGAATAATGCATGCTAATATTATGTTTATTTTTAAAGAAATATCATTAGCTCTAATTTAACACGCACCAGATGATCCTTGTTGCACCCAGGACCCCGCGATCACGGCCCGGTACTTAAACTAGTAGTCCCAAGGTAAGAATAATATTTTACAAAAATAAGAGGACAACCATATACGGTAGGTAACTTTCTGTCCAAAATGGCGGAGTGTCGATACTGCTTTAGCGTATTTATCTACTGTGCCTATGTCCAGCAGTAGACGTCTATAGACTGCAATAGTGATAATGATGAAGTTATCTCTATCCGTTCGAGCCACACCATGTCTACCGCTAGCTGCGCGCACGCCGGGTCTATGTGCCCCAGCGACAGTAGCTGGCATGCCAGCGGCCGCGTATTCGTTTCCCAAGGAGCCACGACACACTAGAGTCTGTACCCTTATCGTTACCTCTATCTGAGCGTTCCTTAACCTTTGTCACTTCTTAGACCCTTAAAAATATGCAGCAGTCCAGCAGTAGACGTCTCTTTGCTGAAATAATGATAATGTTGAAGTTACCTCTATCCGCCCCAGCCGCACCATCATGTCTGGAAGACTGCGTTGCCTCTTAGAACTTCTGATTTTTTGGCTGAAATATGATAATGTTGAAGTTACCTCTATCCGCCCCAGCCGCACCATCATGTCTGGAATACTCCGGGTTTCCTCTAAGAACTTTTGATTTTTTGGCTGGAATATGATAATGTTGAATTTACCTCTATCCGTCCCAGCCGCATCATTATGTTTGGAAGACTCCGCGTTGGCTCTAAGAACTTCTGATTTTTTGGCTGAAATGTGATAATGTTGAAGTTACCTCTATCTGTCCCAGCTGCAATAATGTCTGGAAGACTCCGCGGTGCCTCTTAGAACTTCTGATTTTTTGGCTGAAATATGATAATGTTGAAGTTACCTCTATCCGCCCCAGGCGCACCATCATGTCGAGCGCCAGCTGCGCGCAGGCGGGGTCTATGTGCCCCAGCGACAGCAGCTGGCAGGCCAGCGGGCGCGCGTCGCCGAGGCAGCCGCGCCGCACCAGCGCGCGCAGCCGCCCGCTCGCGCCGCGCGTCACCAGCGCGCGCACCACCAGCTCCGCCACGGGGTGCTGCACGACCATCTCGTTGCGGATCACTGAGGCTAGGTAAGCGGTTACCACCTGACGACAAACGTATGCGTATATTTTAGAGCCAAGCTTCTACTTGAATGAGCCGGCTCGACCGGAGTAGCAGCACTGTGCTGTGTTTCGCTGCGTGAGTGAGGGTACCGGAGGCACAATCCATGGAAGGGGCCAAGTGATTTATATGGGTCGTTCTTCTTTTTTATCAAACTTACACATCAACATTTAACTTTATATAACAGACTACAATTGATAAATAATATATCCTAAATATTCGTTAATGTACTATTTTACAGATGGACTATTACATGATCTAAAATTTAATTGATAAAGAATACTTTTTGATTAAAATGGACACCTCCGTCACGTCCCCCGAAATTAGTGCCATTTACACCTCTGTCACGCTTTATATATTTTTTTACATTGTTAAATCATGCTAAAGTACCTACGAGGCAGTGGCGAAGGGTGAATATTTTCAAAAGGGAAGCCGGAATATGAAATTAACTTACCAGACGCTCAGCATGCCCATTGATACCCGTGACATCATTGGAGTCACAAGTGCGCTGCCAACCTTTAAACCCCACTTTCCCCCGACTTGGACCTCCGGTACCCCCGCTCACGCAGCGAAACACAGTACAGTGCTGCTTCACGCCGGTTTTCTGTGAGGTCGTGGTACCACTACGATCGAACCGGCCCATTCATGCCGATGCGTGGCTATCCCACGGTAATATGTTAAAGTCAAAACAATATATATTTTGATTGGCGCGGCCTAATTTTACTACATGTTTTTTGTTTTCAAAACTTAGAGAACGAAGTCTTGTTCGATAGCAAATAATCTGTGCGACAACAATATATGAGTATTAATGACATTTTTAACCGACGACCGACATTAAGATGACTTCAGCACAACACACAATACAAAAATTAATTCAATTCACCACAATTCAACACCAAAACAAATAAAATTCGACAAAACGAAAGCAACAAGTTGTTTACAATTAGCATTATCCGCCATTAAATAAAAACTAAAAAGCAAGGGAAATAAAAATATAGTACGCTCCTGTCATGATTTAATACCGTGCTACATTTATTCTTAATTCGGAATCATTACAATTGTACTTCTTTCTCGCTTGCACCTGTGCGTTGCTAATTAACCTATCTCTATAACAAGCCGATAGGCATCGAGTTATTGATATGTAAATTTGCACGTGCTAAAACGAGACGGAACATGACGATCTATACACATAAATGAAAAGGACAGATGCTCAGTATGAGAATTTGTAGTATGAAGAAGTAACTCGGTATTTTACCGGCTTGCCACCTGCATTATTTGCGTTGCTCATCAAATTTTGTAGGCGTTAAGTCTATAATTCAAACTATTTGAACTATGTAAGTGTGACACTAAGTGAATTTAACAGATAAAAATATCGTTGGCCCATAGATTCGATTTTTCGTAAGGGAAGCCGACGGGAATCGGGTTGTATGGACTCTTCGCCACTGCTACGAGGTGATAAAACAATGTCATTATTTCATGTTAAATTAAGAATATCTTGATGGTGTAACGTATATTTTTTTATATAATTAATTACTTGATAAGTCACTGAGGACGGGCTTATTGTCGTAAAAAAAGAAGAACGACCCATATACATTGTGGCGAATGAGAGACATTTTTTTTAAAAAGTGAGCAAAGTACGATATAAAAAGAAAGAAAGAAAATATTTATTATTATAGACATCACAACACAGAACATATATCAATTATAAACAGAACACAATTTGTTACAAACAGAAAACAAAACATAAAACAATTAAAAATACATAAAAATAAAACAAAAGGAAAAAAAAACAAAACTATATTCAATCATATCCAGACAGTGCCAAATGAATATAATGATGTGTTATGACGTCTAGTATAAAAGCAAAGCAAAAAAATAAAAAACAAAAATGTCTTTATTCAATTTAAGTCCATACAGAACATTTATGAATGTCAAATATTATGTAATCTACCGCTGATTCAGAATGTCAATTACTACTAAGAATCTGCAAGAAACTCAGTAGTTACTGTTTTCAAATAATATGGTAATAACAATTTTCATTCTTATACATATTATAATTACAGTGACAGTATGATATACAATGCTTATATTCAATATCGTTTAGATAAATCGTCAAGCGACAAACTTATATATTAATTTCTTCTTCATAAATTGCTAAAAGTGGCCAATTTAAGCAATTATGGAGTTTATTGTTACTTGTAGAAAGAAATGATTACATAGGTGGGTGACAAAAACTTGTAAATCATTTTCATAAAATATGTGTTGCTCGCTATTAAAAAAATCTCCAATCACAACCACAATCAATATAAATCACTTGGCGGCGCTATTAGTATCGTCGCGGTATCGCCTTAAGTAAAAAATGCAAACTTAATTATTTAAGGTACTTTCCCTTGCCCTAAAGTTTTGGGAGTTGGGTCACCCTGTGTCATTTATTATTATTTCTGATACAGAGGAAGGACGCAGTGGAAAAAGCCGTAAAAATAGTCGTCAGAGTATCCAAATAATTAGTTGTATTTAAAAGATTCAAAAAGTATACACGGTATCATGGTCACATGGAGACAGTTAAATCTTCTTCATCGATTTCTTCATTGCTGAAGGTCGTGCCTTTCTTGAAATGCCTTTACCGAAGCGGTGACAAGGTCTTTCCATTCTTCCCTATCCTCGGCTTGTCTTAGGGCAATCGGCAAAGTTAGTCCGGTTACATCCCTTATTTGGTCTGCCCAACGCAGAGGTGAACGGCCTCTTCGTCTTTTACCATTGACCTTCCCCACAACAACTAACTTGTCCAAGTTGTCGGACTGTCTACGGGCGATATGACCAAAGTAGCCTAGTACTCTTTGGCTGCTACCAAAGATAGTCGACAGTCTGGTTTTGATCTTCAGTTGGTCGAGAATTGATCTATTGGTTCTTTTTGCGGTCCAAGGTATGCGCAACATTCTCCTCCAACACCACATCTCAAAGGCCTCTACCTTCTTTCGGTCAGCTGCGCGGATAGACCATGATTCGGAGCCGTACATAAATATCGAGAAGACTAAAGACAGTTAAATAAACCTATTAAATACAACTAATTATTTGGATACTCTAGCGGCTATTACTACGGCTTTTTTCCTCTACGTCCTTCCTTTGTACAAGGTTATGGGCCCAGCTCGCTTCCACTGCGTCCTTCCTCTGTACCAAAATTTAATGGACAACATTTCAAAATTGCTAAGCTCTGAAACAAAAAATACCAATTCTTTGTTTACTTTTCCGCTGCTCGAATATATATTTATTCATTTTTTATATTGCTTATTTACTGAGAAAAAAATTAAAAACTTAAAAACGTAAGATGACGTCATCGGACGGCAGAATGTAAATTATTTCTTTGCTTAGCACATTATAGTTTTAAATTTACGAAATACCAAACTCATGACATGTAACTGTCAAAAAAAAAGACAACTTGTCAACGTTGAATGTATGAATAACGTTGACAATGTTGACACTAGTAGTATTTACCTTTGACAGTAGTATCTTTTTTTTACTAAAACAATGATAAGCAAAGGAATATCGCTGTATTCAGCCGTCCGATGACGTCATTTGGCGCTTACGTCTATTTAGAATATAAAGAATTTCAATAATTATTTTATGCATGAAAATGGCCAAATTTTGAAAAAAGAAAAAATATGGGTCTGTTAATTTTATGTCTATTTTCATATAAAAATACAATATGGACATGTTAAAAATATGAAATGTTGTCCATTATGTAGACGAAATGAGTGAGTGGGTGGATGGGTGTGGCGTGGTGTTCACCTGCACTTCAGCGTGGGCGTCGGCGTGCTGCTGCAGCACGTGCGCGCACATGTCGGGCTGCGAGATGCGCGTGCGCACCGGCGCCTGCGCGCGCGCCTCTGCGCCCGCCGTGTTCCGCGCCATCTCTTGCTCCGCCCATTGCCTGACATGAACGTATTCTCAATACGGGGTGTATCGATAAACATTTACATCCCTTTAATCACCTCATCTACCAAACACTGAACAACTTGTTTTATGACTTTTGAAAAGTCGCATAAATCGCTTACCATCCGGTGATCCGCCTGCTCGTCTGCCACCTATTACATAAAACAAAAAAATTTCATACCAAGTCGGTTACAGTTTTACCAATTTTATGAATTTTATAAGTTACACCAATGTGCCTGCGCAGAAGTCTTATTTTCGAAAACTGCGGCAAAATCTTAACCAATCACAACGCTCCATTTACGCGCGCCAAAATTACGATGCGTCAGCGCCGTGTTCGGTGCGAGTGCGGATAAGAGAGAGATTGACCGTGGGGGAGTCACGCTTCGGCATAAATGGGCCGGCTCGACCGGAGTGAATACCACGGCCTCACAAAAAACCGGCGGCGGCAATCACTCACCATCAGGTGATCCGTCTGCTCATCTGCCACCTATGTCATAAAAAAAAGTCTGGATCCTGTCTGGATTTATTGTATTTAATCTTAACGTAACGCAAATAAAGTCTGTATTTCAACTGCTTTCGCAATCGTAATCAATCGGATTTAACTTGCTCTTCAGCGTAGACGAATTTTGCCGATGTAACTTATAAACCTGGTAGGTATGTACAGCTGTACGTGACTTGTATTTTTTATGGGAAGTCGAAAATATTTTCAACGAATTTCCAAAAGTCGCAAAACGGTTGGTAAAAGTGGTGGTTAAATGAATGTAAATGTTTACAGTACACCATCCTCTGTAACTGTCTTACAAACGTTTCTAGAAACTATCAACTAATGTGTGTGCGATGTGGTACATTGTAAGAAGTATATAAGGGTTATTTTTGTAAAGAAATAATCCATCATTCCTGATTTTTATGACATAATGGACAACATTTCATATTTTTAACATGTCCATATTGTTTTTTTATATTTATTATTTATTTATTTATTTATTTAGGTTCACCAACAGCACATCATACAAAAATAATCATAACAGCTTTTTATAGTAAATTAGATGTTAGTATGTATGCCAATTACAGGGGAACACAGCGTTGATGAGTATACAATAGACAACACATAATTAATCAATTATTTACATTACATAATGTGAACTTAATATTTCAAATATAGATAATACAATGGTTTAACTTTAAAATAGCAGTTTTTATTTCAGCAGTTTTCTTTTAAAACCTGTAAAGGAGTCGTGAAAAATATCTATATCGGGTGTAATATTGGTAATTTCATTATATTTCGAGCACATTCTAGGTATTGGGCTATGCAGACCTAAGTTACTTCTGAAAAATGGTGTACTAAAAATTTTTGAAATCCGATTTCGGGGGTATTTGCAAGGGACATTAAGACCTATTTGGGATCGTAAATTTTGACATTTGATTTTATTATTTATGACTTTATATAAAAACAGTAAATCAGAGACAGAGCGACGGCAACGGAGTGACGACATTTTGAAAAAGGTCAACCTTTCATTATAGGGGCGCGAATGAGATATGTCATGAGATAAGTATGCCAGATGTCGTGTGAATGCACGCTGTATGCTCTCTACTCTTTGAGATGGCTCGCTGTATACGGGGTTCCAAGCCACACTGCCGTATTCCAAGTGACTACGGACTAAGCTATTGTAAAGAATTAGTTTAGTCCGTGGTAACCTGAAATCACGCGTACTGCGTTTTAAGAAGCCGAGCATTTGCGCTGCTTTTTTTATTTTGCTGTTTAGATGAGTAGTGAATTTTAAATTAGAGCTCAAGGTTACTCCCAAGTCCCGAATGTCTTCTACTTTAGCAAGGACGGTACCGTTTAGTGAGTAAGGAAAGTTCAGTGGTTTTTTTTGTCGAGTGAAACTGATCCGATAACACTTAGCAGGGTTAAGTAACATATTATTGTTTGTACACCAGGTTTCAATACCTTCCAAATCCCTTTGTAATGATAGAGCATCATCCAAGCCATTTATTGTTTTATATATTTTAAGGTCGTCTGCAAAAAGGGAGACATTACTAGTTTTTATATGTGTGACAATATCATTTATGAAGGCAAGGAACAGAATGGGGCCTAAATGGGAGCCCTGTGGCACACCAGATCTGGGAACGTACAACCTTGATTCAAAGCCATTAATGACTACTGACTGTGGCCTATGCGCAAGATAAGAGTCGAACCAGTTCAATAATGTACCATCAATACCATATAGTTTAAGCTTAGATATCAAGATTGTATGGTCAACTTTATCGAAAGCACTAGTGAAGTCGGTGTATATAGTATCTACCTGCAATTTTTGATCGACTACTCTGGATAAATCAGATACGAAGACTGCAAGATTGGTGTCCACAGAACGACCAGTACGGAAACCGTGTTGAAAGTCGGACAAATTATTATTTATGAGATTGTAAAGATGGGGATAAATCAAAGATTCAAATAACTTGGAGAAACATGATAGAATAGAGATTGGTCGGTAATTTTTAACGTTCGATTTTTCATCTTTCTTATATACTGGCACGATTCTCGCTTTTTTCCATTCAGTGGGAAACAAACCTGTATTCAAAGAGCAGTTAAATATCATTAATAATGGTTGAACAATAAACGATTTGGTACGTTTGACGAAAAGGGGAGGAATGTTATCGGGGCCTGAGCCCTTGCGGGCATCTAACTTATTGATTGCTTTAAAAATATCATAACCT
Organism: Marasmia exigua; assembly: GCA_019059595.1. Classification (NCBI taxonomy): domain Eukaryota; kingdom Metazoa; phylum Arthropoda; class Insecta; order Lepidoptera; family Crambidae; genus Marasmia; species Marasmia exigua. The sequence goes on from CM032478.1 coordinate 10,826,156, forward strand.
GTAAGATTTATTTGTGTGAGATGATGAATAACACTATCAGAATTACGATTGGAAGGGTTACTAGTGGGATTATTTAAAGGGGAACAGGAATTATAGATAGAAGAAAAGTGATTTGCAAAGAGGTTGGCAATATCTGTACCTGTGTTAGCAGATAAATTATCCATATACATAATCGAGGGAATACCAGAGAGACCTTTTCTTTTGTCTTTAATGTACCTCCAGAACATCTTGGGATCTGCACAGATATTATTTTCCATTGTCTTCATGTAATTTGAGTAGCAGACATCGTATAGTTTGTTGCATCTGTCTCTGAGTAAAGTAAATTCAATTTTATCTCTAGGATTTTTATACTTATGGAAACGCTTACGAGCCCTATCCTTTTCTTTCAGAAGCTTTATAAGTTCTTTAGTAAACCATATGGGGTGCTTATGACTTTTTATTTTACGTTTAGGGACGTAATTACCAATAATACGTTCAAGGATTTTGTAAAAAGTTGAAACCATCAAATTGACATTGCTATTACAATCTTTAAAAATTTCTATCCAGTCACAGTTACCTAGTTCACTTAAAATATCTTCATAATTTGCCTTATGGAAATTGAAACTTTCAGAAGTACTAGGAGTAAGATTACTGGTACCATCTAAATTGGTGAGAGGAATAGATATTAATAAACTAGGGTGATGTGGATCAATTTTACAAAGTGAGGTATTAGGATTAGTTACAAAGGAAGATTCTAAATTCGCTAAAACAAGATCTAACATTTTCCCATCAGCATTATGAATGTTATTAAACTGATACAGATTGTTTAAGGACATAAAATCAATCAAGGAGTAGCCAAGGGTTTTATTGTAATTAGATGGTACCATATATGAACAATTTACTTTAGGGGACCAGTTTATGAAATTTAGATTAAAATCACCCAGCACTATTACATTATCTACATGATTTAACACGAGGTCTGAATTATTAAAAAAATGTTGTTGAGTTTCTAATTTGGCTGGTGGCGGCAGATAGACTGCACAAATTGCAAGAGATGTTGTGGAATTACCACTTCTGATTTTAAGGGTTACCCAAAGATCTTCAAGGTCAGTTTCCCAGTTATGCACCCTGGCCGAAACTATGTCACGTGATACAGCAATCATTACACCACCACCATCCAACTTAGAACTTTTAGAGGACTGACGGTCTCTACGATAAACTATATAGCGTGAGTCAATAAATTCTCCATCAGATATACTTGAGTTGAGCCAGGTTTCAGTGAACACAATCACGTTATAGTCATTCAGTAGTATGTTTTTAAACACTTCTGCAGTTTTAGTTCTAATACCACGGGTATTTTGATAGTAAATAACGAATTTTATAACGAATATATCACATCACTCACTGTCAAGATGAAAAAAAAAAAAGATTTATTTAATTAAATTTAAACTGTCCATATTACGAATGAGAATGGACTCACTGTATTCCGTTTTACGAACAAAAATACGCCCATTGCGAACCCAGGTGAATTTAAAGTTTAACTCCTTAGCCTTGCGACGAGCAGCAGCGTGCAAGGATTTGTTAGATGGAGACAGGTGCTCGCCGACGTATATTGCCTTACGGGACCCAGCCTGGCCCAGATGTTTAGAACTCAATTTATCTTCCGGATTTTTCTTATTGAAATTGGCAACCGCGGCCAGAATAATATCTCGGTGTCTCGGCGTACGCATCTTGGCAATGATGGCACGGGGTCTATCACTGTCGTTTGTAATTTTTGCTACTCTTGTCACCTGAACGACATCATCGGCTGCAATAGGTGCTCCTAGTACTTTCACCAACTTGTTAAAGGTATCATTTAGATTTTCCGATTTGTTCTCTGTAATACCATTCAATTCAACATTGCTGGACCTCATATTTTGTTCTACTGAGTTTACCCTGCTAGACAGATCTTGAACCGTTGTTTTAAGTTTTTCGTTATCATTTTTCAATTCTTGAATGATCATAGTTTTAGCGTCCAAATCCAACTTTAAATCCTCGTATTGTTTGTTGAAAAATGACATGGATTCGCGAATTTCTCCAAATTGCATTACAATATTATTCAATTTGTCTGTTACGGCACTCATAATGTTAGATTGAATTGTGGCAAGTTCCATTTTAATGATAGCACGGAATTTTTCTTCTGTGATATGGCCCTTGCTAGAAGAGAGAACTGGCGATACTGACTCAGTGTTAGGAGTAGCATGTAAAGTTTTCGTAGATTTGATAGGCATAATTTCGGATTGAAGCAAAATACTTTCATCTTCAGAAGCTTCCTCGTTACGAGACTCTGAGGGCACTCGGTGGACAGGCATTTCAGTATTGTCAGATTTTTTTGCATTGCTAGAACATTCCGGGCATATCCAGTTATTTTTACGATTTTGATCTAATGCATAAAACGTGCGGTAGCGATTAGGCGATATGTTTGCGCATTCAATGTCGTACTTCAATTTGCACTTGCAGCATGCCAAAAACTCATTATATTGAATTATATTACGACAACCAGCACATTTCCCATAATTTTTCGGAGCCATCGTGCAAGTTAGTTTTCAGAGGGTGTTAGTTTAAAAGCGATGAAAATGTTAATATTCCGTAAATTTTAAGAAAGCGGGATGCGTTCAATAAGTTCCAGCCGCTGTATGGCGCTGTAGTGGCGCTTTCCGGTTAGAGAGCGCGCGACTAGCGGTCACTCTGGTCACCTGCGCGGCGTGCGTAAATAAAGTGGAACGCAGCCGGTCGCGTCATGCGTGGGCGACGTTTCTATGTGTATGTGTGCGTGCGCATGCGTTGAGTACTGAATTATATCGTTGAATTACTCACGAACCACGGCGAATTATAGTGAACCTTATATATCACTGCAATCCTTGTATTTTTCTCTTCACAAGTATGTGCAATTGTATGCAGTAGTATTGGTTTAAACCACCGAAATGAAAATCTTATTACGGAGCGAACGAAAACAATGTTGACTTTTTTTTTTTTTTTTTTTATGAAACCAATGTTGACTTTTTTTTTTTTTTTTTTTTTATATGAAATAGACATAAAATGAACAGACCCATATTTTTTCTTTTTTCAAAATTTGTCCATTTTCATGCATAAAATAATAATTGAAATTCTTTTTATTCTAAATAGACGTAAGCGCCAAATGACGTCATCGGACGGCTGAATACAGCGATATTCCTTTGCTTATCATTGTTTTAATAAAAAAAAAGGTACTACTGTCAAAGGTAAATAATACTAGTGTCAACATTGTCAACGTCATTCATACATTCAACGTTGACAAGTTGTCTTTTTTTTTGACAGTTAAATGTCATGGGTTTGGCATTTCGTAAATTTAAAACTATAATATGCTAAGCAAAGAAATATTTTACATTCTGCCGTCCGATGACGTCATCTTACGTTTTTTAGTTTTTAATTTTTTTCTCAGTAAATAAGCAATATAAAAAATGAATAAATATATATTCGGGCAGCGGAAAAGTAAACAAAGAATTGGTATTTTTTGTTTCAGAGCTTAGCAATTTTGAAATGTTGTCCATTGTGTACTAAAATCATCGACGCCAATGACTAGTTCCCATCCATTCCGACTGCTCATGAATAGTCTGTCAGTTTAGTTCACATGGTAAAAATTTGAGTATCGTACAAGTACCTATCGATAAAACAGTTCTCAAACAATCTCTCTTAATTACCTCAAAAGATGGCGCTATTTTATACTTTATGTATCGACAATACTGTTTTAGGATAAATGTTTTCTAGAGTTATCTCGATAGATGGTGCTGTTTAACACATTGACATAATAACTAAACATGTATGCAAAATTTCAAAAACATGTACTTACCTATACACCAAATTGATTTCGTCGAAAACTTTAGTCAGTTCTGGGAGATGTGTCCTGGCGTTGGCTACCAGTTGGTTCAATATACTGTAGATTGTGTTTTTGCCGTTCGTTCTTCTCAGGAGGACAGCCACGATTTTGGAGATTTCGTCTTTTGGTATCTGTTGAACGAAAACAATCATGGAAATATATTTCCTATGGTAAAACAAAACGTGTTGATTTTAAGGTTGATTAAATGAAAAAACAGTTGCAGGAGGCATTTATTTTACTTATAGAAATTATAGAGGAGAGAAGAAATTAGTATTGCCAACATGACAGTAGCAAAAAAAAACATAGAAGTAATCCAACAAAATTACATTAAAGGTTGCGTTTTCAACTCCAACATAGTGACCCAATGTTTTTTTATTTACTTTTTTATGTTATAGGTGGCATACGAGCAGACGGATCGCCTGATGGTAAGCGATTGCCGTCGCCCATAGACACCCACGACACAAGTGCGCTGCCAACTTTTACACCCCCCCTCCCCCGTTCCCCGTATTGGGCCTCCGGTACCCTCACTCACGCAGCGAAACATAGCACAGTGCTGTTTCACGCCGGTTTTCTGGGAGGCCGTGGTATCACTCCGGTGACTCCGAAGCGTGGTTACGCAACCGTTCTTTTATTCTTAAGAATTTTTCCTTTTTTTTTTTAATCCTGGAGGCACTGACCGAATGAGCCAGACCAGCGGGCCTGAGGCCCACCCTCCACAGGCAGCCGAGCCGCGCGTCGATGATGTAGTCCGGCTGGAACACCACCCAGTTGCTAGAGTCTGGCGCCGAGGAGTTAAAGCAATAATAACTTACTTATAGTTAAAGCAATAATGACAATTATTTATATTAAGCACAGTTCTTAAACAGCATGCTGCACTTCCTTATAGCACTTTCATTACTAATAAGAGACGAAAAGATCTTGTTTGCCCTAAAATTTATAAAACACATCACTTCGCTTCTAGATTCTTTGTATATTTAGGCCCACTTTTATATAATAGACTAAACAGTACTTTAGATCTGTATTCCTTTACTTTTGCTAAATGCAAGCGTACCCTCCATGATGCTCTACTTAACATGTCATATGACGATACAGAGAAACTGCTTATTGTTTTAAAGTAGGTATTAAAAGTTGTTGTTTTTTTTTACTTTTTATACTTTGTATTTTTTTAGATAAATATTTTTGTGATTATTTATGAGTACTTACTGTTATGTTTTAACATTCTAGCCTGAGAAACAGGTTCGCCTAGTTCAGGCATTTGTATTTATCTCCGACCTTATTCTAATAGGTTTAAATATGTATTATTCGTGTAAAAATTATTCTTATCTGAATTAATTGAAATTGAATTGAATTGAAATTGAATTGAACTAGACCGGAATTCCAGATTTATTTTTTATTTCAGTTAAATCGACATTCCGAACCAGCGGTAGATGATAATATGTGTACCAATTTTGACATTCATAAGTGTTGTGTATGGACCTAAATAGAAGACTTTTTTTTTAGTTTTTTTATCGAGCGAGAGCGTCGTCCCTACTGGTGAAACCGGTGTAGACCGGCACCGTCGCTCTAGGCGACAACGCGCACCGTTCGTTTTATTCCCCGAACTGCAGTTAGTCTGTCTCATAGAGTAACTTAAATACTGGGGTCTGTCTGAGATCCCAGAGCAACGCGTACACGCGCAACATTTGCCGCGCTTCTCGCTGTTGCTACAGTGCGCGCGAGCGGCCATTGGATTTTACTTATATAATAATAAATCGGCCGTGTGGTCCCCGGCAGAGTAGAATAGGCCACCCTCACTCTTACCGAGGTGTCGTAAAAGGTGACTAAGGTAAAGCTGCTGGCATGATCATCAGCACCCAGAGAAGGAAAACTCTGCATTTATATCAAAACCCTCGCCAACCCGTCTGCCAAGCGTGGTGAGTATGGCAATTACCCCTCATGTGATTGAGAGAGGCCCGTGCCCCAGCAGTGGGGACTTAAATGGGCTGATGATGATGATGATGATGAATAATAAATAAATAAATATTTCACAACATCAAATACAAACTGTGCGGATAAAGAATGGGATCAGAAATGGCGGCGCATCTATTTACTTACTAGTGTGCGAGCGAGAAGTGAATAGATGCGCCGCCATTTCTGATCCCATTCTTTATCCGCTCAGCTTGTACATTGATCTGACTCCGAGATAGGTAGCTCAATATTTTTGTATTGTCCCTGTTCGTGTCTTTTATGTTTTTTTTTTCTTTTTATATATGAGAGGTGGCAGACGAGCAGACGGATCACCTGATGGTAAACAATTACCGCCGCCCATGGACACCCGCAACACCAGTGGAGTCACAAGTGCGCTGCCAACCTTTTCCCCTTCCCCCCCATTGGGCCTCCGGTAACCTCACTCACACGGCGAAACACAGCGCAGGCGCTGCTTCACGCCGGTCTTCTGTGTATGTAGTGTGTTTGTGCAATAACACTTATTCACTCAGACTCGTGATGTGATTCAATCGCCAAACCTTCCCCATCTCACATAATACAGCACCTTAACCACCCTATAATGGGTATTTTGGGACATACTTTTTACATCATCATACACATCAGTTACACCTTTTCTCTTTCATCAACATCATCATCAGCCCATTTAAGTCCCCACTGCTGGGGCACGGGCCTCCCTCAATCACATGAGGGGTAATTGCCATACTCACCACGCTTGGCAGACGGGTTGGCGAGGGTTTTGATATAAATGCAGAGTTTTCCTTCTCTGGATGCTGATGATCATGCCAGCAGCTTTACCTTAGTCGCCTTCTACGACACCTCGGTAAGAGTGAGGGTGGCCTATTCTACTCTGCCGGGGCCACACGGTTGAAAGATTTGCGTACGACGTTACTAAAATATATTTTAATTGTAGTCACTCTGTCCACCGTGTTTAATTTGTTTTATGCTAATGATGCGGGTCACCTGATAGGTTAATTTCTATAGCAACCCTGTTTGTTGCCGCCGCCCTTGGACACCCGTAGTACCAGTGGAGTTTAAGCCCCCCTTCCCAAGGATTGGGCCTCCGGTACCCTCGCTCACGCAGCGAAACAGCACAGTGCTTCACGCTGGTTTTCTGTGAGGCCGTGGTATCACTCCGGTCGAGGAAGCCCATTCTTGCCGAAGGGTGTCTCTCCCACGGTACATCTTACAGTTACATCTTTAAATAAATATAAATAAATAAATATTTCACAACAGCACATACATTGATCTGACTCCGAGATAGGTAGCTCAAGCACCTGTGTTACGGATATCAGAATCAACAGTGGGATTACAAATATATACATATAATACTTTTCTTTTGTAAATACTCACTTATAATACATATCAAACACCCAGACCAATACAAACAAACATGTTCATGCACACAAATGTTTGTACTGTGCTTTACCCCTTCTTTAATTTGCTATACTTTTCCTCTAACCCCAAGGTTGCCAGATAAAAATAAAAAAGGTTGCCAGGAAGAGATCGCTATTATCGCCAATGTTTTAGACAATAAAATTGAAAAAAAATCTTACAACGTTCCTAAAATACCTATTAATTGTAGTCGCACTGTCCATTATGTTTAATTTTTTTTTGCTAGAGATGCGGGTCACCTGATAGATTAATTTCTATAGTAACCCTGTTTGTTGAGTTTAGTAAGGTAGGTTGGTTGTTGTAAAGGATACACATGGGGCAGAGCTGGTCGCCGAGGGCGGCGGGCTGTAGGGCGGCGCCGGCCACCACCGGCGCGTGGTGGGCGATCCCGTTGTCCACCTTCGCGTCTTCCATGATGTCGAACAGCTGCGACGTGTGCGAAGACTGGAATATCAAACTAGCTTTAATCTAAAGCTAGTTATTTACGGGATTTCTAATAATATCCTCCAACCGATTACGACTACGGCGGCTAATTTCAACGATCAGCCACTTACGCAGGATATATTATAGTGCTCAAGTGTGTGCGCAAACACAAGTGCACTCTCTATTCCCTTACCCTCATATTCCGGTGGGACACTACTGTGATACGACCGGAGAGGGATCGGGCGCAGGACCAACAGCTAAACGTGCTCTCTGGGTACAAGACCACCAACTTCCAGACAGACTCCGGGGTGCGAAAACTTAGGTACAAATTTTTGGCTCGAACCCGGGACCTCTTGCGCAGCCGTCGCTTTAAAGTGCGACCCACTAACCACTGCGCCACCGAGGCAGTCACATGTAGTAAAAGACTGCGAAGAAGGGTAAGCCGATTTGTCTGCCAGTAACCATTTACCCACAAAAACTTCAGTTACTCCTTGATCAAGGCGCTTGCAACAGTGCCGAAATATCGGAAACTCAAAATAAGGTACATGGTAGAAATCCCGTAACTACTAATGATAGTGACTATGAAAGTTTTCTGTGAGGCTGTGGTATCACTACGGTCGAGCCGGGCTAAGCGTGGCTCTCCCAAGGTCAAATAAAGATAAAGATAAAAAAAGTCTTTATTCAATTTAGGTCTAAACATATATCTTTTTGGTATTTTTGTTGAATTCTGATATGCATAACAATTGTTTAGCTGGAAACTATTATAGATATATTATAAATTGTATTTAGGCCCAAAATTCTGTCCAAAATATTTCGCTTACAAAAAAAATATAATGATAGATTTGCTTCAACGGACTTATTTTGCTCATCATTATATTCCTTTAGAAAAGATATTGATGGCATACTTTCACTTTCATTGTAACGTGTTCTGCCTTACATTTACGTCATATTATTATTTATGTATTTATTTATTTTATTATTTTCGGTTTAGTTTATCGTCTTCCTTATCATTAATATTGTCTTGCCAAGGTCTGTTTTTGCGGACCACTACAATCTGGACATCTTTAAGGCAAGAGTGAACAGGCATCTCCTAGGCAAACGCGTTACATCCTAGACCTCATCGTCACTTTCCATCAGGTGAGATTGTGGTCAAGCGTTAGCCTACAGTTCGTAAAAAAAAAAAAACATGTCTCGTCGTCTCTTTGTTGAAATTGTTCATTTAAGAAACATTAAGTAAAGTCCGTTATTAGCTGTAAGATTATAATATAAGAGTTTTTTGTATAATATTAAAAAGAGCTGTGGATTTTTGTACTAAATAATAAAAAAAACAGAAGGCTTGCTAATAAATACTCTGGAATCAGGTTGATACATATGATACAACATACCTGATGATGTACCACGACGAGGTCATCAACCACGTTGACGGCGAACCGGCCCACCAAGCCGGTCCTCAAGATGTGTGTATGGTGATTGGCTGTATTGGTTACTGGCATCAGCAGGACCTGGAAAACGTAGGAAACTGTGAAAAAAATTATCACACTGGCTTCACGAAATTTTAAAATTCTGACAGTATTTTAGTTATCCGCCAACTATTCTGTGCATCAGAACCCAATAACTGGCGTCTCTCGAAAAGCTGCTGAGCTGAAACGGGATTGGGCTGGTCATGGCTGAGAGGTTATAGGTTCGAATCCGAGCATACCTACACCTCTTAGATTTTTTGAATACATGTGCTTAGAAAAAGACCAAAACCTGCACGAATCGGGCAGTTACTGATTGACACTTGGTCTGATTATCTGTTTGAGGGTTGCCAAGGTCAGATGGTCATTGATCCACTGTCTTCCTATATCGGATCATGGTCCTAGCATTCCCCGGGCCCCAAAGCGATGTTATTAGATGATGATGTCTCTATTATAACAATCTTTACCTCAGTGGGTCCCGGTACAGATACGGTATTGGTCAGGCCATGCTTCAACACCGCGCACCAGGTCGTGTCGCACATCCGCAGAAGGATTACGTCGCGTTCGATCACCGGTCTCGCTGCGTCCACTGAAAATTATAAAAAAAATTGTTCTGTATACATTTTTTTTAAGTATATAATTACAATTCACAAATACAATAAGAGTTTTTAAATTAAGAGTGTAATAAAACCTTTCCGGTTGGTACTTGACACGGTTGCACATGAGTGTCACTTATTTAACTAATTAAAAAATAATATTGTGTTAGTAATAATAAAGTATGAATAGAATAAGACTCATTTCTAATACATTATATCTAGACGACCGCGCGTTGCGAGTCGTTTGCGTAGGTACCTATGCCAATGCATCTCGCTCGCACTGAGCTGCCCAGGAGCCCAATGGACAACATTTCAAAATTGCTAAGCTCTGAAACAAAAAATACCATTTCTTTATTTACTTTTCCGCTGCGCGAATATATATTTATTAATTTTTTATATTGCTTATTTACAGAGAAAAAAATTAAAAACTAAAAAACGTAAGATGACGTCATCGGACGGCAGAATGTAAAATATTTCTTTGCTTAGCACATTATAGTTTTAAATTTACGAAATGCCAAACCCATGACATGCAACTGTCAAAAAAAGACAACTTGTCAACGTTGAATGTATGAATGACGTTGACAATGTTGACACTAGTATTATTTACCTTTGACAGTAGTACCTTTTTTTAATTAAAACAATGATAAGCAAAGGAATATCGCTGTATTCAGCCGTCCGATGACGTCATTTGGCGCTTACGTCTATTTAGAATATAAAGAATTTTAATAATTATTTTATGCATGAAAATGGACAAATTTTGAAAAAAGAAAAAATATGGGTCCGTTCATTTTATGTCTATTTTCATATAAAAAAACAATATGGACATGTTAAAAATATGAAATGTTGTCCATTCTCAGGAGCGTGATATTTTGAGAACATGGCTGATATCACCTAAATACCATACAAAAAAACTATGTTTTAGTGATATATGTCGTATGAAAATAAATGTCACGAGGACGAGAATTGGGCTCCTGAGAAGCACTCATAAAAAATGGCAACATAATAGGGTAATACACATGCATTTAAGTTATTCAGTTTGAAAATTATGCTGTCTGCCGACATGCCGGGAACAACAGACACCATAAGACAACATTCGTTATTAGCTTCCCAATCGTTATTTACGTGTATATATTATCCCGAAGGAATAAGACGTTTTGCCATAGTAAAATATGGCTATGGGAAATAAGGATGGCAACTAAGGAGATGGGAGGAAATACTATCTAAGAGCTGGAGGAGCAAGTCACCGCAATGAGTGTTAGAGTATGGAGTGGACAACCTGTCACTGTACATATGTTAGTATGTATAATAATATCAAAATTAAATACTTTTATAAAAGTGTATTCTCAGAGAGATGAAGGCTAAAACTAAATAAAAGCTTGCATAATTAACAGTGAAAGAATTTTTGAAATCAGTTCAGTATTTATTGAGTCTATTTGTTAGGTCGGCTTTAAGATTTCACAATGCAGGTAGCATGGCATGCGCAGAATTACATGCATGTATAGAAGGAATTCAGTTTTTTATATAAATAAAAAACAGAAGGGATGCAGAATATGAAATAAAAGAAAGTTATTTGCAACCAATTCAGCTATCTGTTTTTGACTATGAGATTACTTTACTTACACTCCAACTTTTGTAACTTTGTGATGGAAGAGTTGTTGAGTGAGAAGGGTTGAAGAAGTGCTCCATTATTGCCAGCTAGTAGGACTGTGTTGCTGGCAGCACACCATGAGAACCAAGCTCCACTGAAATTGACATTCAATAAATTAACAATTTCACATACATAAAACTGTTTTTTTAGCTCTGCAGGTAAGTTCACTGCTACCAGTTTGACATTTTGCAATCGCCAGTATGCTAGTGTAGTTTTTAAGTTGTTTAAAGGTGTCACATTCATTTGCCAGATTTCAAATTCATTGATCCAAAATAAGGAGAACTACGGGCAACTACAGGGTAGGCCCAGACAAAGATGGTGTGACGATTTATACAAGTATGTTCAAGATTGGCAAGTAAGGGCTCAATGCCCTCGGGTCAGTGGAATAATTTAGAGGAGACCTTTTCCCAGCAGTTAGCCTGTAGTAACTTAAAAAAAAACTTACGCGATTGTACTTGTTAGCGATAAGAAACCACGATAATAATTAATGTAAGGCAGATTGTCCTGAGTTATGATATGTTGATTTGAAAGTAAAAGCATTTCTGGAAGTCTGGAGTTATTATTTAAAACCCGACAAGGCGCCCCTGAGAAGAAATACGAAAATAAGAGTCATCTCTGCCGAGGAGCAAATGCCAGCCACAAAGGAGAATTCTAGTTGTTTTATGAAGGTTACATTGTTGATATTCATAATTTGATATCAACATATCAAAAGAAATGACAGGTGTATTATTTTTCCGCACTTAAGACTCTCTTTCAGTTCTAAATTATATTCATATTCTTTATTGCTCTCCATAATGTTACAAAAGGTGTACAATTCTACATTATAGATCTGCTGGCTATAGAAGCCAGCCCATCCGTCAATTAAGTATGAAAAGTATAAATGTACATTAGGTACCTGAATGAAACATTTTTTAAACTCTTCAATATCTTCTTCTCGGGGAAAACTTGAAACAGCTCAATCCCATGATCTGTCATAAATGCAATTTCATTTGGTTTGGGCCACACAAACCCCAGTATCTTAGCGTTCTTCCATTTACAAGTGTGAGAGTACTCTTTATCCGTAGGAGTTAAGTCTTTAAAGTTAACAAACTCAATAATAGCATTTTGGTTTTCATAATTCCGTTGGATAGCCAAGATTGTGTGGTCTGGTGAGAATTTTATTGATATTATAGGTCCTCGGTCTTCCATTCGGAATGTTGTGCACTTGGACTCGTCCATTCCACTCACTGTGACTCCCGTCACGCCCCCTGATCTCACTGTGAAAACCTGAAAAGAGAAATGAAGAACCTCTCTTATTACTGTAAATTTGATCCTTCAAAGACAGTTATCTGAATGAAAACTGAAACTACAATAGTGTATGAACGATATACGTTGTAAATAATACTGGTTAACTAAGGAAATAAAGAACAGAGCGTTAATAAATAGTAATTGTTTACCTGGCCATTGGTGTCGTCAAAAAAGACATTTGTAACCGGGCTATCAGCGTCGAAGCGCTTTGGTTGTTCAGAGAGACATAGGTAAAAATCTTCGCTACCGTTAAGGCTAAACATTGTTGTGTTTTGATAATTTATTTGAGATATTAATCATTCGCAATAACACAAGGAACTTCGTGGTGTTTTGACACTTTTTACTTTGACGTATCCTGTCAAGTCATATTCTTTGAGATGCATTTAAAAAAAAAAAATTATTAACATATTAAAAAAAAACGTTACTTTCAATAAAATTAATATCTCTAAAGGGTAAATTATTTCTAACGAAATATATAACACAACACAACACAAATAATAAACGCATGAAATTTCTGCAGCAATGCTCGATTCATAGAGTATATTAGTTCGATCTATGTTTTATTTAGTGAACGCATCCGTATTGCCATGACAACTTTTGGCGGGATACAACAAAAAATAAAACACTTGGCGGTTCGTAAGAAATAATTTCAATTATTTTACAGAAAACAAGTAAATGTAACTTACAGAATGGAGGAAATAATAGAATTACATTCTTTTCCAACTAAGACCGCTAAAGAAAGTGATTTAGAAGAATATCATGAAATAAACCAAGAAAATGTACCAACACAAAAATACGCCAGTCCCGTGAAAGAGTATGATTTCTTTACTCAATACGATGTGAAGCTAATTCAGAAACCTAGCCAAAGGAAGAAGAAAAAAGCTAAAGAAAAGAAAGGGACGGAGCCAAATTTGATGGATATTATCAACACGGAGTTGGCGTCTGTAGCGGTTCCCATTACAGAAGAGAATATTATAACTACAGTAGATGATGAACATGAGCGTAAATATAGTTATTTGATCAGAAGTCCTAGTGTGCAAAGTTTGTTCAGCAGATCTAAACCTTTACGCCTAGATTCTGAATATGGGTAAGTGTAACATTTATTTAAAGGCAGGTAAGGGCGATATTTCCACAATATTACGAAGCACATTCACCAGCCTGCTGAGTTGAGTTACATCTAGCTGCACTTTTCTTTGTCTATCACACAGGCGATTTACCAGAGATGAGCCGGCTCGATCGGAGTGATACCACGGCCTCGCAGAAAATGGCGTGAAGCAGCGCCCTCGCTGTGTTTCGCCGAGTAAGTGCCCATACGGGGGGAGTATAGGTTAAGGTTGGGAGCACACTTTTGATTCCACTGGTTCCATATACGCCGTGGCCCATGGACACTAGTCCATGGGCGGCGGCCAATCCTCACTCGAAGGTATATAATTTTGGATGGAGAACTTACCCATACCATGGACTATTATATAATTAGACCATGCCCACAACTTAAAAATATTCATACGTACGTATTGTTTTCCACCAGATGGGGGCTCAAACAAAATCCTGTTAGACTGAGTCCGATATTTCCCAGAGTTCTCGAAAATGCCATCGTCGAGGACTACTCAATTCCAGTGCAGTACATCGAACCTGTATCCTTTGACGATCTCAACTTAGAACTATCTCACGAGGGCAAAGGCACTGACAAATTCTTAGACATTAGTGTAAAAGATATAAAATTTTTGCACCACCACTCATTTTCCTTAGAAACTCTGATATGTGCAAAACTCGTTGAAAGTTACAACGAATATAATGCTTCGCTAAATGAACTCAAAGATTTAACTAGAGAACTAAGAGTTATAAGAGAAACTAGGCACAATCTTAAGCAAGAATTTATAAAAATAAGTCCCTGTAAAAAAGAAGACATGAGATTTGACCAAACATTAAGAAACTACACTAGTCGGCAGATAAAACTTAAGGAGAAATACTATGGGGTATTTAACAGTCAAAGACAAATGCTACATAGAATAATATCACTCTGGTCAGATTTACAAATGATCAGGGAAAAATTTGAATACACAGAAACGTATTATAATCTCGTAGTAATTAATAAAGAATTAGACCAAAAAGACTTTGAAGAAGAATGGTCAGACACGTATAATTTAGAATTTAACGATATGCTTGATCAATTAGAATATGAATACGTAAGTAAATATATCCAATATAAAGAAGCAAAAAACGATCAAAATAACAAAGATTCTGAAAGAAAAAAGGTAGAAAAACCAAAGTTACAAATTGATGAAGAAGCCCTGAAGAAGGAAGTTGAAGAAATAGTCAACAATTTGGTTACTCCAGAAAAAATAGATGTTTTTTTGAAGAAAGAGGAACGGAAGTCAGAAGAAATTAGTAAAGACATTTCAGAATGCCGATACCAATTAGAGATTAATGTTGACGATGTTTTTGTGTGCAGATCAGAAATGTTGAAACTCAAAAAGAATTCGTTGCTTGATATTGAATTTTCAGAGTCGTTTTCTGTACAAATACTGCCAAAGAACGAATTATTGACTGTAGTTTTGTTAGAGGATAATGACGAAATGTCGGTATTAAACGTTAATTTGCCCGATATAAAACAGAACAGTTCGATTGCCGAATTTTCAACACAAAAGTTTATGTTCAAGAATTTACTTATTCAGCCGAACCAAAATAATGTTGGTAGTGGACACAATATAAAAGAAATAGCGAAGGCTAATAAAGTAAGACTAAAAAGCAGCAATATATTTGAATGGCGCTTTACACACGGAATGTGAAGTGAACATGAAGATAGGATGGAACGAGAATTTGAGTCAAAATCAAAGTCAAGTGATAAAACAATCGATGGATATTGGTAGGCAGTTAAAAAGACTTATGCATGGTATCGATAAGCTAAGTATCGATGCCTTTCAACATATTATTGGTAAGATATATGGAAGAGACGTTGGAAGTAACGATAAAGTAATTCAGACTCTTCAAAATATTTGCAAAGCAAAAATAAAGACAGACTTTGAATTTCCTATCAACGAAAATGATACTGAATTTATAAGATTAAAACTTTTGCACCTTAGAAATATTGCAGGGTTTTCTAATGTTGAGAATAAGTTGGTCCCATTGTATGCAAGTCAAATATCAACAGAGCAGTTGAATTGCCTTCAAAGGAGTGGAGAAAAAGACATAGATGTTGATTACATAAGCGACAAATATGCACAGTCAGATCCAATAGAGCTGCAGCGGTTTATAGGATGCAAGTATGTGCAGAAGCTAAACCAGAATATGATGAGGAACTTACACGATCATCTTATGAAGAAGACGCATAAGGATGTCGTTAGGGATTACCAGGAGCTATCATTAAGGTATGTGGAGCAAGGGATTTTATAGGTATAATTTGATTCAAACTGCATGTATTAACTCTTAAGTTTTTGTGATCTTCGCTATTATGAAAGAACATCTGAATTAAAATCAAGGATACCAATTTCAGAAGTTTCTTCTCAAACCAACCGAGTATAGCTACCATATCAGCAATGCCAAGGATCACTAAACAGCAATACCTGAAAAGTTCGCTAAGCCAGGAGCAAGAGATTCAAGTTACTGTGTACAGAGCTTTTAACCTAATGGACAGAAGTGCTATAATTCTTTCAGAAGAAAATGACGATTGCACAATAGCTGGTAAGTGTGAGAATGGGTGTTAATTTAAATCAACTGCTGTTTATGATATTATGGTTGCCATTTGAGACGACATAAGAAAGTGATCATAAATGTCAACGCGAAAATACAATACAAAAGAGACTCTTTTTTTATTTAACAGGGTTTAAAGTACGTCCATTAAGGCCTTTTGTGAAGGTGACTTACAAGAGTATCACCGCAAACTCGGGCACTGCCATAGGATGCCATCCAACTTGGAACCAGACTGTCAAAATACGAACGAAGTATGTATAGCAAAATTTTATACTTATTAAATTGCAGCTACTACAATATGGGTTTCACCACTATACAAACAAGAAACAAGTTTTCATCAAGTCTTTTCGAGGAAAACGATTAAGTTGTCTAATTATTTTTTTTATCGCCAGACTCCAGCCGCTCTCATCTCTACACATCAACGTGTTTGATGAATACAAAGTGAACTTGACCGATGGCTACCCTGGTGAGGAAGCCCGTGGAAAGACGGTTCACTATAGATACTGCAACAGATGGCTAGGGACTGTCCAAGTTCCTATACATACTCTACTTTCGCTTGGAGTGGTAAGTCTTTTCAAAAATTGTTGTTTTTTGATCCGTGAAACTTAGACTGTTGCCGTTTTACAGCTGAATCAGGCATTTATACCTAGAACTCGATAGAAATAATTAAAATGTTGTTTTATTGTATGAAACTAATTTACGGTACCTAATTACAGCTACGAGGCACCTTTAAAATCTCAACCCCACCTGTACTTTTCGGATACGAAGTGATACAAAACAAAGGCAGCTCACAGTCTTTGATACCAGAAGTGACCCAGCTGCTAAAGAAGGACACATCATTCATATCCCTTCATTTAACCACGAGCCTGGCCCATTTCGGGGGCTCACAGGGCTACAACCAGCCTATACCAAACGCAGTAGAGGACAATATCTTGATCAAACATTTGAATACCATAGTCACGGATTACACCAACGATTTTCCATCAAGGAACATAAACTTGACATTCATAGACTGCTCTGGGAAGAACAAATGCGTGACGCAGTTTCTGCAACCGATATCGTTGCCAAATTACGAGTATTTTCCAAAGAATCCGAAGACTTTGAGAGCAGAATCTGCACTGTCTAAAAGTTCAGGGTTTTCAAAGAGTTCGTCTTCTAGAAGTAGCAGTGGGAGAAGGAGAGATGAGGAGAAGACCAGTCAGGTGGAGGAGGCGTTGTATAGCGCACGTGAGGGTAGTTGGAGAGGGGAGAGCCAAATGGTGAAGATGATGAATGCGAGCTTGCGTTATGTGGCTCTGATCCCGACTTACGAGGTGACAGAATCTCATGTGGTCACTTTGATGGGAGTGGTAAGAAAGTGACACAGCATAGGCATGTGTAGATATAATTATTAATTTGAATTGTCAGATATGCTGAAATTATAGTCTGAAGGTCTAAACCTACCCACACCTTGAATTGAAGTTAAAATACTAGATCCAATTCCTATTATCACAAAAAAACCTGATTATGAATACCCCACAACTAGAGCTATGCCCCTATATATACAAAGCACTCCTATGTCACAGTTTTTCCGCGACCGCGACTTGGTATTTTTTTTGCGCTCTCATTTATAAATTCCTAACTTATTTTGTTGTACCCCTGAGTAATTGCTTACTCCCCAAACAACGAATATGAAGGAAAAAATAACTTTTCAGGAACTACTGAATGTCCTCAACGGATCACCGCTCGACCACACTATCCTGCTCGCTAGCTATTTCCTACAGCTTGGCGTGAAATGCTGGGTGGTCATCGGCCAGGGTCTCCCAAGGGGACAGAGTAGCTTCGTCCTCACCAAATACGATTTGGCTACTCATAGAGATGTGCTGGTCACTGACCAGCTGTTCAGGAGTGTCGGGTTCTTTGTGAAGGGAGATGGGTATCTTTGGAACGTATATGATGCTACCACTGGGGAGAGATTTGAGCTGAGGGATGTCAGCTGTCCTCTGAAGACAGTGGACTACGTATTTGATAATGAAAATGTAAGAAAGCATTCATTTATAACAATTTTCTGGCCGCGTAAATTAATGTATTTTGTATTTCTGGAATTTAGTTGATTCAATGTTCTTTTTTATAGATTTGGCTGAATATACAGTCAACTCAAGATTGCGCCGGGGTATCGTTCGATTTCACTAAATCATCAAATTGGTTGCCCGTAAGTTCAAATCCATAAGTGTCATCATTTACGGTCTACCTGTCTTATTAATACTATTTTCTTAATAACAGTCACAGCAAATGTTGTTGCACACTTTTCGCAGATAGTTATACTCCACAGAATAAGAACGACAAATTGCGAAATATGTGTGCAGCTATTTTTGTTGTTGATTGTTCATCTTGTTTGCTAATTAGGTATTTGACCGTACAATCTTCGTTATGAAGAACCCGTTATTGAGCGACCCTGGACTGTACAGTGCGCCAGCTGAGGTGACGTCACTAAAAGATTCGCTGGAAGCCAAAATCAAGCTGAAGGTGCAAAAGTGGCGGCCCCAGCTTAAAACTATTTGGAACAGGTGAGTTTCATATTAGTACGAAAAACAGCCACAACATGGCGGATTAAGAAGCCTCTTGAAGGATGTCAATTATTAAATATACTTTACAGATATTGCAGCAGTTTGTTACGTGAAGTTTTACCTCATTGGGAATATTGGACATTTAATCCGACAGAACCTAAACCTGGATTCAGTCAGCGACTCAAGCAGCTCATGGTCACCTACAAGGTAAAAATAACATGAACTGAGATGATACAGGGTTACAACTTGTTGGGGACTACGGTGCGGCGGCCTCCTCGTGAGGTACTTTCGGTAGTATTTTTGGAGGAGGAGCACCCCAGGGGAGAGCCCCACACTACCCGGCCGACTCCCACCGGCCGGGTGTGCATAAGGCGGCGCCGACCAACTCCGCCGACGTAGATTCCTTCTGCATTACCAAAAAAAAAAGGGGTTACAGCTTGTTACATCCCTTTTCACATTAGTAGCCCTTAGCATAGTGTGAACTTAGATACAGATAAGACAAACAACCACAACTTTTATCGGAAACTGACTATTTCACACTTTTTGTTCTAAGACAATTAGGAGTGTGCACAAAAATAAAGCTAAAAGACAACCAAGATGAAAAACTTTCTACAGACTTTACGAAACTAAAAATATAATAAAAATTAAAACTATTTTCTAAAAATGAATCTTACTCTTCATCGATACCTTTTGCTTGTATAATAATATTAGATATAAAACTGAAGTACCTCTTTCCAGCTGTTCGGATTTCCTCTAAATATGCCGTTCTTGAACGCAAAGTCAGTAATATCGACGGTAAAGGCAACTGGCGTCCATGTGAACGACGACCCTACAGTAGAGTTCGGTTTGGCTGTCGACGTGTACGCTTACCCTAACAATGTAATCAGTGTGTGGGTGTTTTTGGTCAGTGTTACTAGGATATGAAATAAATAGTGTGGTTGTGATGTAATAAAGATGTGTTTTTACTTTTTTTCAACACTGGAATTTTGTATGTGTTCCTTCCTAGCGGGGCCCCCCGAGCTAGACTTGTAAAACTCATGGCAATGCTTCAGTTGCTCAATGTACCTTTCGAGTTTATCACCAGAATTGATTGTACCTTCACGGTTTTGGCAGAAATTACGATAAAGTGCCTGATCTTCCCAGCTGGGCCCTCGGCTGTTTAACGTTCGAAATACATGTAATTACAACAAGCGCGGATCCAGCATTCAAAAAAGGTTGTGGTCACAGCATTCAAAGTGACATTATTGAATCCAATCATGGTGAAGTTGGACCTCACGGCTACGTTACGCCATCTAGCGGTTTAAAAAATTTTAAGCACCCTCATTATGTAGCGCCACAGACGCCTCCCTACGCGGCTTGAAGTTTTGGCGGCACGGCAATAAGTTGTCAAAAATGTGACATAAGTCATAACATCAGCATATCGTCTATGGCTCTTTGCTGCGTTCCAAATCACGCACGTTTCATGATTCATTGTGTTTTTTAAATTTTATTAAGGTTTATCGTTCATTATCATCAGCCTATCGATCTCAATAGACCGTAAAAAGGTGACGTCACAAGTCTATTAAGGTTGTGGGCATGCCCATCGTGCCCACAACGGTGGATCCGCCCTTGAATTACAATGTACATTCGATTCCCGATTTATGTATCAAATTCAAAGAATGTCGTCTTGAAAGTTTTGTCACACCTACTTTTATTTTGCTGACCTTAACTTACCAAGTATGTACTGTAATTTACCAATATCATAATTTTGCATCTAAGAACTAAGAGGTACATAGGAAAATCATAAAAACTTTTTTCGTATTCACTTTATTTACAGAGGGCCCAACTAGGAAGACAAAACTTTCAAGCTGAATTTCTTCAGTTCTATAATGGATTCCTTGAATTTGATACATAAATCGGGAGGTACTTTGGAAGTACATTAGATCAGTATATTTTTTATGTATTTAGAACGTTAAACAGCCGAGGGCCCAGCTGGGAAGATCAGGCACTTTATCGTAATTTCTGCCAAAACCGTGGAGGTACAGTCAACACCAAAAATATGTATACACTTTAGGACCTTGTCACAATACTTACCTATAAGAAAGTAGAGGTTTACTTTCTTATATTATATATTGTGACAAGGTCATAAAGTGTATACATATTTTTGGAGTTGATTTAATCTGTTGATAAACTCGAAAGGTACATTGAGCAACTGAAGCATTGCCATTAGTTTTATAAGTCTAGCTCGGGGAGCCCCACTAGAAAGGAACACATGAATTTTATTGCAACTTTTTTAAGTTGGTAATGCTTGGTCTACTAAAGGTCATAAAATTCGTGAAAGTACGATTGTCGTGTGTCTATTTTAAGGATCTCACCTCCATCCGTCCAAACAAAAACCCTTTACAGAAGAGCAATATAAAATTTATTTTAAAACTCATTCAGGAATCTTAATAAACCACGTTAATCATTAAATAAAAAATAGAGCTCGTATGTCTTTTCGTTTTAATGCTAACAAAATAAAATTAACATTTATTCCATCATAGTATAAAAATATACGTAAAAGTAGAAAAAAAGAGATGTTACAACGTTACGTGTCTAGCGTTAAATCGCGTCTGCCAGCGCACGGGCCTTCTGCCCAGCCGGGGTTGCCACATACAATAAACACCAATGGGGTAGGTACTCTGATCCATTGGTATTTGTAAACTAAATAAGTCACTTCATTGATTATGGCTTCACCAGTACTTTCTTCAACCAATGAGTTTCCATCCTGGTATTATTGTAATGAGATTTTACATTTGTCTAGTAAATATTAAGTTAGATATTTCCTAGACTAGATCAGTCCAGGGAATAGCGACAAAAATTACCCACAGCGAAAGACTGCATTTTTGTGACTTAAAATATTACTAATAAAAAATAATTACAATTCAATAAAATATTTTTACAAATGAAATGTAAGAAAATTAAGCCATATTAGTTCATATTTTGGTAGTTATTAAAATGAAATATATAAAATGAATAAGTAAATGGATTGGAAAATCTTACATGTTTAATTTGATTTAATTTAGTGTAATATTTAGGGACTGTGCTCATGAGCAGGAATGAGTTGTATCAATTGATCTTATTAAGATTTAAGATAAAACCAGACATTCTGATGGGTTTTAATGATAATTTGGAGATATGAGGACTTACTAAAGTTTAATAGCCTTTGCAATACATGATTGTGTGTGTCATCATCAGTTTCATCACACATGCATGTAGTTGATATTATAATTACATGCAAATTATACTAAGTCTGGCATGAGGTAAATAATATAAGATGTCAATTAACCCATTTAAAACTGGCACCATTAGGAACCATCAATTGACATTCCTTTGAATCTAATATTCCAATATTCCAAGTCGTAGCCCTTAGTAAAGCACAGAATGATGATATCCACTGGGTTCCGACTTAAAAGCTAAGGTTCAATTAAGGGATAAGACTAAAAAATTATTTCCCTAGTGGCAACCCCAAGCGTTACAATAGTCAGTTCCAGCCTTACTTAACCTAAGCATGAGTGGTGAGTGTGCTTAGCTGCCCGGGTCATCGGTTTTGTTCTGTTTGGAGCGGCGCAGCTGCTGCAAGTAATGGCGCTGGATGGGCTTGTGCAGCGCGAGCTGCGCCAGCGCGTCATCTATCGAGAACCACTGCCGCTTGCGCCCCATCAGCCGGGAGTCCTCCCACTCCGCCAGCTCCTGGGTAACCGTCATCACATACACTTCTGTCCTGTGTTTGTGCTCGCGGTTCTGGAATGAAATTTTTTTTTTTGGTTATCTACTGTTTATTTTACCCACTTTTTATTATCTCGCTAGGTGGCGCATTTGGAAGTGACCCTGCTTCATACTTCAAAGGTCGGAGACTCTAATACCCATAACACAAGTGCTTAAGCTTTACTTTGGGGTCAGATGTATATGCTGTTGTTTGATTTTTATTTCTTTTTAACCTAGCCATATGATTTATAAATGGAACAAGATCAAAGTTAAGCTACTTCTACATATAATATAATAGTCATAGAAAAAAAAAACAGGGACAAAGTTTTTGTTTTATCATATTTTACAAAATATATGATATATCTTTATCATGAAGGTTCATAAAATGTCACAAACACAGATTAAATATGAAATCTCAATAAAGAAAACCTGCATTGTCTCTGGAAAATACATGAATGTAAAAATTGCCAAGAGAATGTTACAAAACAATAGAAATAAATCATAATAATTTTGACATATAATGTGAAATGTTTGTTTGAAAAAGCTATAAATAAAAGCATTTAGACACACAACAATAATTCCATCAATGTAAATGCACATCGGAGCGTAATAACTTACACATAACATGGAAAGACTTTCTTAGAAACCCATAAAAACTAGAAATAGATCTGGGTGTTGAAACCAATGGGTATGAATAGTTTCTCTTGGCTCTAGTGTATGGTGTATGACGTCAAGAATCATGCGGTAATATCACATGTATTAACTTGTTAGGCAACTGGAACCTAGGTCCCTGAAATTCTTATACCACTAGCACTAAATCCCATTTTTTCAAAGGGGGTAGGGAGAGACTGATTTAGCATTACTCATCATTTTGTCATAACTTACGTATCTTGAACCAAACAATTTCTGAATCTATGGTGAACCAGGTGATGAAGATAGTGGATAAATGCTATTCCAACATGGATAAAAAGACAGCCGGCTATATACTACAGAGTAATCATTACATAGTAGCAAGACAGAATGTTTCGATGAACATCAAGGATTATGTTTGCGCGTGCACACGGTATTCATCTGTGCCTGGACAGCCCTGTCAACTGGTGAACATTGAATCCAAGGATATGCAAATTTATATCTTCCCATACCCTGATTGAGCTCAACTTTCAACCTTACATAAGTTGAGCCTCTGGTCAAACCAAACATTAAGAAGACATGAGACACACAAGATATTATGATCTTTCTTATATTGTCAGTGAAGTTCTAATACCATGCAAGTAATTTTTTGGCGGTTTTGACATTTCGATGCCATTCGCTAGAGAATCCATAGACGTGTCATTTCGCCCAATCAGAATCAAGATACCATCAAAAAAACCTTTAAAATTACAAAAAAGTAACAGCACGGAAGTCATCAAATGACCTACGCTTTGAGATGAGCATGTAAGTCACATTTTTTTTAAGAGTACATAATTAGTACACCTAATTATTTCTTATGTAATGAGTACATAGGAAAATTATGATGTTCAATTTCTAGTATATTGGAAGTGCAATGCATGTGCTATAATTGATTAAATCATTAAATGTAATTGTTCTCAGTTTAATCAAAAGAACCATGAAATAAAATGGTTACAATGTTTGTGAAATGTAACTAATCCAGTTTTGCAACTTTGTAGTAATGTGATCATGCTTGTTTTGCTAAATTATACAAACAATGAATCCTTTGAATCTATTTTTGTTTCAATAAGGAAATACTAATTGCTGGCAGAAAATCAATGGTAAACAGGAAGGTACCTTCCTGTCCAAATAGGTATTTGGACATGTAATTTTGAAAACTTTGCAATAATTTCATGTGCTTTAGAAACATCATAATGAGAAAGTTGTCTAATGGATAAAATAAGATCTTTGAAAAAAGCTTTTTGTCATAGTTTTAGATACTAAGTATAATGTATTTTTTTATGTAATTGGTGGCAGAAGAGCTTCATTTTTCAATATTGGTAGAATAAATGCATTTTTAGTGATTAGGGGTATAAGTTACTAGTATTAGGTACCAATTAATTTTTTGGTAATGTAGGACAGTCATGGACTAATTAACTTTATATAGGTAATTCTATTACAATGTACTCATTAACATTTAAGGAAATACTTAGCAATAAGCAGTGCAAAGTAGGACATTCAAAGGAAACATTATTGTGTCAGGTTTCTCTACCATGAGGCTAGAGGGCAATGACAGTGACAGATGATGATGGTTTACCTCAAACACGCCAAGGCACCGGCCCAGCTTGCCGATGACGCCAGCCTCCTCCAGAACCTCGCGCATGGCGGTCACAGACGGCTCCTCCTCGGGCTCCACGCCGCCGCCCGGCACGATCCAGTTGTCAGGCCGCCGCGACGACGTCACCAACAAAACCTACGCACGGATGCAATAATATCAACACTGCTGCTATACAATTCCCCAGATTCTGTACACAAATACAAACAAGTTTTGCACAAAGGCAAATAAAGAACACGGCTATCACAGTACTAACCTCCGTTTCGGCATCCGAGCGCACGCAGATACATGCCGCACGGCGTCGAAATCCCTCGTCGTCGTATATCCGAATTGAATTAGGCTTCTCCTTCACCATCTTAAGAATACACGTAAACACGAACGAAACAGACGAATCACAAACGAAAAGCTGACATCAAATATAAAGAAAACTATGAACCGAACGAAATTTTTTAATGATCAACAAACGCCATATCCGAAGGATCCTACGATAAACGTATCCATTTTCGACTAATAAAGTTACACAACGTACATGTAAAATGAAACTATAATAACAATAACACTACAATTAGAGCAATATTTCAGCTATAACTAGCTTTTGATCGCGTATTTCAAGCCCATGTTGAATGGTGCCTGACGTTTTCTTTCTTAGCGAAAATCGAAATAGGTTTTTGGAAAGCAATGGGAGTTTATCAGCTGACAACCGGAAGTACGGTATTGTGTTGCCAGAAGAAACATAGATGTCGATTGGTCGCATTGATTTTCTGTACTAATAAAGCTTGCTCTACACTAGGACTACTTTTCTACGAATTAATTGGTTAAAGTTCTGTTCAATTGCTAGTGGAATGGATTTTGTCTATGGATAGACGGTGGTGACACTGACATATCTGACAGTTATGTATTTGAAAATTTGCCTTTGTTGTTTGAAATAATTTTTAGTTTGTGTTTTCAGGTGTGATGGGTAAGTTTTTACTAAAATGTATCCTAAACGTTTATTTTTGGTCTTTAGTAAAGTTAAAAATGTAATTAAAACTAAATTTATTTGCGGAACCACATTTTTTTCTATAGAAACTTAATACCCTGATTGGTGTGTCTTGATTGATTTGAACTTCTGGCGTTAAATTTCAGAGAAAAGCTTCGACTTCGGCCGTCTCTTGAAGAATCATGAGAAGAAGCACAAAGTCAAACCTGCGCAGTTCATAAGCGTGGCAGGCGGGGTACTGTCTACAGTTTAAACTTAAAACATTTTGTAGTCAATTTTGTAGTCTTCTTGCTATTACCATGCATGCGGTAGGTCTTATTTTTGTAAAGACTTTCCGATCGCTTGGGATATTGTGACAAAAATACTATTTGGTAAATAGTTTGATACTTTTCAGGTGCAGAAACGCTTGGAGACTAATATCAAATACAGGAAAAGCAGTCGGTTGACTGTGTTCGACAGCATTCGGAATCTGCCACGATGTGAGAGCCCGGTGCCTGTGGCTGCTAAGCAGTCAAAAGAGGAGCACAGAAGGCAGCAATTAGAAAAATGGAAGGAGGACAAGGAAAAACGCAAAAAGGAGGCAGCAGCTCAAAAGAAAAAGCCTTTTGTAGCTGGAGTGCCTCATGCTCCATTGAAATTTGTTCCACCACCACCACCTAAGACAATGCCCAGCACTTCCGGACGTGTTACAAGATCACAATCTGCCAAACAGCAAAATGCAGTTCAGAAAGTGGACACAAAAACAAAAGTGGACAATAACATGAAGACTCAGTCTTTTGCACCCAAAAACGCATCTTTCCAACCACCAAAGAACTTGACAAAGGGACCGACTTTAGCTCCAGTGACTAAGAACAGAAAAGAAAAAATTAACTATGTTTTCAATCCTGTGTTACCTAATAACAAGAAACAGACAAAACTCACAAAACCAAAGAATCAAACCACTACTAAAATTACAGTTGAAACTCGAACCACTCGTAGCAATGTAAGAGATGTTACTGACAGCAAAAAAGCTAAAATCACCAAGAAACAAAGCCCTAAAGCTAAAAACTCAGTGCCTATGCTCCAGAGCTCATCCAGTAGTGAAGTAGATACCGCATCATCTCAAGAAAAATCACCAGTGTTCAAGGTTAGGACACCTAGAAAGTCTTTACAGAGGGTGTCAAAGCAATTTACCCCTAAAAACCCAGTTCCTAAGAGTGAATCTAGCTCGGAAGAGAGGCTTAGGTCTCCCAAATCTCCGGTGGAGGTTGCAATGACACCGGAGCACGTTGTTGAGGAACCAAAGAGCATAAGTCCTTGTGTGACTATGTCTAGAGGCAAGGCCAACGCCAGGAGGGAGATGAAGAAGAAAATGGAAGAAGGTATGTAATGTAATGTAATGTAATGTAATGTGGACTCCCTTTTCCGCACTTAGACTCTCTTTCGGTCCATTGTACGTGATGGGTCGACTGACTAATGAAGCCAGCCCAGCTCCGCCCAGAAGCGCAGAAGTTTCCTGGGAGCTTCACAGGCTTCGCGGAGCGACCTCACCGGTCCGAGGATTTGTTCGCGTTGATGGAAGAAGGTATGTAAATTATGCTTTAAGTGTATAAATTAGTGATATAGCCTACATGTCAGTTTTTAAACATTTGCGAATGTGAATGTGGATGCCAAAGTCTGCCATTGATGAACTGACTATACAGTTTTGTCCTCATCCTCATCTCGGTATGTAATTCCTGGTTGCGTCTAAAGTTGTCTCTTCGGTACCCTGGGTACACTTAGACAATGTTCCAGGATTTGAGGAGTCTGATAATTAGAATGAAATGAAATCATCCAAAAATTTTTGTTCAAAATCAAATCTAATTGAAAATCGAAAATGTTGTTTCGAAAATGTTTTTATCCACTCAAAACAATTTGGAAAAGATTCTTAAATGTGGTTTTCATGCTTCACTCTTAACAACATCAACAACTCACTCTTATTTCCCTTTTTCAATATTGCACCACCTACCCCTCCTCTACTATCAAATGTCCTTTGCCTGAAGGTTGTCTGGTAGAAATCGCTTCCAGCGATAAGACCGCCGAAATTGTACAATGAAGTTTCTGTAATGCCTTTTAAAGTTGTGTTTTTTTTTTTGTGCATTTAAGTATATCTATCTATCGATCTATCTTAGCTTTTATCATACATATTTTTTTTTCTATTTTACATTATGTTGAAAAATTTATAATAATTGCCATCAGGGCTCCTGGACTATGATGCCAGCAACATGGATAGTGTGGTGCACTTCCGCCAGCAGCTGCACTCGGAGATCAAGCGAATGACGGAGATGTGTGAAGTGTGGGATAAGATACAAGAGACCACACCTCTCTCTGAGACTGTTCAGGTATTACATTTTAATAAATGTTCAAAATCAAAAGGATTGTACCACCCTCCCCTCTTCTATCTAATGTTTTTTACCTGAAGGTTGTCTGGTAGAGATCGCTCCCAGCGATAAGACCGCCTAAATTGTACATTGTATCTCTGTATAGCTTTTAAGTTTTGTATGTTGTGCAATAAAGAGTATTTATCTATCTATCTATCTACATTCATACGTTCGTTCATCATCATCCTAGTGAGTCTTCCCAGAATTTGAGAAGTCTTGTAACTTGTACATTGAAGTGACAGTCTTTTGGCCTTCTTTATAGGAAACTTCTTTACAGGAGCGACGAAATGATTATTTGAGTTGTTACATATGGGTGGTCCGATGGCGCATTTGGTAGTGACCCTGCCTCATACGCAAATGGTTTTGGGTTGGATTTCTACCCTGGACAAAAAACATGTGTGATGAGCACTAGTGTGGTATCCGTAAATCAAGTGCTCAATCTAAATGTATGAGGTGTAATTATCTTAACAACTCGAGAGTGTGAGAGTCCATAAAGAAAACCAATTGTAGAATTTATAGTATGTTTACTCAAGTAAAATACAAAATTACAATTATTCAATTAATTTATTATTGTGTTAAACGCTAGCCGTTGGTAATTTAAAATGGCACCACCACGCGCACGGGGAATATAGATACGCGGCGTTGAAGCGTAGCATGCGCGCGTTCCGGGGTCTCGTTCTGTGGTCCCGTTGCTCTCTGGTAGTGCGGTGGGGTAGTAAATGTGTCATGGCGGCGTAGCGGCTCTCTTTTATTATAATATGTATAATCTATGGTATCGGCTCAACGCGGCGGGAAGATACGCTGCTCTGTGATTTTTCTTCTAGTTCTGGGGAGCGTTCGTTGCCGAGTGGTCACTGCAACCAAATTTGATCTATTGTGACCTCCGCTCCCATTTACAGATCATCTCCGAGGTCCACGGTCTGCATAAACCGTATAATGGCCTTGGGAGCGATAGCCTTAACATCTTCCGGACACATGTGTTAACTGCCCAGGGTGCGGCTTCTTGGGTGCCCGAGGGCATCGCGTTGTCAAAGGACATGCTGTGTGATTGGTGTTACCAATTAAATGATGATGAGACAACATTGTATGAAAGTTTGGCGGTTAAAAAGAGCAATTTCTTTCCGAATCTTCTCGACCAGAAACAACATTCTGAGCCAGTGGTAGAATCGCATTATGTTTATTTATTGTTTTAGTATATTTTATGTATCAACATATATTGTATTAACATGTAAATTATACATAAGTACTTGTAAACACTTTTAAATGTATGACGATTTGTAAGTGCTGTGTACAAGCCTATGCAAATAAATAATTATTTGAGTTTGAGTGAAGTGGACCCCGCCGCGTCGCCGGGATTAGTGTTGTACGCCAGAGAGAATATCTTAAACATTGATGTTTCCTCCCCATGTTTTTCCTCATCGACATTTGTTCCAAGATCAATGTTAGTACTGGAGTTGTCCCGTTTCCCGCAGGAGCTGGTGCTGGGCGCGGTGGGGCAGGCGCGGCTGCTGATGTCGGCCAAGCTGCAGCAGTTCGCGGCGCTGGTGGAGCGCTGCGCCGCGCCGCAGCCCGGCGAGGCGCTCGTGACTCCGGCCGACCTGCAGGGCTTCTGGGACATGGTGTTCATGCAGGTCAGCCACATCATCAGCCACCATGTAATTGGTATGGCAGCACAACTGTAAAATAAGCTTCCAGAAAACATGATGGAACTGGACCAAAAGAAATTCAGAGTGTCCTTTAGGACACTTCTAGAAGGGAAATGTTATTATAAATTACATGCATACCTTTCCAATACACTCTCTTAGGTTGGTCAAGATCTAAGTGTAGGTTGTTTTTAAGTAGAGTCATAGCGAGAGTTTTTTTGCAAATATTCGTATACCTACCAGATCAATCATAGTTTAACAGTACTATGTTAATGTCTTTTTGTACCTATGACTTTAATGAATAAATATATTATTTCATGATTATTTCATTACCAATAGGTGGACATCGGGACAAAAAGTTGCAATATTCACCAGTACAGGAGAGTGCTAAAAATTTTCAATCCGGGGTCTACTCGTTGACACTGGGAAGAAATAAAGGACAGCCCTCAGTAGTGTTGGACATTGCAACCAAAAAGGGAAGATTTCAGTAACACTATCCCTCATTGACGGATATGGCAACTTTTTGTTCCTATGTCCACCAGTGGCAGATATCGGAAAAAAAATATAAATACTTTAGATAGATAGATCTTAATTGAAATTAGTTGTGTAATCTTCTCCATTTACCACTTGGATATCCTTCACAGCTCGATCAATCCCTGACTGAGAATGAAACCTTCAAAGTTAGCCTGTTTCTCGGAAAATAGAATGGAATTTAATTATGTGGCTACCACTGTATGTATTTTCAGACATGTAAATAAAATTTCAGGTGGAGAACATAGACATGCGTTTCAAGAAGTTAGAAGAGCTGCGCGCGCGCGGCTGGGTGGAGGAGCAGCCCGAGCGCGTCGCGCGGCGTGCGGTCGCCAAGCCCCCGGCCAGGAAGCCCGCCAGGCCGGGGGCCGCTGTCGCCAGCAGACTCAAGGATATGATCGCTGGTGAGATATTATCACTGATCGAATATAGTGCCGTTTGCATCAGATCGTCGGTCCACCTAGTGGCCCCCCACTAGGTGGACCGACGATCTGATGGAGGTCGTGGGAATCCATGGGATGCGGGAGGCACAGGACCGATCTTTGTGGAGAACACTGGGGGAGGCCTATGTCCAGCAGTGGACGTCTATTGGCTGAAATTATGATGATGATGAGATATTATCAGTGATCGGAATAGGTAGTGCAATTTAGGGTCGACGACCTCAAACATTACATTAGTTTGACCATGGTAGAGCCACGCTTCGGCATGAATAGGCCGTAGACCTGGCAATAACGTATTTTTCAAAAAATTGGAACATTTGCATCTGGATCTATGCAGAGATGCGGAACAGTGAAACGCTTCATTTGGAACATCGACTCTCAGATAAATCCGTGATTCATTCCGCTCATTCGGACATTCGGCTCACTCGGATCATTCAGCTCATTCGGATCATTCGGCTCATCGGATCATTCAGCTTATTCGGATCATTTCGCTCATTCGGCTCTCTTGGATCATTCAGCTCATTCGGTTTACAGTTACTCAACTAGAATGATACATTCGGAGCAAACATTAGGGATTCGGAACACTGTATCATTTGGCTGAGTCAGATCACTGAGTCGTTTCTGTAAAGAGTTACACACGTCTAATGGGCCGGCTCGACCGGAGTGATACCATGGCCTCACAGAAAACCGACTTGAAGCAGCACTTAGCTGTGTTTCGTTGGGTGAGTGAGGGTGCCGGAGGCCCAATCCAGGGGAATGGGTTTTTATAGGTTGGCAGCACACTTGTGACTCCAATGGCGTCTTTAAATCCCCTTTCCCCCGTATTGGTCCTCCGGTACCCTCACTCACGTAGCGAAACACAGCAGAGTGCTTCTTCACGCCGGTTTTCTGTGAGGCCGTTGTATCACTCCTGTCGAGTCGGCCCATTTATGCCGAAGCGTGGCTCTCCCATGGTCACTGAACTTAAGACACTAGACCAACAGGGCATTAAAATGCAGGGAATATAATAATAATATCCTCCTCCAACCGATTACGGCAATGGCGGTCAATCTCAACGATCAGCCATGTACACAGGATATATTATAGTGCTCAAGTGTGTTCGCAAACACAAGTGCACTCTCTATTCCCTTACCCTCATATTCCGATGGGACACCACTAGGGCCCTGTTGGTTTAGTGGTTTAAGTACCAGGCCGTGATCTCGGGGTCCGGATATATGATAAAGATAGATTATATGTTGAATTTTTCGAACATAGCTCGGGATTGCTATCACCAATCCGCATTTGGCAAATGTGGTGATTAAGACTAATCTCATCGTAGTACCGATGACTTGATTTATATGATGGAGGCCTTTGCCCTACAGTGGGAGAGTATATAAGGCTGATACATCACTAGAGTAAACTCGCATAATTCTGTGACTCACCTAATTCGGTGATAGGAAGCTTCGAAGTTTCTCCCGGTTTGTAGGTACAGAATCACCCGTTTTAAATTGAACTTTATGCTAGCGCAATAAACCTTGTATACGTATGCAAAAAATGTTGACGATTGTGCGACGGAGATAGCAAAAATAATTCCTGGGTTTCCTTTACAAAAAATCATTTTATCACCGAATGGACAACATTTCAAAATTGCTAAGCTCTGAAACAAAAAATACCAATTCTTTGTTTACTTTTCCGCTGCTCGAATATATATTTATTAATTTTTTATATTGCTTATTTACTGAGAAAAAAATTAAAAACTAAAAAACGTAAGATGACGTCATCGGACGGCATAATGTAAAATATTTCTTTGCTTAGCACATTATAGTTTTAAATTTACGAAATGCCAAACCCATGACATGTAACTGTAAAAAAAAGACAACTTGTCATCGTTGAATGTATGAATGACGTTGACAATGTTGACACTAGTATTATTGACCTTTGACAGTAGTACCTTTTTTTCATTAAAACAATGATAAGCAAAGGAATATCGCTGTATTCAGCCGTCCGATGACGTCATTTGGCGCTTACGTCTATTTAGAATAAAAAGAATTTCAATAATTATTTTATGCATGAAAATGGACAAATTTTGAAAAAAGAAAAAATATGGGTCTGTTCATTTTATGTCTACTTTCATATAAAAAAACAATATGGACATGTTAAAAATATGAAATGTTGTCCATTGTGCGAGTGTTTACCCTACTAGGGCAGGGAATAAAAACAATGTAACATACATTGCCAGCGGCCAGGAAAGCCAAGAAGGAGCAAGAAGCCGCTGTGCCTTCCCCGGCTCGCGCCAGCAGCGACAGCTCCAGCAAGACCTTCGAGGCCGGCTTCTTCTGCGTCACGTCGCCCGTGCGCTCGCCCGCCGCGACGCCCGCGCGCGCGCCCGCGCTGCTGAAGTGCGTGCTGTCCAGTGAGGCCAAGAAATCTGCTTCTAAAGTAAGTAATCTCGAGTCAGGTTTGGTAGGTTTACCGTAAGCAACAAGCAAGTGCGAACCTTAAGATGGCAGAAGAAATTAAACAAATAATGTAATAATATAATATATAGATACACTTTATTGCACAAAATGTAAAGATCTTAGTCTATGTTTTTATACTAAAACAATGTAGGCGGTCTTATCGCTAATAACGATCTCTTCCAGACAACCTCAGGGTAGAGGAAAAGTATAGCGAAATAAGAAAAAGAAAAAAAAATTACATTGTATAAATACGAGTATGGTATATACATACGTTATGTCAAATAACTATATACTAGCTATAAATACTAATACACACTAGTAAATTACAAAACAAATAAACATACATACTAACAGTTTATTGGATTGATAGATACGTAACCAGGGAATAGGAGACAATAACATATTATGTAATAATAGAATATCCCCTAGAAAATAATAACATATAATAACGACGACCCGTTTGGATTAGTGGTAATGACAGCTGTCTTTGGTCCAAGGGTTTCGGGTTCGATCCCCGCACAGTACAAACATTTGTGTGCATGAACATGTCTTTTTGAATTGGTCTGGATGTTTTCTATGTATTTTAGAAGTATATATTAAAAAAAAAGTATTATATGTGTATATTTGTAATCCCACTGTTGATTCTGATATCCGTAACACAGGTGCTTCAGCTACCTATCTCTGAGTCAGATCAATGTATGTGATGTTGTGAAAGCTGATGTTGGCTAAAGTTTACAGACTAATGTCATGTGTGGAGTAACCACACCACCCCGAAATCTAAGCAAAAAATTTATCAGGAATTATTCAGCAGTTAAAGTCAATACTAATATCAAAGGAATTTGGCCAAAAAAGGTAAACATTGAGAAACAAAAATGTTAACCAGAAACAGTAAATCCCTTTAACTATTTCGTGTAACTAATGAAATATTCAACTTATCCATATATTTTTTTAAAATATTAAAGATAAATATTCATGTGCTTTTTAAATCACTTGTATAATCGTTGTAGACTTAATGAAGGCCTTCGACACAGTATCCATTAAAATACTGGTACGGAAAATAGATTTGGCGTTAAAGTTCATGCATTTGAGAGGTTCAAAAACTACCATTTTGACAGGCAACTGTTCTCGAAAGTCAGACAATACAAGTGTGATGCCCTACCAGTAAGTTGCGGCGCCCCTCAAGAAAGCATTATTTGACCTACACTTTATTATATGTCTGTCATCCCACCGTAGGTGCCCCTGAAAACCAGCGCCTCGGCATTATTATGTCTTGGCATTATGATGTCTTGGCATTATGCTGAGGGTCACCTTTTCGGCACAAAAGTGTCTTTTAGTTCTAAGATAAATTTAACTAGTTGTTGCTGAATAAATATTTTCTATTCTATTCTATATCGAAATAAGACTTTCGCAATGAACCTGTCTCTAACAAACGCTGATTCATTTTGTTACGCTGATAACACTGGTCCTTTTCAAGGGCAAGAACTGAAGCTATCTGGCCATTCAAAAATAATTCAAACCCTACTGTTTTTTACACTTCAGAATGCAGCATCGTTCGCCATGCTTCGAGCATCCATACTCAGCAGAAATATTGAAGATGGAATTGCTCCTTTACCTGTGAGTATTATAACATTTATATAATTCAGCTAGGCTGGGCAGCATTTGGTAAACTTCGTCAAGTCTTCTCGTCACCCATCCCTCAAAGTCTTAAGTCGTAAGTCTTCGACCAGTGCGTCCTTCCGGTCATGACTTACGGTGCCGAGACGTGGACAATCACGGCTGGACTAGTCCACCGGATCAAAGTCGCTCAAAGAGCTATGGAAAGGGCTATGCTCGGAGTATCTCTGAAGGACCGCATCAGAAATGATGTAATCCGACAGAGAACCAGAGTCACCGACATAGCCCACCGAATTAGCAAACTGAAGTGGCAGTGGGCTGGTCATATTAGCCGCAGAACTGACAGCCGTTGGAGCCGTAAAGTCCTTGAGTGGAGACCGCGACTCGGTAAGCGTAGTGTAGGACGCCCTGCGACAAGATGGGATGATGACATTCGAAGGCTGGCTGGTGTGGGCTGGATGAGAGTGGCCGAAAATCGGGAGCAGTGGCGTGCATTAGGGGAGACCTATGTCCAGCAGTGGACGAGTGTGGGTTGCTGATGATGATGATTATTATAACATTTTATTATTTAAACTTTGCTGACTAAAGCAAATTGTTAAATAAGTCTCTCAAGCAACTTTGTCATACCCAAAACACCCGAAAACTCAAACATGTTGTTCTCTCTATCATGAAGTTGACATAGAAAGAGATATTATAATGATATTTGAGCAACTCCCAGAAATAAAAAGCATTTCTGTATTCAAGTTTTGTTACAATGACTTCATAAAGATTTACCTACATTGTTTACTTTTATTATAGCAGATATTATTTAGTTAAGTTATATTATTAACTTTCTACCTCGACACAACTGTGGAATGAACTATCACCTGCGGTGTTTCCGGACCGATACGACCGGCAAACCTTCAAGAAAAGAGCGTACACCCTTTTAAAA
This sequence comes from Marasmia exigua, assembly GCA_019059595.1. Taxonomy (NCBI): domain Eukaryota; kingdom Metazoa; phylum Arthropoda; class Insecta; order Lepidoptera; family Crambidae; genus Marasmia; species Marasmia exigua. Next base: position 10,862,019 of record CM032478.1, read on the forward strand.
GGGCCGGCAGTGCATCTGTGACTCCTTTGACATGGCAGGTGTCCATGGGCGTCGGTAATCGCTTACCATCAGGGGATACGTCTGCTCGTCTGCCCCCTATGTCATAAAAATAATATATATATTTCGATATCCCTTACCATATTTTTTCTTAACAGCAATCTCCACTTACACCAATAAACTTCCACGCGACCCCAGCTCGCAGCATCCTCAAGTCAGCCAACGTGGCTTCAGAGAAGAAAGCCGGCAAGAAATCAATCAAGATTGTCTTATTCGATGAAGATAACGACACGCACTCCAACCAAAACATGGAAATGGCAGATGAAATTGAGGATCTAATAGTGGGGGTGAATAAGTTGGCAGAATTTAATGCAGATAGCGGGATGTCTTCTATGGATGTGGAGAAGGAGGCAGATCAGACGGAGAATAAGGAAAATACAAGGAGGAAAAATAGATTGGTCCGGCAAAATGCTACGACTGAGGATAAGTGAGTTTTTTTTTTCATAATTACTTTGCTGGCATCTACAGGGTGTATCTGTGGACATTTACATCCCTTTAACCACGTATTCTACCAACCACATTCTGAATAACATTTGTTCTACGACTTTTCGAATTTAATCGAAAAAATATTCGACTCCCCTCGATACAAAATGACCAAGTCACGTGACCAGCTTTGTATGAGAAGTTGAAATATTTCCAAAAGTCATAGAACCAATGTTGTTGAGAATGGTTGATAGAACATGTGGTTAAAGGGATGTAAATGTTCACAGATACACCTGTATGTGATAGGTGATAAATGACTAGATGGATCACCTGATGGTAAAAAATTGCCACCGTTCTTAGACATCTGCAACGCCAGTGGAGTCACATGTTAACCTTTAAATGTACTTTTCCTCTTTGGATTGGTTTTCAGTACGAGGATATTGGAAGTCCAGTTAGGATGAGTGAGAACTCACTTAAAAAGGCGTTTAAGCTTTAGGGGCTATTATATCACAACATCCCATATTTGATTTTCATTCCGAGATAGGTAGCTCAAGCACCCGTGTTACAGATATCAGAATTAACAGTGGAAATACAAATACATACATTTACTACTTTTTTCTTGTAAATATATACTTACAAAATATATAGAAAACACTCAGACCAATACAAACAAGACATTTTCATGCACACAAATGTTTGTACTGTGCGGGCATCGAACCCTCAACCCTTGCACCAGAGGCAGCGTTCACTACCACTGATCCAAACGGGTCGTCGTTATTACATATTATTTTTAGGGGATATTATGACATTATTAATTTAATTTCTTCCGTCATCTAAAAGATAAAAAATTCTTTATTCAATTTAGGTCCACACAGAACACTTGGGAATGTCGATTTCTACTGAAAAGACACCAGCAAGAAACTCAGTAGTTACTCTTTTCAAATATTGATGATGTTACAGAGTTTCAATTGAGAAGAGAAAAAAATACAATTATGAAAGTTAATAGACTACTATATAACAACTCAAAAGATTAATCAATTAACATGACCAAGAATCCTTATCATTTAAATAGTCTGGTACAAGTAACCTTTCTTCATTAGGCAGGTTTTAATATGAGACTTAAACTTATCCAGTGATAGGTTAATGACATTTTGTGGTATCTTATTAAATATCTTAATACTTAAGCCAACAAACGAATTACCGAAAATCTTAGGGTTCACACTTTCCTGTTGCTTACAATTTCAGCCACCAAGTCATGACGCGAAGCCGCCGCAAGAGCGTCAACACGCCCGCCGAGCCCGAGCTCCCGGACAAGACGCCGCGCCGCTCCGCCAGGAACAGGAAGCCTCTACACGACGCTCCCATCGACAACGTCCCGCACGACGCGCACGAAACTCCCACGAGCTCCGTCCGCAGCCGGAGGAAGAGCGCCTTACAGGAACTCATGGCGTGAGGTATACTTTAGGGACTTGAGAATGTCATCGCAAATCATGGAAGTACATTCATCCAGCTCCACATCTTTTCGTATTCGTATTCAGTAAAGTCAATCATGCCTTCGTAAGATTGAAAATTGAATTAGACTTGTGTACAGTTTTACCAAGTTTATTAGTTACACCAATGTGCCTGCGCAGAAGTCTTATTTTCTAAAACTGCGGCAATATCTTAACCAATCGCAAAGCTCCATTTACGCGCGCCAAAAATTACAATTTCTTATTGGTTGATGCGTCAGCGCCATGTTCGGTGCGAGTGCGGTTAAGAGAAAAATAGCATTCCTCTCTGGATTTATTGTATTTAATCTTAACGTAACGCAATAAAGTCTGTATTTCAACTGCTTTCGTAATCGTAATTAATCGAATTTAACTTGCTCTTCTGCGTAGACGAATTTTGCCGATGTAACTTATAAACGTGGTACAGCAGTACGTTGATGTAGTTGACAAACTATAATTATTCTCTGTAGGTACAGACAGCCACAAATCATGTTACTGCAATCTGTCAAAATTCCTCAATTAATATTGGAACTTTAAGTGTTTAACATTAAGGTGAGAATTGACTGAAGAAATTTGATAGTTTTACGTACATACCTACCTGTTTGGTGCGAACGATTTTTGAAACGTGACCTAGGAAGTTATTTTAAACCCCACCTTTTAATTTTCAATAATAGGTACATTTTAATTTAATGTTCTAATCATGTCATCTTTCAAAATTATATCTGTTCTACGCAAATAATGGTATTTCTACTAGAATATTTATATAACTTTCTATTGTCTCTACTAGAGTTAATAAAAATGATCTATTCAAATAGTGCTCTATGTGAATAGTTTCTCAGTCCCAATAAATGAACAACATTCCAAAGAAATATCTTCGGGCCGTTATGTTATTTTAGAACAATATCAATTTTTAAAATTTCGTTGAAAAAAGTTATTTTTAAATTACAGACCATTTTTATTTTTATGTAAATCTGTTCATTGAAATTCAGTATATTCAATATTTATTCAGTTTAGTACTATTTGGAATAGCATTGGTAATTATTTTTGTGTTAAACGTGACTTTAGTATCAAGACTTTAAAATTAAGATGAAGTTAAACTCAATAAAGAACAACATTAATATTAATAAGTCACAATGCTGACAATTTTATATTGTAAGTTTTGACATTGTTATTATAATATATGAATTATGTTTGAAGCCATAACGACTAAATAGTGATAAACAGTGCCTAAGTAGTGTATTTTAGGAAACTACTATGTTAGTTATAATTTGAGTGTGACATGTCTGTTTAAAATATTAAATAAAGCAAAATATTGTAAATCGCTACAGTAGCCCATTTTCCCTAGATTATTATCATCTAATCTGGCTTTCTTGTTAATATTACTATCCCATGTCTTTACTATATCACTTATTTCATCCTAAAAGAAATTAATGTGGATGAATTTAATTTACAAATACATATGAATGCTCAGTTATTCAATACTTACACTCACTATTTGCCAATTCACTCAGAACCGAGTTCACTAACATTACAACAACGATATTCACTTTAACCGCGCTTGCTAATGGTGATTGCATGTTTAAAGTGTGATCACCGTTGTTTGAAAAGTTGGTGAGCTCGGCCCTAAGTCAAAAACCATTGCTTGCTCGTAGCCGCTCGTATATCTTTTCAAAGAATATGGCAGCCCAGGCAGCCCTACAAAACATATCATAGTATCTGTGCCCCAATGTCTTCGGATAAGGATCTGTGTAAGTGAAAACGAACTGACCTTGGCGATGTGTTAACGGCCGAATGCACTGGCGTGCAAAAAAAATCGACCCATCATGTGATTTTCTTACATAAATGGTCAATATAGTAATTTAAGGTCTTATTCATAAATGTTTGATAAACCTTGGTTAACTAAAACGGTTTTGTAAAGCAGTTTTTATTCTTTTTCGAAAATATTTAGTAGGAAAAGTTTGTTTCAAACGTCAAACAACACCATTTTAGCTAACAAAGGTCTATTGAATGTATATGAATGTAAGGTTGGCAGCGCACTTGTGACTTCACTGGTGTTGCAGGTGTCTATGGGCGGCGGCAATCGTTTACCATCAGGTGAACCGTCTGCTCGTCTATCACCTATCATATAAAAAAAATCTTAGTATCTAATTTTAGAGTGAATACTTGAAATTCTGTATTCTACAAGATGAATCGTTCCCGGCTGTGTCCATACATAAAGTCAGTACAGTCGCTTTAGAGGCCGGGGCCTGGTAATCACAATGTCAATATGACTATTTTACTTACTATAAACGACCAATGTCGTTGAAATTTGACCTTGGATGCACAGAAATATCTCGATGATGTCAAAAACGCAGTAATGGATTATTCCTTCACACAAAAATTAAATGGGGTGGGTGAGACTTTTTTTTGCACGCAAGTGTAGACGCCGGTCCCAATAAACTAGCGCCAAGGTAGGTACCTACTTTCTCCCTATTTGTTATGTGTAGGTATATTATGTTTTTGGATTACCGCGATTGGGTGTACCTTCAATTGTAATGAACATGGCTATATTGCGCAAGGAAGGTAAAATACTGTTAAAGATTGTGCAGCAGTCTTGTCGCAATGGGTAGGTACAGACGGCTTCAGGTCGAGTTACCGTCCCGCAGTGCAAAAATATCACTTTTGTCTAAACATGTGACAAAAGAACAGTTCAAAGTTGGACAAGAGTAGACGTGTGTATCCGACTCAGCCAAATGATACACTGTTCCGAATATCTAATGTTCGCTGCAAATTTATCATTTGACTCAAATGGATCTCGAGTCCAAGTGAACACAATGATCCGAATGAGCTGAATGATCCGTTGGATCATTATAAGCCGAATGAGCGAAATAATCCGATGAGCTAAATTATGCGAATGAGCGGAATGACATCGGTAACATCACTAGTGCTGTTTGCTTAGAAAATAATCGATAGATAATATTGATAGTCGATAGTATGGCAAAGATGAAGACAAACGTCGTTAAGTACTACTAAAATTCCATATTCGATAATATAAATAATTTTATCGCTATGTCTTCAGCTAAAGACTGATGAGATAACCACTAGCTTATGTGTGGATGTGTTGTGTTAAATCGCCAGTTGATATTTTGCTACGGATATTGTAGAGTGGTATAATGTTATGTGTGATTTGTAATTATACTTAGGTTGGTAATAAATAAATTTAAAGTAGAATGTGTTGTCATTTTCCCGTGTTTCGTTTACCTGAAAATTATTATATTATGATATCATAATCAAAATGTAGTTCTATGTAATAAAATAGGCACAGACAGTCAAGCTAAACATTTTCGGAACCTAGTTTTGTTTCGTTGCTAGCAATACTCGTTTATCGCAATTTATATTACTTTTTTTTACATTATGGCAGACAAACGAGTAGACGGCTCACCTGATGGTAAGTGAATTACCGCCGCCCATGGACATCTGCGACACGCGGGGCGTCACGGATGCGTTGCCGGCTCTTAAGGGATGAATAAGCTCTTTTCTTGAAGATCACCAGGTCGTATCTGTTTGGAAAAACCATCTACTTACTACTACTAAGTACTTTTATTGTAGTAAGTAATTTATCATGATAACAGAAACAGTTCCACCCCCATCATTTAGATGGCTTGCAATCTTCAACTGTTCTTTTCTCAAGTAACATTCTGCCTCGTACGACCAAATGACGGAATGAACTTACTATCACCTGCCGACTTTAAGAAAAGAGCGTATTCTTTTTTAAAAGACCGTCGCTGGCGTACTTAAGTCTGCTCTGATGTTTCAGGTGTCCATTGGCGGCGGTAATCGCTTAAATAGCATCAACTATTTTTGTCTGTAACATTTCAATTGTTTTCCATTAAAAAAACAATAGATGAAATTTGTTTATCTATCATTAAACATAAAATGTAGCAACTCACTTGTTTGTAAAGTAACTTAATTTGATTTTGCAGAACTACCTACACAGATAACTAGAGTCCGCGCCACGAAAGAAGTCCCGTGAAACGCTTTGGTTTTCAGTCGCCATCAACATTCAATTTTTAACTGTATGTTCATAGACATAAGCCACCTTATTATAAATCGCAATCTAAATTTATTACCGTATTAAAGCTCATTTTCATCCCGTTCCAACACGCTATGTTAAAAAGGGCTGACTATCTTTATTTCGCGTATTGTAATAAGAGGGCTGAAATCTAAAATGTTAGTTCCGTATTTTGCCGCAGGACTTCCGCGGACTCTATATCCGTTTCTGTAGCAAGAACATCTTCATCTACCCCCATTTAAAAAAATACAATTGTTCTAAATTTGAATTTCTTTTGACAACAGTTTGCGCTGCGTTTGCGTCGCATGACGTCGAGAAGTCTCATCTAAGTGCCATCAGATTAATTATTTTAAATCTTTCGAATTTTAAATAGACTCTTAAAATAGAAAAAAATACAGGTATTAAACAGTTATTTTCTTGTACAGTTTGAAGTGTAGGTATTTAATGTAGAAATAAAAATGTTAAATGTGATAATAAGTTGTGAAACTGGGGTCCCGCCAACAAGATTCAGGTAAGCTCTGAACTTTTTGCGTGTTGCTATCTCTAGGTAAATAAATCGAGTGTTTTACTTAGGTCTGGTAAGATTTGCATATTCAGCTGCCACATAAAGCAGAATTGCCTTTATTAACTTGCCTCTTGCTGCCAAAGATAGGGTTGGCAAAATGTAATAGAGGTTTGTCTTCTTGAATGTAATAATCATCATCAGCCCATTTAAGTTCCACTGCTGAGGCACGGGCCTCCCTCAATCACATGAGGGGTAATTGCCATACTCACCACGTTTGGCAGACGGGTTGGCGAGGGTTTAGATATAAATGCAGAGTTTTCCTTCTCTGGGTGCTGATGATCATGCCAGCAGATTTACCTTAGTCGCCTTTTACGACACCTCGGTAAGAGTGAGGGTGGCCTATTCTACCCTGCCGGGGACCACACGGCCATGTGTAATAATATGTCCGAATATTTTAGCCATGGCAGGCAATCTCACAAAATACGTACAAATGTGTGCGGTATGATCATGCCAGCAGATTTACCTTAGTCGCCTTTCACGACACCTCGGTAAGAGTGAGGGTGGCCTATTCTACCCTGCCGGGGACCACACGGCCATGTGTAATAATATGTCCGAATATTTTAGCCATGGCAGGCAATCTCACAAAATACGTACAAATGTGTGCGGTATGATCATGCCAGCAGATTTACCTTAGTCGCCTTTTACGACACCTCGGTAAGAGTGAGGGTGGCCTATTCTACCCTGCCGGGGACCACACGGCCATGTGTAATAATATGTCCGAATATTTTAGCCATGGCAGGCAATCTCACAAAATACGTACAAATGTGTGCGCAGATACATGCTCACTCTCTATTTCCATATCGTCATGTTTGAATGGGTCACCGGTGTGACACGATCGATAAGGGATCAGGGCTCAGGATCAACGAACCTGCTTTCTGAGCACGGGTTAGGTAGGTACAGGACAGGACCGTCAACTTCCAAATTTCGGGCTAACACCGACAACTCAGGAATTTTGACCGGTGAGTGTAACAAACTCTGTGGACACGAGTCCGGGGTGCTAAAACACTACTATTGGAGTACTTGGACGAATTGTTGACACTTATGAAGTGTTGACACTTATAAATGTGGGAGAGCCACGCTTAGGCATGAATGGGCCGGCTCGACCGGAGTGATACCACTGCCTCACAGAAGACCGGCGTGAAGCAGCGCCTGAGCTGTGTTTCGCCGTGTGAGTGAGGTTACCGGAGGCCCAATGGGGGGAAGGGGAAAAGGTTGGCAGCGGACTTGTGACTCCACTGGTGTTGCGGGTGTCCATATGCGGCGGAATTGCTTACCATCAGGTGATCCGTCTGCTCGTCTGCCACCTCTCATATTGAAAAAAAAAAAAGAAAACTTATCCCGAGTAAACTTTATTAGTTACGTGGAGTTGTCAGTAGACGACAGCCAACCTACCTGTTTCAAATTATAAACACCTTTGAGGTTTTTGATCAAAGGTTTTCGCAGGCGTCTCAGCCCTGGCCCTGGACATAAAGAAGCCCTATCCCGGGTATCGCCAGCCATTTGGCAGCGCTATGTGGGTCGCCGCGTGCCAGAGATGCGCGTTAGCGAACAAGCCATACAAACCATACTGGACATTTGCTAAGATTTAACTTTTGTGATGTTGCACGCATGATAAACGCCATTCTGACGGTCACAAAGCAATTGAAGATAACGTGATTTTACACTTTAAATATACAGTGTAAAAACGTTGAAGTTTTAATGTTCTAAGTTTTCAGGAAAGCCAAAATACTGATCCGAGATCATTCGAGACTTACGTATGTACTATTTCTATTAGTATTCGATTTTTGACTTCCATTCTGTTTTTTAAGGCCGCACTGTATTCTCGTTGAACAAAATGATCCGTCTTCCAAGTCTCTAAACGGATGGCATCAAAATGTCAAAACCGCCACCAATAAATTAATGAAAATATCAGAAAACTAACTGTGACTTACGTGGTCATTTCATAGCGTATTAAATTGTATGACATTTTTTTTATGCTAGATGCGAAAAACGGGCAAGCGTGTCACCTGATGGAGAGCAATCATCGCCGCCCATGAACATCACGAAATCAGAGAGATCACCAATGTTTTTTTTTATAGAAAGGTCAATCAGGATGACCTCACTCCGCCTGATGGTAAGCGGCCGTGAAATCCAAATATGAGGTTGACAGGCACAAAAGAACTAACAAAGTATACTCATTGTGTCTGCCATCCTCACCCTAATGGCCCGCTGAGATGCCGTTTCACCAAAGGTTTTGCCGGCCTTTTTAAAAATGAGTACTCTCTTCTCTTGAAGGTACCTAAGCGTAGCCGTCGGGAAATACTCCCGTAGGCATACCGTTCCACAGAACAGAGGTACTTACGTGGTAGAAAGTTCCGCGAAAAACGCACAGTATTAGACTGCCATCCATCGAGATGACTGGGATGGAATGACATACTTACTTTTTGGTAATTTTAAAAGGTGCTTTTTCGTAATTTTAAAGGTTTTTATTAGTCGTATCTTGATTCTGGTTAGGCGAAACTCAATGTAAAAACCGCCAAGAAATGACTTATGTGATGTTAGAACTTCAACGACGATGGGGCCCTGGAGGAAAATTACTCGCTCAAAAATTTAAAAAAATATTTGAACGTAGGTTCAAACATTTTTTGAATTTTTGAGCGTGGTGGTCAAACGTTTGGTTCAATATTAATTGAGGAAATTATGACAGTTTGTATCGCAGTAACCTGACGTGTGGCTGCCGGTACTTTAAGATATTGTCTTTTTATTAGTGACAAAAGTTAAGTTCTGTTTTTATTTTGTTTTAATAAGTATATGCCATCTGTCAACTCATGACTCAAAATTTTGCATGCCAGATTTGGCAAAATATGAGAACTGTATAATTATGTACTAATAACATTATGTACCATATTATATACAAATAAAAATATTATTATTCTTCTAAAAGTTTGGAGCGCCTAATGTAGCTCCGCGTTGGGCGCCAAATGTAAAATAAAATTTAATTTTATTCTTTTGGCTGTTACTGATTGATTGGTGTTATGAACTATTTAATTAAAACATTAAAATATTTTCACAATGTTTATTAAGACAGTATTTACATTAATTGCAGTTTGTCGGATGGGGAAGTAATGCAGACAGACAGGTAAGTGAGTAATCGAAACTATTTATTGAATCACACGCAATATTTATGACAATTTTATCATTTTACTGAGGCTGCAGTTTCTACTTGGTATAATAGGCGTTAGCGAATCCGCAGCCTGCCTAGTTAGTATCTTGGCTGCTTCCCTGAATAATGCACTCGTAACTTAATGCACACTGGATCTGGGTATTTGTGCTAATCACATGGTAATTGTGACGTCACAAGTCAGTTTCTAAAGAGAGGTAAATTTCAGAATGAGTATTTAACGAGGCAGTTTGAAATAAGTACAAATACAGTGTCGCTCTCCCGCGAATCTCAAACGCTTGTTAACTTTAGAAGCTGCTCAAACATCATACTGTCCCTTTTTAAGTAAAATTTACGATAGAGACAACACAAGTCCGCATAGTAGCCTTAATTATGATCGTTAACTGTTAAAAAAACAAGCAGAGCTTGGGGGAAACGGCCGAAAAAAACTCGACCGAAAATTAAGTTGTTTTTTGCTGGTCTTTCAGTGTAGTACAAAAAATTTGGTGATGATAATACATACTAACGCTGCAAAACAAAATAAATATTGGTTAGGTTAGGTTGGAACCTGGAGTCGGGGCGGACATATAAAAAGTACTTTGTGGGGCGGACGCGCCAGAAGAGGAGCTCGTCACAACAACGCCCCCCTCTCTGGAGGGTCTCGGGTGGTAGGTGCAGGGGCACCGGATGTCCCATAATGAGACACCACATGGGGAGAATGACGCGCTACACGCGGGCGCGAATTTTTAAAGTTAAGGTGTGGGTCCTATTATAGCACCCCCCTGAGGCGACCTGCCTATTTGGTCTGGCAGACGTTGGCCGTTGGCGAGGTCAAACGGACTGTTGAGTCACCGTAGGCCTCGCCTATAAATCAACAGCGAGCATCGGAGGGTTTTTAGTGGGTAAACCTTTGGGTCAGGTTCCCGTCACCACCTTCCCATCAGGTCCCCCGACCTGACGGGAAGGTGCCTAATGCATTTTCCCTTCGTTACCAAAAAAAAAAAGTGACCAGGGAAAAAAATCTTGAAATTATCGGCCGACTTACTCATAAGCCGATCGTTGCTACACCAGACCAGGCCAATTCTTGTAATAGGTATGCTTCCTTGTAAGTAATTAATTTATTGATCGTAGTGTACATATACAGTCAGGTAAGTTAGCATGAATCGATAGAACTGTAACATAGCGTTTTTCTACAAACTTGCTCTGTTAACGAATTATTTATTAAACATAGGATAGCACACTGAATTTTAGATTCCAATTACCCCCAGACGAGAAAAATTTATTCATACTTTATTACCATACTTTTGACGCTCAAGAGCAGCGTAATTAAAAAGACTATCAAAATGGTAGCGTAGCATGTATTGCCTGAATTCGGTCTTGGTATTGTGGTCTTGGTTTTACAGTTTCGAAAGACGAATTCAAGAATTCCAACAAAAGAATAAATTAGTTCCAAGACAGCAAGATCCAACCATTATACATATAGGTAATAGGTGCCGCTAGGGTGATTTTTTTTCATTATAGCGGACAAACGAGCAGACTGCACACCTGATGGAAAGTGATCACCACCGCCGCGCTGATTGCTAAATTTGAAAGAACAAGTCAAGAAATACTTACGTTACTTAGGTACTGTACTTTCGAATAGGTACTGTATATTTTAAAATCAAGTATACCTACTTCATCATCCTCATCCTCCTCTATATGTATGTCTTTCTTTTCCATACGTCCCTGTCATTCACCATCGAATCATCCACCCTTTTTCCCATCAATGACATTCTTCACACAATCCATCCATCTCTTTTTCGGCCTAAGTAAAGTATCAGCCTATAACTGTCCCACTGCAGGGCAAAAGCCTCCATCATAGAAATCAAGTCATCGCTACTATGATAGGATTTGGCTTAATTACCACGCTTGCCAAATGCGGATTGGTGATCACAAACCCGAGCTATGTTCAAAAATTCGAAACACACTTTTTGCTCTGACCCAGGAATCGAACCCCGAGATCACGGCCCGGATGCTTAAACCACTAGACCAACAGGGCGTTTTTCGGCCCACCTACCTAAGAATACCTACTTGTATACTTTTAAAAATCAAGAACTAACGCCTAGTCCTAAAAATGCAAGACCACGGCAATAGGGCATAATAATATCAGCGGAAACTATTTTCTAGTTTCGTACTCTTTAGAACGTGGTTTTAGTAGTCGGTTTTTAATTTTTCAACTTTTTTATAAGTAGATTTAGCTGGAGAATCAGCAGAAGGTCAGAATTAACTCGCTGACTTCCAAGGCTCTGCAAGCGAAATAAGTCAGAATATTTGACGACCCGTTTGGAACAGTGGTAGTGAACGCTGCCTTTGGTCCAAGGGTTGCGGGTTCGATCCCCGCACAGTACAAACATTTGTGTGCATGAATATCTCTGTTTGTATTGGTCTGGGTGTTTTATATGTATTATAAGTATGTATTTACAAAAGAAAAGTATTATATGTATATATTTGTAATCCCACTGTTGATTCTGATATCCGTAACACAGGTGCTTGAGCTACCTATCTCGGAGTCAGATCAATGTATGTGATGTTGTGAAATATTTATTATTATTATTTATATTACACTCACACCCTCTTATTACAAAACGCGATTTAAGAAAAGTTCTGCAACTAAACTCGTTCCAGCCCCTTTTAACATTGCGTGTTGGAACAGGATGGCATGAGTTTTAATACGGTATTAAATTAAGATCTCGTTTTATATCATGGTGGTCTAAGTCTTGCCTTGTTCTTGGTTTTCGGGCAGCTCTAGCAATAAGGCTGGTCGGAGGCAGCGAACGTCATAATAATAACAATTAGGAGCCTGCGCTCGCGTCGCGCTCAACGGGAGATAACACGAGGTCAGATTACGTAAATCTATGCTAATTTGGAACTCGCAAGTTTATCACAGTAAAGCGAGTAACTTTTTAATTTATTTCTTATTTCTCTTGGAAGGTAGATAACAGCTGGCAAGAAAAGTGCATACTTAGGATTTCTAATATCTATTTTTTTCTGCTCACTGTACAAAATGAAAAGTAACCGTGGGAGAGACTTGCTCCGACATGAGAGGTACGGCTCAACCTGCGTGATATCACTGGGGTCTAGCCGGCCCATTTTGGCCACGGCGCGGCGTCACAGAATACGGTGCGTACCTACCCTTAGATTAAATCAATTTATAAGCTAAGTGTATACCTATTATTATATATTTTAATAGGGTATTTGACTAAACTCGAGATTTCACAAAATAATAAGGTAAATATGTGCCAATAGCAAAAATTCTCAATTAAAAATATAACGTCTAGCCGGTTTTATGTTCATTCAAAGATTCATGGGCAAGTCCATTTTAAAAGTATGAAATTATTAAAGCAAGATTGAATAACTCATACAATTATCACTAACTATTATAATAGACCGATTGACATAAACGAAACATTTGATATAGCTAGGTACCATAAAAAATTCAAATGAAATGCATACAAAATACTTGTGTGTGACGTCACATCTAAGTAGCCATTTGTATGGAGCGTTTTGGGTTTTCCCAAAATAATGTGATTTTAAAGTTGTGATATCTCAGGTAGTTTAAATGAGAATCAAGTAATTCTTTCAACGATGTTTCTATCATTGAGAGGTCTTTTGATTACAATAATAAAAAAAGTCAATTACCGTATTCCTTTGTTGTCTGATATTTTTAACGCTATAGAATCAGGTCTAGTATGAGATGTTATGTATATGTATAGTATATGAATTTGTTTATGTATTTATTCTTTATTTTTTTATGTGATAGGTGGCAGATGAGCAGACGGATCACCTGATGGTAAGCGATTGCCGCCGCCGATGGACACCCGCGACACCAGTGGAGTCACAAGTGCGATGCCAACCTTTAAACCACCCTCTCCTCCTCCTGATGGAGTCCCCCTCTCGGATTGGGCCTCCGGTATCCTCACTCATGCAGCAAAACACAGCACAGTGCTGCTTACTCGCTGGTTTTCTGTGAGGCCGTGGTATCACTCCGGTCGAGCTGGCCTATTCGTGCCAAAGCGTGGCTTTCCCACGGACTGTATTATCACCGCTTGTTTGTTTGCATCGCTTTCTCATATCAAAGATGCATCACTGTTGTTTGGCACAGTGGGTTGGCGTTTGGCATAATTCGGCGCGGTCCCGCCAGACCGAATGGCGCGCGGATTTCGCGCCGCAAACAAACAGAATGCTTGCTCTCTGTAGAAATATGCTGAATCTGTTCCTGGTTTTTAGCGGCACAAATAAAATGTCTAGACATAATAATTTAGCACCTTTATAAATTATTTGTTTCGACGACCTGTTTGGAACAATGGTAGTGAACGCTGCCTTTGGTCCAAGGGTTGCGGGTTCGATCCCCGCACAGTAACATTTGTGTGCATGAACATGTCTGTTTGTATTGGTCTGGGTGTTTGTATCTATTATAAGTATGTATTTACAAAATAAAAGTATTATATGTATATATTTGTGAATTCCGCTGTTGATTCTGATATCCGTAACACAGGTGCTTGAGCTACCTATCTCGGAGTCAGATCAATGTATGTGATGTTGTGAATATTTATTTTATTTATTTATTATTAGGGTACTAAAGCTCGAGGTATCCCGTTTCAACGCGCAATGTTAAAAGGGAATGGAATAAGTTTAGTTACAGAACTTTTCTAAGATTGCGTTTTGACCATGGGAGAGTCACGCTTCGGCATGGATGGGTCGACCGGAGTGCCGTTCGAGCCGACCCATTCATACTTCAATTCAATTCAATTCAATTCAAATAATTCTTTATTTGCATAGGCTTGTACACAGCACTTACAAATCGTCATACATTTGAATGACTTAAAACTATTTATAAGTACTTATGTATAATTTACATGTTAATACATATACAGGGTGTAAGGAAAAGGGTATAACATACCGAAAACTGTAAATAGGGCTTGCCTTGAGAGTACTTGGAAAAATAGTAAAAAAAATTAATCTGTTATAGTTTCCGAGAAATAAGCGAGTAAAGTTTTTATGTGAAATTGCTTGTACACAACCCTAAAACACCTGATTTTATTCATAAACTTACTCGAGGCCATTCACCTCATCGACAAGGGAACACATAAACTCGTTATGTAGGAACAGAAGGGACATGCCAATATTGCATTTCCTGCCTACCACTAATATTACTTCTGAGAGATACGTCTGTCAACCAACACGAGTGTTTAATGAATGAAACGTTTAGTAAAGGAAGTTCATGGCCTGGTTTTGTTACCGAGTGTTACTTACCTACTATCATCAGATAAAATTGGTTTTAGTAAATGTTTCTTACATTATGATGGCTCACCTGATGGTTAGTGATTACCGCCGCCCATGGATATGTGCTACACACACTGATGCGTAGGTTTTAGTGATTAAACAGTGTGTTAAATTTATTACGAACGCTTGTCCGATCGACAAATTTTATTCATGTCAAACATTCATCATACTCGTAAATTCTCACACGTTTTTCAGATATTTTCATAAGCGATAATAAAAAAATTCTACAGATCGATATCTTCAAGCCCTGCACAGTAAAATAGTATTTCCACTGATTATCTCTTTTTTTCTTGTCAATAGACTCTCTTAACTTCGGCACATTTTCCAAACAAGATAGTAAGAATGTATCTTGCTGCTCTTTTACACCTATACCCCAAAACTCAGAAAATATTTTGTTCTGTGTGTTTTTATCGAAATTATCACAACATTTTTTAGAACAACAGTTAGTGACATATTGAAAAACCTTTTTAGGTACCGTTTTACCGCGGGCTGATGTATATTCCTCTCCCAAACTTCTTTTTAACTTTCGTACATTTTTTCTTCCACGTATTTTCATTCTTAATCTTCTTTTTTCCTTTATTTTTCGTCGGTATATACTCATCCTGGTCATCATCTTCACTAAAATCATTTATATCACTTGATTCAGACATTTTTTCACGTTAAATAAGTTTTCACGGACAAGTGGCAACTTGTTTGAAATTCAAACGTGTAGGTAGGTACAATCTATGCAACAAGGGCGCAACGCTTTCTTCGCAATAATTCAACATAATGCCATCTAGAAGCCATAGATTCAAACGAGTTTTTGTGGCATGATACTAGATGGAGCTGTGCATGTTTTAATGCAATAACATCAAAAAGGGCTTTGGGGTACCGAACGCCCTTGTTGCTCCCAATGCTTCAATTATTGTTAAAAGTGGCTACTGTCACATTTGCTATACGTGCAGAGCTAACATACCTACACAAAATTGATCTAAAAATATTAAAATGACTTCTTTGAGCATAATGCGGTGGGATTTTTTCTTTAAATGCTACTTGTTTTATTAAGTACGTTAGGCTATTAGAACTAAAGACACAAATTAAAAAATCCGCCATTTACACTCGCAAAGTTAGAGAAGCTGCTTTGACTCAACGTAAGTTCATACTAAACAAGCGAACTTTATGACCCTTCTGGTTCTTTAATCTTTAGATTTTTCGTCACATTTACACACACAAGCAAAGGCGGGAATTTCTTGCAACCAGTTGAACAGTTGTGAAAAAGTCCCGCCTTTGGCGTGAACTGACGCGGTTTCGCTGCCCATAAACAGATGTCGCTAATCAAAATCAAATTTAATATTTAATAAATGGGTTCCGTACATACTTTGTTTAAATAAAATTATTTTGTAACAAGGAAGAATTTAAGCCGCATCATTAATCGAAATTATTGACTAACATACATCAGCTACATATCCTCAATATGATTTGAGTTTTTTTTTATTGATAAAAGTTTATGAAACTACTTAGAATTTATTTTATGAGGCTATTGATTTTACATTTTTTATGTGATAGGAGATAGAAGAACAGACAGATCACCTGATGGTAAGCGATTGCCGCTACCCATGGACACCCACAACTGGTGTTGCAGTGTGCTGCCAACCTTTGAATCCCCCTTTCACACCTCCTTCACGCAGAGAAACACAGCACACACGCTGCTTCACTTCGGTTTTACTGTGAAGCCGTGGTAACACTCCGGTCGATCCGGTCTATTCATGCCGAAGCGTGGCTCTCCTAAATTTTGCTGAATTACTCCAATTTCTTTTTAGAATATGTATTACTTTTCGAACTTTTTCGTATTCCAATAAGTTCTTCCATTTAATAATTAATTGTTATCATGATAAGTTTACTGATTTGTAATAATGTCATTATTTTCATTGAGGAACCCTAAAGTGTGGAGCGTGTCAGTAGTAGTACACTACTCGATTTACGCACGCAGCGCGCACACTAGCGACAGCACTACAATGGATCGAGCGGGGGAAAAGGTGAACTATTAGGGACGGAATCTATTTTTATTTTTGTTATCGATAGTTGTCGATATCAGCTTCTGTTGTCCTAAGATTGCTTCAAATTAAATGCAATGTTTAGTTCTAGTCCAGAGTTACTGAAATACTTGCTTTTTTGCACTTCAAACTATTCGAAATAACTCATTTACTATTTCAATAATAATAAGTATTTTATTATCAGTAGGTACTTATTGGTAGCTCATAGGATAGATCCGTGCACTTCCTAAACGGGAGGTCACATGTTCGAATCCTCCATCCTAAACAGGATCGTAATTTCTAAATTATGCGTATTTCTACCACTAGTTTGGTCATGATATAAAACATCGTTAATTACGTTATAATTGATGGCGCCAATCCCGCTTACGTCGTAAGGTATGGTAACCCCATTGGTTATAAAACATGAGAACTACGTTAGTCCCGACTTTCTTGACGCAGTGTATCTAAAGGTTGCGAAGGTTCATACGGCAGTCGCCCAAGCGTACCCCGTTTTTCGAAATGACGGCTTTGCACCCAAAGCTGTCATTTCGAAGACCGGGGTACACACGCATTGACGCACGCACGATGACCTCTTATTTCGAATTAAAACTAAAATTCGACCTTAGGCTATAAGAAGAATTATGGTTACTTGTACAAAAATTATTTTAAAAAGTGCTTTCGTAAAACTGTTAGTAGTTTTCGTAAAGTATTTATTCTCATATTCCACCACAGTCAATAAACATTAATTGGCAGCGCTATCTTCAAATTATTGACTACGATTCACAGGAATATCAAATAAAAGCGGAAATCTTAAAGCTGTCGGCTGTACTATTAATACGAACACACGGCGTCACATCAAGTTACCGGCCTCACAGAAAACCGTGCACGCCGGTTACGCTGCGTGAGTAAGGGTACCGGAGGCCCAAATCGGGGGAAAAGGGGGGTGTAAAGGTTGGCAGCGCACTTGTGACTCCATTGGGGTTGCGAGTGTAAATAGGCGGCGGCAGTAACTTACCATCAGGTGATCTGTCTGCTCGTCTGCCATCTATCACATAAAAAATCTCAATAACTTTATTTGCATTTCACAGTACGACGATCGGTTCCGTTCCATTATTTGTACGAGCCCGGTATGATCAAAAAAACTATTTTATTATTACGAGAAAAGTATTGTATCAAACGGTTATGGTAAAACGGTATCGTCGTGACTTCGGTTTGGGCTGTCAATTGATATAATTATCGATTAGTCGATAATTTCTGCCAACGTGACATCCCCTAAATCGAAAAATGTTTATGTTTTCGTGGCCTAAAATAAACCCGTCCTGACGTAACGAACGAGAATTTACCTGTCGTATCCAAACAAAGGAGATACACAGGGTGTGTGAAAGAGAGGGAAACTCCGATTTGGTCATAACGTTAAGTTTGTTGTAGGGCCACCTGCCGACAGGTTGCGATTTTTACGGATCGGCATGGGATGAATGAAACGCAATCCCCCCCCGCCTCTCGGTTCGAGCAGTTTCTTTTCAGTTGACCGCCCGCGATATGTAAATTGTTGTTTTACGTGAATTCCGTGATTTAAGTTGATAAAATGAGCCTGATTGCTATTTCTGTAACCTTTGTCGGTCATAATAAGTAACGCTGGCTACATAAAAGTCGGTTTTACGTTTGTTTTTAGGTTTTGTGAACGTTTTGTGGTTCCGAAGAGTGCATAGGTTAGAATTAAGTGATTGAAATTATTTTAGCCTAGGTTCAGTTTATCGGTTTACAGTCGAGACTAGCTAGAAATAAGTAGGTGTGGTTTACATTAATACAGGAAAAAAAAAAGATTGTGAATAATAAAGCTGTTCTGTGTGCCTGTGTAGTGAATTGTGTTTCATCATTGAAAGTGATCGTTTTTGTGATTATCTTATTCAACAGGATATCTACTACGGATTGGGATTATCAATACTGTAAGGTAGGAGGAAGTTCAGAGTTAGTTTTTATCGCTTAGGTTTCGTACTGCGCATATGCGGTCGGCGCCAGATTGTCCCATAAAAAGTACCCGGGATTTTAGTGGGAGGAGTCATTTCATTGACAATCAGGGTTGTCAATTTTTGTTTTGTGAAAAAATAATTTTCATTTTTGTATGGAAGAATCGGAAATTATAAATTTCACAAAATCCAGTTTTTGACACTGGCATAGCGTTTACATACACGGGCTGTACACACACCTTTCGGTATGTTATACCCATTACCAAACACCCTGTATATGTTGATACATAAAATATACTAAAGAAATAAATAAACATAATGCGATTCTACCACCGGCTCGGAAAGTTGTTTCTGGTCGAGAAGATCCGGCAAGAAACTCGCCAGTTACTCTTTTTAATCGCCAACTTTTTTACAATGGTTTATTATCCTCATACCAAGTCATACAGTCTAATGCAACACAAAATAGAATGAAGCAAATTAAAAGCTAAATATGAGGTAAACCGAAGCGGACCAGTCCCCAAAGGTGGCACCTGTTCACAAGTATGACGTATGTGTCAGCCATCATTTCACTCAACCATATTAGAGGGAATGTAATGACCCGCCACATAACGCCACCACCTCAGAGACATTTGAGTGAGCATGACTACTTAGGTTCCCCTCATAGGTCACAGAGTACTTAATCCAATACTAATAAACTGCAGGACGAGGTGTACAATAGTAGGTGGTTAGCATCTTGTCAATTGTTTGATTAATCAATACTAATCAATTTGTATACATTAATAAATGCTGCTAAGCCTAATTTATTAAAAATGATTAATTATATAATAATAATGACTCCAGTAAATATTTATACAATTACTACATGTGTGCAGGCACGGAGGTCATCATGTCCATGAATCCTTATCATTTAAGTAATCTACAATTGTATAGTATCCTTTACTCATTAAACAGGTTTTCACGTGGGATTTAAATTTATGCGTTGGTAACTCAATAACATTTTGTGGCAACTTATTGTACATTTTAATACTTTGACCAACAAATGAACTATTAATCTTTTGGAGCTTCAGATTTGGAATCGCGAGCTTGTGTTTATTTCTAGTGTTAAAACCATGACAATCAGATTTTTTAGAAAAAATATCAATGTTCTTTCGCACGTACAAAATACAGTCCAAAATGTATTGGGAAGCTACAGTTAAAATGTCGATATTCTTAAACAGTTCTTTCAGCGAATCGCGAGGCCTAAGGTTGTATATGGAGCGGATGGCCCTCTTCTGCAATACAAAAATAGTCTGTATCTCAGCCGCCGACCCCCACAACAAAAGACCATATGACATTATACTATGAAAATAACTAAAATAAACCAGTCTCGCGGTTTCAATATCAGTCAGATGTCTAATCTTCTTAACCGCATATGCGGCGGAACTAAGTCTTCCCGCCAAGGCTGCCAAGTGTGGCTTCCATTGCAGTTTGGAATCCAGTGTAATACCTAAGAAAATTGTCGAATTAATAACTTCAATATGTTCATTATTCATAACGACGTTAGTGTTGACCTGCTTTACATTGGGCATAGTGAATTTAACACATTTGGTTTTCTTGGCATTTAAAAGCAAGTTGTTAGTTGTAAACCAATGTAGCACTTGTGAGAGGGTGTCATTTACGTCGTCAAACGTATCTTTTCGACGGTCAACGTTAAAAATCAACGAGGTATCATCAGCAAATAACACTACTTCACAAAGATCTTGTGCAAAGTAAGGGAGGTCATTTATGTATATCAGGAAGAGCAGAGGTCCCAATATTGATCCTTGGGGCACTCCCATTAATAAAGGGGCGCCTGAAGAGTCGGTTCCATTGACACTGACTTTCTGAAGTCTATCTGATAAGTAAGAATTTATCAAACTTAATGCATTATTTAGAACACCATAGTGAGCTAACTTCAACAACAATGTTTGATGCTCAACGCAATCAAACGCCTTCGAGAGGTCACAGAAAACACCAATTGCATCCTGTTTGTTTTCCCATGCATCAAAAATATACTTTATAAGTGCAACTCCTGCGTCAGTGGTTGACTTACCCTTGGTAAACCCAAATTGTTTATTATGAAGTAAATCGTTAACTTTAAAATGAGACAGCAACTGAACGAATATGACTTTTTCAAAAATTTTACTCAGTGCTGGTAATATAGAAATAGGCCTAAAGTTAGAAGGGTCACTTTTTTTACCTGATTTAAATAACGGTATGATTTTGCTGTACTTCATTAAGCTAGGAAACTGACCCTCATCAATACATCTGTTGAATATCGTTGCCAAATGGGGTGCAATAGCTAGTATTATATTTTTTAGAATGTCCACTGATATTCCCCAAAGATCTTCAGTTTTTTTCATATTCAGATCTTTGAAAGTTTTAACTATTATCTCGGAGGTTACATGGTAAAATTTGAAAGGCGTTTGACACTCGTCAACATTTGCTTTAAGTAACGAGATAGCAAGATACGAACTTGAATTTAATGTACTTGTTGTTGCCACTGGTATATTAGTGAAGAACGACTCAAATGCATTTGCCACTTCAGTATCAGAGTCAAGACATTTGCCATTTATTTTTAGAGAGAACTTGTGTTGTTGTGTTTTATTTTTACAAGTCTCTTTGTTGATGATGTTCCACGTGATTTTACTTTTGTTAGTTGCTTTACTTATTTTGTTTTTAATGTAAGTAGATTTAGCAACTGCACATACTTTCTTAAAGCACTTAGAATAATTTCTAACATATTCAACTATCGCAGGATCACGTGAATTAGCTTTAATATCATATAATTCAAACAATTTTCTCCTGCTTATGTGAATCCCTGGAGTGGCCCAGTCACTAAATTTATTTTTAGAACTGTTTACTTTAATGGTCTTTTTTGTAAAAATATCATTAAATTCCTTTTCAACAATTTCGAAAAGGCTTTCATACAACTGGTCGACAGTATTTTTATTACCAGGCATTAAGGATACCTTATTATAAATATTATCTTTGAATTTATCTATACGTCTTTTAGTAATAGGCCTACATGTAAAACTTGTAGACCGATCATTTCGATGACAGTCGATAACAGCCAGCTGACCACTGTGGTCAGAGTTTATGAAATTTATTATAGATTTCTCCCCTACAATACAATCACAGAATATGTTGTCCAAGCATGTAGCTGAAGTGGGGGTGATTCTGGTAGGTTCGTTGAAGAGGTGCACCAGATTGAAACACTTAAAAAGATTCAGAAACCTAACTGAGTTCTGCGAATTCTCCAGGATGTTAATATTAAAGTCACCGCACACGATAACTTGTTTACTAGTTGCACATACTTTTCTCAGGACTTCTTCCATGCTAGTCTCAAATGAGTCGTAATTTGCAGAAGGGGGTCTATAAACGCAGACAATGATATGCTGTTCCAGCTCTGCACACGAAATTTCAATAGTTCGTTCTATAGATAGTGACTCAATATCTTTACGTTGTTTACATTTAAGAGTACTTTTTAACAAAATGAGTGACCCTCCTCTTATTGCAGAGTCTCTCGTGAACGAACTGATAATTTTGTAATTATTAATAGTAACAATTAATTGATGTTTATTTAACCAATGTTCGGTGAGACATAGTACATCAGCATTTATTTCTTCTAAAAATAATTCTAGTTCTAGTTCTTTACCAGGAAGACCCTGTATATTTTGGTGAATAAGTTTTAAATTATCTTCCCTGGTCAATAAATTGCTAGAGGCGTCCTCTATTGTCTTAGACTTAAATTTAAATTGTTTGGAATAATTTCCAAAGTCTGCCTATATATATTATTTATATTAAATGCTAACAAAGTAGCTACTTCTTTTTTTACATTATAAGGCAAATAAAACTTTTTGCCAGTCACTATCAACTTATAATTAATAAATTTATTTGTGTCAAAAAACACAAAGTTGTCGCTATGACTAGTAACTAAATTATATAATGTAGTATTCAATAGGTGAATACTGTTATTTTGTTCTGATAAGTAGTGCCTAGAAAATGGGAAGGCACAAACAACTATTTTTTTTACAGCAATCCCTTTTAAACGGGAGAACCCTTTAATGATGTCCTTTTTATTTGAATTTAATCCATTCCCCAGCATTAATATAATAATTGAGTCTTTATCATAATTACAATTTACCACCCTATCTATTATTTGGGTAAGAGATGCATTTGGCATACAATAATTAATTATTTTACAATTGAGTTGCTTGTGTAAAAGGGGAGCATAACCAACTCCAATTGAATCTGAAAATACTAGTACATTATTGTTTGTATTTATAGTACTAGTAGTAGTCATAGTACACTTCGGTACATCCCTATTGGTGTCTAAGAGGATATTTGACATATCTGGCACTTGGTACTGGGCAGCTGGGCTGCCACCCTGACTGCACTTACCTTCCTCTGTGCCGCTACTTACAGTGGGAACCTGGGGCTCGTCTGCCGCACCCAGATTGCAGCTGCACTGGGCCATGTACCTGTTAAATACTGAAGGTATCACTATACCACGGCCTCGCAGAAAACCGGCGTGAAGCAGCACTGTGCTGTGTTTCGCTGCGTGAGTGAGGGTACCGTAGGCCAATCCAGGGGAAAGATGGTGCAAAGGTTGGCAGCTCCCTTGTGACTCCTCTAATATCGCGGGTGTTCATTTCGGCGGCAAGTTTCCAACAAAAGCAGGAATGCTCTTCGAAACCAGGCACTTTCAGATCGCTCACTCACTCTAGTGAATAAATACTTAGTTTACTACAATTTTAAGTATCGCGCTGGTGTGAATAGGCTGTAAACCTGCGTTCTAAAATAAATATCTACAAGAGAAAGGAATTAAAAATACACAAAATAAATAATAAATACGACCTGGTGATATTCAAGAAAAGAGCTTATATATAGCCCTTAAGAGCCGGCAACGCATCTGTGATGCCCCGTGTGTCGCTGATGTCCATGGGCGGCGGTAATTTACTTACCATCAGGTGAGCTGTCTGCTCGTTTGTCTGCCATCCACAACATCACGTGCCTACATTGATCTGATCCGAGATAGGTAGCTCAAGCACCTGTGTTACGGATTTTAGAGGCGTTGAGAGGAAACATTTTAAGAAATGTTCAATGAATGTTGTTAATAATTTTAAGAATGATGAAGTGCCGTGTGGTCCCCGGCAGAGTAGAAAAGGCCACCCTCACTCTTACCGAGGTGTCGTAAAAGGCGACTAAGGTAAAGCTGCTGGCATGATCATCAGCACCCAGCGAAGGAAAACTCTGCATTTATATAAAAACCCTCGCCAACCCGTCTGCCAAGCGTGGTGAGCATGGCAATTACCCCTCATGTTTGAGGGAGGCCCGTGCCCCAGCAGTGGGGACTTAAATGGGCTGACGATGATGACGATGATTTTAAAAAAACTAGCATGTTTCCGATAATAGTTATCGAAATGAGTAACCGTGATTCAGTTGTTCCTCTGTGTAAGGGTTGCGAAGGTCTGACGACTGTCGCTTCATTGTAATGACCAGGTTTTCCAAATTCTGGATCCTGGTCCAAGCATACTCCACCTTTCAAAACAACGGCTTTAGATGTTGAGGTGAAGAAGTTTATTGGGTTTTTTAATAAGTATGTGATTACTGCCGCCCATGGACACCTGCAACACTAGAGGAGTTATATGCTCTTTTTTTGCTGTTTCGACGACCCGTTTGGATCAGTGGTAGTGAATGCTGCATCTGGTGCAAGAGTTGTGGGTTCGATCCCCACCCAGTACACAGTATGTACATGTACATGTCTGTTTGTATTGGCTTGGCTGTTTCTATGTATTTTGTCAGAATGTTAACTGTCCCACTGCAGGGC
This sequence comes from Marasmia exigua, assembly GCA_019059595.1. Lineage (NCBI taxonomy): Eukaryota > Metazoa > Arthropoda > Insecta > Lepidoptera > Crambidae > Marasmia > Marasmia exigua. The sequence continues at coordinate 10,886,893 of CM032478.1, forward strand.
AAAGGCCTCCATCATAGAAATCAAGTATCGTTACTATAATGGGATCAGGCTTAATCGCCACTCAAACTCGACCTATATTCGAAAAATACGAACCATACATTTCGCTCGACCCGGGAATTAAACCGGTACTTAAACCACTAGACCAACAGGGCGTTTTATGTATTATAAGTATCTATTTATTTACAAAAAAAAGTATTGTATGTACTATAATATTTGTAATCCGCTGTTGGTTCTGATATGTATTTAACTTGACAAGGATTGTATTCTTTTGCCTTTATTTATTTTAAATTATCCGTTACTAATGAACGTGAATGTAATTTAATAATGTATCCTTATTTTATACTGCGCTTTGGTTTAATTTCTGTAGCTTGTATTGTGTCTGAAAATAATAAATAAATGAAAATGACTGACCGGATGGCGCAATTGGTAGTGACCCTGCCTCTCACGCCAAAGGTTGTCGGTTCGATCCCCATCCCTGGACAAACATTCGTGCGATGATCACTTGTGTTTGTTCAGTGTCTGGGTGTAATATATGTATTTAAGTATATATTTGTGTTCCTCTGTTGTCTGATATCTGTAACACAAGTGCTTAAGCTACTTAGTACGGAATCAGGTCAACGTATGAGATGTTGTAAGAATTATTATTATTATTATTAAATAAAATCCGTAACACAGGTGCTTGAGCTACCTATCTCGGAGTCAGATCAATGTACGTGATTTTGTGGAATATTTATTTATTATTTATTTTATGTATTTTTTATTCAATTCTCTTGTAGATATTTATTTTAGAACGCAGGTTTACAGCCTATTCACACGCGGCCGCGATACTTAAAGTTGTAGTAAACTATTTATTTACTCTAATCTGAAGGTGCCTGGTTTCGAAGGGCATTCCTGCTTTTGTTGTAAACTTGCTGGAGCCGAGGATGCAGTAAAATTGCAGTGAACCTATGACCCCACGTAGACACAGATGAACTTTGTGTGACCAAATGTTTTTATTTTCGTCGCACTAGTACAAACATTTGTGTGCATGAACAGTTGTATTGGTCTAGGGTGTTTTCTATGTATTACAAAATAAAAGTATTAAATATGTAATTCCGCTGTTGGTTCTGATATCCGTAACACAGGGTGCTTGAGCTTTCTATCTCGGAGTCAAATCAATGTAGTATGTGATGTTGTGAAATATTTAATTTATTGTTAGGTATTTATTTATTATTTATTTTGTACCAATTAAGAGGAAGTGTTTAGATCTTTTTTTTAAGGAGTCTGTACCCTTAGGGTAAAAACAAGACCCTATTGAGACTCTACGTCTGTCTGTAAATAGGCCTATAACGAAACAATTCATCGAAACAGAATTTCTATATACCTTTTTTTTTTTTTTTTTTGACGCTGGGGAATGCCTCCTTATGCATACCCTCTTGCCGGGGGGCAGGCGGGTTATGTCGGGCTCTCCTCTGGAGGGGGCTTCTCCTAGCGAGAAGCCGGCCAGAGGCATACCGACTAAACCCCAGCGACGCTCCCTCATGGCCAGAGTGGGGAGGGGACATGAGTACGGGTTAAAGAACCTTACTTCACGTCCCTCCCCAGGCGGAGGGCCCACTTACACTGCGGGCCCGACACTGCCTCCCCCAGTCAAGCTGGGGGGGGCGATAGGGACAGCCGGGAGCGCCGGGCTGTCCCTACCAGGCTGAGGCAGAGGCATGTGTAGTGCCTGTGCTGGTACCCCCGTACCAGGCGCCGGCGAGCCTATTCCTCGGAGAGGAGGAAGACGCGCCTCTGGTCGCCGTCTTCTTCCCCTCCTTGCCCTTCTACGAGCGTTCGCGAGAGGGGTCCTGCTCCCTAAGACGCTCGGCTGCCTCTTTTTGGGACATTACGTCCTCACAGAAAGAGGCAAAGGCCGTAAAGGCCCGTTTGTCGGCGACCATCGCCCGAACTATACTCGGGAGCGAGAGGTCGTTCCCAACAACGCACACTAGCGCCTGGCGCTGCTGATCCCAGGACCCGCACACGGCCAGAGTGTGTTCGGCGGTGTCAACATCGGCCCCACATGCGTGACAGCACGGGGTTTCCTCCCGTTGGATACGGTGCAGGAACTTACCAAAACAGCCATGGCCTGTCATGACCTGCACCATCCGATACGAGAGGAAACCGTGCGGCCTCTCTAGCCACTGGTCCAGAATCGGAACCAGCGCGTCCGTGGTCCATCGCCCGAACTCAGCATCGCCGAGACTGGAAGACCAACGCTGGACCAACGCTTTCTCCTCGTCCTTACGCACCGCCTCGCGCTCTACTGCGCAGTACGGCTCACCCGCCTGTTTTTTGGCCACCGTCCACTTGTAGATGGCGGCCATCACCTTCGCCTCCTCTTCCCAAGGGGGAGTTCCTGCAAGAGCGCAGGCCGCTGAAAAACCTACAGTTTTGTAGGCCCTGGTGACACGCTGCGCCATCGACTTCTGCGGTGGTCTTAGGAGGGAGATGTTTTTCCTCCTAATCATCGAGTCTGCCCAGATAGGAGAGCCGTACAATGCCATAGACCGAAGAATGCCTGCATAAAGTCGCCGACATTTTGGTCCCGGCCCGCCTAAGTTTGGTAGCAGCCAGTTAAGCGAGTTTGCTGCTTTTCAAAAGACGCGGCTGGAGCCCTCTAAAATGGGGGGTAAATGTCCACCGCGAGTCTAACGTGAGGCCGAGATACTTCATCTCGGCCTTTACCTCTATGCTGCAACCTCCGACGGAAATTGAAGCCCCGGGAACAAAACGACGCCGAGGTGGCGGAAAATAGATGGCCTCTGTTTTATGGAAGGCCACCTCTAAACCTAGTCGCCGAATACGTTCAGCGACTAATTCTCCTCCGCGGGAGGCGCGGTCGGCGGCCTGCTTAAATGTCTCTCCTCGAGCTGTGACCAGAGTGTCATCTGCATAGCAGATGACACTCATGCCCGGGAGAAGACGGCCCGCAGGACCCAGTCATATCCGACGTTCCACAATAGTGGTCCTAAAACGGACCCTTGTGGAACGCCGGACTCGACAGTGTGTCGCCTTAACTCCCCCTCTTTGTTTACATAGAGGACCTCACGTTCCTCTAAATAACTCTTTAAGAGAGTCTGGAGGTATAAGGGTACTGCGAAGTAGCGGAGTGCCTCTAAAATAACGCTATGGGGGAGGGAGTTAAACGCGTTCTTAATGTCGAACGACAAAGCAAGAACTCCCTCCCTCCGCTGTGCTGCCTGCTCAGTGGTTTGCCGGAGGAGAGACAGGGCGTCGATTGTCGACCTCCCTGCCCGAAAACCGAACTGGGCGTCGGAGAGTCCCCCAACCTCGGACAAGTGCTGAATGAGACGGGAAGATACTACCCTCTCAAAAGTCTTTCCGATCTCATCCAGCAAGATAATGGGCCGATAGGCCGATGGAGAATCTACAGGACGCCCATTTTTCCTTAATAGGCACAGCTTCCCCGTCTTCCATAGATGAGGGAACCTCCCGACCGACAAACATTGGTTAAAGAGGCCCCTCATGCGTGGCTCCATCTCTACGGCCGCTATGGCCAGAACTTTAGCTGGGATCCCGTCAGGGCCCGGTGCTTTCTTTTTTGAGCGGAGACGGAGCTCCGCTGCTCCAAACTCCTCTGTTGTGATGGGAGCGGGATGAGCATCCGACTGGACTATACCCTGACGTGGAGAAAAATCATCTCCAAAGTCCATCAACGGGGGGGAATAGGAGGTGTCTTTGGTGGGGAAAAGCCCACGAACAACGTCCTCCAGGAGAGCAGGCTCAAGAGTCTCCGTGAGAGGAGGGCCAATGGGGTACAGCTGATTTCGTGCGGCTTTGTAAGGCCGCCCCCAGGGGTCTCGGTTTAGACTCTCGAGCATTTCTGCTCTCGCCCTGTCTTTAGCCGCTCCTATGGCCGTCTTCAGAGCTCGTCTGGCCTCTCGGAAGGCTTCGTACAGACGGGCCTCGTTCTCGGCATCTCGTCTCCGCCGGCGCCGGCTATTGGTGTACGCCCTCCGGGACCTGAAACAGGCAGCCCGGAGGCCCGCAATTTCTTCCGTCCACCAGTAGACGGCATGAAGAGGATCGGGACGGCGGGACCGAGGCATGCAAAAGTCGCATACCTCGGTCAGGGACTGCTTTAGCTGCGAGGCGGCCTCGTCGACGTTGTCGCTCAGTGGAGGCCTAAGCCAATCCTGGAGGAATGACGCCTCTTTGGCTAACTCCTTGTCCAGGCGGGATAGGGCCCAACGGGGGAAGGAAGACGGTCTGCGTGTCGCCGCCTGGAGGCCAGAGAGGTTTTGTGCCTGGATGCCGAATCGTAAATATCGGTGATCCGATAGTGATTCGGTCTCATCTACCCGCCAGTCTGTCACGCGAGCGGCCAGGGCAGGGGTTGCAAAACGTCAGATCCACCACGGAGCCTCCATTATGCCGGACGCACGTTTGGACAGTGCCCTTATTTAAGAGGCACAGCCCGCTAGAAACAGCCCAACTTTGGGTTTCTCTGCCACGGGGATCGGTGGTAGGGTTGCCCCATGCCACTGATTTGGCGTTAAAATCCCCCGCCACAAGAATTTGCCGCGGTGCAAGTCGACGCAAGAGAGCCTCCAGCGAACTGAGGAAATCCTCAAACTCCCTGAGAGGGCGGTTAGGGGAAAAGTAAAACCCCCACGATTGCGAGGGGTCCCCAAAGCACAGCGACAAATCCTTTGCCCTTCTCAAACAATGAGGGAGGAGAGACACCAGACTGGGGCCGTGAAAAAATGGCCACAAGCCCGTCCTCGTCGCCCAGCCAGTGGTTAGGCACGAAATAGGGCTCTGCCACCACGCATAAATCAATCTGCCACTCAGCCATGACTTGTAGCCACAGGTCTTGGGCTGAGCGGCAGTGGTTGATGTTGCCCTGCAGGATGGCGCGATGTCTGGCTGACTGGGCCATTATTCTGACATCGTGCCTTCTTCCTGTGTCGCCGGAGACTCAGCGGCACCAGAATCTGCGGCCCGGATTTGGGGCGGCAGTTTGCCCTTCTTCGGGGGAGGGTTGCATTTACGTCCCCCCACACTGTGCCCTGCAGGCTTTCCAGCCTCAGCGCACACAGGACAATGCGCCTTGTCGGAACACGTGGCGGCTTTGTGCCCCCCCTTGCCGCAACGGAAACAGAGTTCCGCTCTGCTCGCGGCTGACGGACAACACACACTAGTGTGGCCAGTACAAAGGCACTTATAGCACCGCAAAGGTCGCTCCTCCATGACTCGAACGGTGGCAGAACACCAGCCCACAAGGAAACGCCCCCCATCCAGCACTTTTTTAACCGCTGTGACAGGGCAGTCAAGGCGCAGCGCTTTCATGCCTCCACGGCCAACCCTGAGGTTCCCAGACTTTATTTGGTCCGGGCTGCAACCACCAACCGACGCCACCTTTGTGACGATCTCTTCCTTCGTCACACTGTCGTCGAGATCGGACACTAAAATGGTGGCACACTTAACTGGGCGCACCACCTAGCGACATCCGCAATAGCTTGCCGCATCTTCTCCGCGAAAACGTCGGCCCTATTCGTGCTTTCAGCGCCCGGGAATTCAAAGATCCGGGCACCGGTCATCGTCTGCCGGCACTTGGCTTTCGCCTTCTCCAGGGTCGCCTCATCCATGGCGTCCTTGGCCTTCTTCAACGCCTTCTCATAGGTCACCCCTTTCTCAACTGCATCGGCTGTCAGAGTCACGACGACCGCTGCACTTTTAGGGGGAACCAATTTAGGCATCTTAGTAGCAGCGGTGGATTTCGCTCCCGTAGGGACTTTCTTCCTCTGTTGGCGCTGCCTCTTCTTTAATTGTGCCGAACTAAAGTTGGCGTCGGCGTCTGGGGCAAAGGACAGGGTTGGGGCTTTCTTTGCCTTCTTTTTCTGGCTGACGACTCTCCAGTCATCATTTGCCGGAGTGGTGGACGGCAAAAAGACGTCCACCGCAGACGATGTCGTCGCTTGCGTCGATGCCGTAACTACCTCGCTGTAAGAGCGAACCGTCGCCGACCTCTGAGAAGTCGAGGGGTCAGAGCCCTTTGACTTCTTGCCTACGCCTTTTCCTTTGCCCTTTGGGGGCGGTGGAACTTTGAAACCCTCAAGCGTGGGCTCGTTACTTCTGGCTGCAGCAGTGGCTGCAGCTTTATCCGCTGCAAGTGGTGGCCGCCTTCTCGGCTCCGGTAGAAGCCGATCTTCAAGCCCTGCTATGCACGAGCGGGTGAAGTTCCGCTCCTGAGCAGAGTGTTGGCGCAGCATATTTGCGACGAGGGAAGCAGTTCGCTCCTCAAGTGTAGAGGTTCCAGGTGCCGTAGAAGTCACGGCGTGGCCATCTTTAAGGGCCTGCATTTCAGCCCTGACAGCTGACAGCTCCTCTGTCAGCCGCTGGACTGTCGCCTGAAGGGCAACGGTCTCTTTAGAGGCGGTCCTCTTGGCTATTTCAGATGTGACCGCCAGGAGGGAGCAAGTCCGGTCCTTAAGGGTCTTCAATAATTCTCCCTTAAAATTACCGGACTTCATAGCCACCCCTATGATATTTTCCGCGTCCTGATTGGCGGTCTCTTCTAAGTCCGCCACCGACATTTGCTCATAATTGAGCACGGGCGCCACCCCGTAGCCGTATTTGGCACGGTGATTACGGGTGGCGCATTCCTGAGCCTGTATCTCTAGCACCGCAGCCGCCTTCGTTGCGACTGGGGCTAGGTGATGCCCTGAGATGGGGGCTCTTCCACGGCTTTTTGCCGCTTTTTTGCGGCAATCTGACTTCTGGGAGTCAGAATCTTTGTCATCTACTGCGGCTCGCTTGCGCGAGGACCGCAGGTACTTCCCCCTCTCCTTCTCCATGGAGACATCACTCATGACGGACTCAGCGTCTGACATCCCTTTTAGGGTGTCCGCTTCTGACTCCGAGACATCCAACTCTCCTTGGCGGAAGAATTTACTCCCGCTAGAAGATTTTGGGGCCGCCGACTTTAGATTGGGACCTTTCGAAGGTACCGCCTTCTGTAAGATTACAGACCTCTGTGACAACTCAAGGTCACAATCTTTCCGCTGACTGGTTACCACCGTCTTACTAAACTCCATGCCACTGCTCTCGCTCAGTGCCAAATCATGCGAAAGTTCGGAGTCCTTCTGACAAGCCAACTTGTTAGTGGAGGCCGCCGCCATCGTAGCCGCCACCTCCACTGCCGAATCGTCGAAAACAAAATCGTGTGCAAAACCAGAATCCGCATACGTTGCCAAGTCGTTGTTTTTGATGGGCCTATCCTTAGAAGGACCAGCCACACCGGGGTCCACCAATGTGGCGGGCCTGTCCTGAGAAGGACTGGACCCGCGCACCGACGATCTCGTCACTCTCTTCATCATCGCAGACAAACTCGATAGCTTAGACAGCTAAAGTTGCGAGAGTCGAAAGACTCTTAGCCGGTCACCGCCCTGCCACTCCGTTACGGTGGTCAGGGGGGGTGCCGTTGCCCGGGGCGCAGTACGTGGAACTGATCTTTCGGGGCGCGCCCCTATTTCTATATATTCTATATACCTGCCTTTCCTTTTTTGTAGGTAGATAGATATAGATATTCTCGTACGTTATGGCATTGTTTCCGCCTTTCCCTCAGATTCCTTTACTGTGCCATCTGACTGTATCTTAAGAACCGTAATAGTTAGAAAAAAAATATTGCCGTCTTTGCCTGATTACCTAATAATAACGGCAATAGGCAGGTATAGATAATGCTAGGAAACCCTTCATGCTCCAGTACGACATTTTGACGTACCGTCTGTAAAAAAATATAAAAAAGAAATCGAATACTAACTGTTGGTTCTGATATCCTATCTCAAAGTCAGATCAATGTATGTGATGTTGTAAAATATTATATTACAACATCACACACGTTGTGGCCGCCCTCACTTCATTTCGGGACATTCGTTCCAATTTATATAAATAGATGGCGCAAGGTGTCGATAACATCGCGCAACCGATTCGTGTTTTCGGATTACGTATAAGCCTCACCGCTGTTGTAGGATGTACCTCTTTATCACAAACTAAGAACAAGAGACTAGGTACTCTTTATAAAAAGTATAGACATTATCTTTCGAAAGGCGTTCCAATCTACTTAGCTACCATTGCTCTTTCAAATACTTTAAATATCTAAGTAAGTCTTAAATAAAATTAGGAGAAGTTATTGTAAAAGTTATAAATCGTGTATTCTAACTAAAATAGCACCGTTAAGCCAATTTGCTGTTGCCCAAACACCCCTGTTTAACTAGCTCTATATTTTCTGCTTTTCTCTGTAAGTATGTGCGGCCCGCGGGGTGTGCTTAGGGCTGCCACTTATGCTGAGCAAAGCATGGTTTGCTACATGGTCTAAGTATAAATAAATATTTCACAACATCACACACAATGATCTAACTCTGAGATAGGTAGCACCTGTGTTACGGATATCAGAATCAACAGTGGGATTACAAATTTATACATTTAATACTTTTCTTTTCTAAATACATACTTATAATAGTATAATACATAGGAACCACCCAGACCAATACAAACAAACACATTCATGCACACAAATGTTTGTACTGTGCGGGAATCGAACCCGCAACCCTTGGACCAAAGGCAGCGTTCACTACCACTGTTCCAAACGGGTCGTCGTCAAAAAGTAAAGTATCAACCTATATATTGTCCCACTGCTAGGCAAAGGCCTCCATCATAGAAATCAAGTTATCGCTAATACGAGTATGATGGGTTTATCACCACGCGTGCCAATCACACGCGTGCGTACATCAAACGCGAGCGGAATGTGATCATCACAAAACCGAGCTACCGCGGATTAGTGATCATCACAAATATAACCTGGAAATCGAACCCAGGACCCCGAGATCACAACCTGGGAAATATCAAACTTTTGCAACAAGTGCAAAGCGGGGGGACAGATCAAACTTTTTCTGTCATCCCATGGGGACAAACGGGGTGACAGATCGGAATATTTCACAGTTGCGTGCGTTGTTAACCTTTAAGGGGCCCTCATCGACACTCGACCGGTGGGGCCCGTTGGTTCTCCCACGGTGCGATTGGATGAAGAATTACCGATTACACCTGACGTGGTGCTGTCTGTAGCTAGTAAACTAGTAGTATTGCCAGCCCTAGCCCACCCCACGAAGATGTAATATAAAATAATATAATAGCACGTGACGCGCGACCGCCATGTCGACTAAATCCAATTTTTAATATACTCCTGCGACTCCTGGCTGCGGGTGACCACGCGGCCAGTGCATGGTCTTGCAGGACAGGGCCTGGAGATACAACAAACCAAATATCTTCTTCTGGGTACGCACGCTACATCTTAGACCTTATTGTCGTTTTCCATAAGGTGAGTGGAGATCAAGCGCAAACCCATTTAAATATATAAAAAAAAAATGACAACCTAAGCGCAACCATTTTGAGCCGCAACTCTTATTGGTGCCCGTGTGATAGCTATTATAAATATTTAATTGTTGGTCATCTAAGCGCACCCTCGTTTTCAAATAGAGAGTGCAATAAATGATATGAGAATAAATTGCTAACACAAGACTAGCTACAATTTGCTTGAATGTATGTTTAAGAGAAATAAACCATTTTTCTTAAATCCAGGAAGTTGAAATAAAAAAAATGCCTGTACGTAAATCATAGTCAAAATAAAGATTTTATGTGCTTTTTTTAGCTAAAAAAAAAGTGACCAAGAAATACTTAAATCTTGCTAGACTCTGATTTTTAATTCGGCGAACTAAGCTGACAGCTGCAAACGTCAAGTTCAGATACATTTTGACACTTTGTATCTGTCAAAAATAGCAAAAATGTATGTTAATGCCACATTGACACCTGTCAGATTAGTTCGACGAATTAAAAATCAGAGTTTAGAGACGATTGTGACATGACTGGCGTGAGCAAAATAAGATTGAAAAATCACAAATGTTTTTTTATTTAATATCTTGATACATTTTTCACTATCTTATTGTAACATAATTTTATTAATATCAATAAAAAACCGTTGCCGGCGCCACTGAATCGTAAAAGGGCCCGTTAACCCTTGGCCCTGCCGTGTTAAGGACAGTTACTCCGATGGCTCAATTTCGAAGCTGCAGCCTCTCGGAAAACACTTGTACCATTTATAATAAATAGTATAAGAGTTTGCCGAGTGATTGTAACCCCGAAATTGTTTAAAATAGATCCGGTTTAGTAGCTAAAACTTAAAATCGATTGGCGTCCCTTGTGTGCTCCACCTGTCACCTTAAGACGTTAGAGCGGGGTCGTTGTTCAATTCATCCCACTACTCTGTTTTCTTGCTGTTTATTGCCGGTACATTTTGTTTCATGGGAGGGGCAGTGTTGTCCTACCGAATTTTCAATCACGGCTACTCTACGATTTTCCCCCAGCCAAAGTGGAGATATTGTTTACATCAGCGCGGATCAGGCGCGTCCGGGGCGCGCGCTAGTGCTCGTGTTATTTTTATATTATTTCCCGCATTTCCCGCCATCTTGCCTATTTTTACTACATTATTATGGGCGGAAGTTGGAGAGAAAAAATTGTGTTTATCTGTTCACCTGGGAGGGTTGAAGTTTTGTTTGTTATTGTGAAAGTTTGATTTTGTTTCGATTTTGCATTAAAGGATCGAGGGCACGGTTGTGTTCCCGCCAAGACGAGTTAAACGAAAGAAACGTTTCGTCGTTAGATGAACCCTCTTAGGTTTGGAATAGGTAACTAACTATACCAGAAAAACAAATTCTTAGCGTAAACGAAGTTACTGGACATAGGAAAGTTATTGCGCCTTAAATTCTATTAATGAAATCCCAGATTTCGTCAATAAGTAGGTACCTATTCAATGATAATCATCATACCAAATTTATTTGGGTAATTCCTGAACTCTGGCATTCAGGTTGGGTGTTCAGTTGTGAAATGAAATTAATACACAGATAAGAAATAAAATTATAAAATGTATAGGTATACTTGTAATCCCACTGTTGATTCTGATATCCGTAACACAGGTGCTTAAGCTACCTCTCTCGGAGTCAGATCAATGTACTTTATTATTTAAAAAAATCTAAAACTTTGAACATTCATCAACCACAGAATATTAGACACAGAAAGCCAACTTTAACTGATATTGACATCGAAGAGTTCCTTATATAAGTCGTTATAGCACTATCGTATCGTGTCACTCCCGTACGTCTGTCTGTCACTTTGAAACACACCGAAATCTTGTACTTTCGTATATGTGTGCGTGTAGGTTGTTCAGGTAGCCGATGTTATGGAGCTAAATGTTGTTGTGTCCCTAAAGGTATACCAACTGTTACACACGCTTGTTTTCATGCTTAAAGCATGCTACTTTTGAGTAAGTGCTACTTAGTAGCACGTGTGGATGGATGTGCTCCTAATAAGCATGAAATTTTGAGCATGCTCAAAAATCGAACGCCAGTCGAATTTTAAGCATGCTACATGTAGTGCGGTCGAGTGTGGCGGATGCTTTAGCACGTGTAAACAGGTTTGATTATTTTTAAGCCTGCTAATAGATGGGTAATAGCATGCTTATTGATAGCAAATGTGGACAGTTCATTAAGCATGCTCATATTTGACATTCTTAAAAAGCATGCTACAAATGGGCTTATGTAACAGTAGCTTTATACTTACTAATGTTTTTTGCGAGCCATCATGGTCGCGACTTGGCTACATTTTACACGAATGTTATTTTTTTTGGTGGGATTCTTTCTTATTTCTGTGTCCCGTGCGTGAATTGAGTTCGAGATAAAAAATATTTTCCCGATTTAGCCTTCATCTTTCCGTTCGCGGAAGTTATTCACTATTATCATACGAGTATTCTCATAGGAAACAACTGAGATTGCTAAAATAACGTTTCGGGGAATCATGTATGATGAACGTTTTCATAAAAGCTTCGTAAATAAGTACTTAAGTAGATACTTAGATAGTTCACCAGATGGTAATGCTACAATGTTAAGTTAAGCACTGTTAAGTATAAGTTCCCAGGTATATACAGTGTGCATCAGTTAGGGTAAGGAGGGGGAAGTGGCGTTCACTTAAGGGAAAACATGTGTATTTTTTAAATTAATTATTTTAAATAAAAATTATGAAACGTAATAAATTCTTTAATTATCTATTAGTCAACAATTCAACTACAGAAGCTTATATCTTAGTCCCATTAATAGTAAAAAAAACATTTAAAAATATCATGTTTGAGCGGCATTGCCCCTAAAATCGGGTAATGCCGCTCGAGGTCCGGGCTAATGACGCCCAAACATGTTTCTTGGAAAATATCAAACAAGAGACATTATAATTAAACAAAATATTAACGAGGTCAAGTCTACAATCACAAATTAGCATATTAGTACTAAAAATCAGCCTTTTAGACTTACCGACAAAAATCATGAGACGAAATTTTCGATCAGTGCGGGCGCAAAAAAAGAAACACACTTCACCGTCGCATGACGCGGGCTGACTCTCCGATCGCATCGTTGTAGGTTCGAGGAGCCTTTCCCTCGCCCTCCACACAACGTGGCGTGTTGCTATGTACTGTTTTGACAGAGCTACAGAGGTGGGCGCTATTACCCACTGAGTGCTATTCCCCCTGCTTACCCTACACTCAACCGTCGAAATACAACCAATTGCAGATCGGGTATAGTATAACTGATGTACCTACAAACAGACACAAACAAACAATCATTTATTTGCATTAAATACGTTGATAGCAGGGTAAGGAAAGGACTTTAAGTTTTTGAAAAAGTGGCTTATCATCATCATCGTCAGCCCATTTAAGTCCATATTGCTGGGGTACGGGCCTCCCTCAATCACATGAGGGGTAGTTGCCATACTCACCACGCTTGGCCGCCGGGTTGGCGAGGGTTTAGATATAAATGCAGAGTTTTCCTTCTCTGGGTGCTGATGATCATGCCAGCAGCTTTACCTTAGTCAAAAAAGTGGCTTACAGTTTTCTAAATATCAGGCATTGCAGATAACCCTTACACGTTTCTTTTGGACTTTGAAGGCTTTTTCAATGTCCACAGAGATGTTAGCGAACTGAATATTTGCCTTCGAAAAAAGCGATCGTCACATAATAGTCGATCCTGCGCTACTTATTGCCATATCGACCTCAATTTATCGCAGATCAGTCTCGATATAATTTTTTGTAATTACCGGACTCCCCTTAGTCACGGTTCAAGCGTACCCCGGGCTCCCAAGCGACAGCTTTGGACGCGACTGGGAATTACACGCTAAGATGAAGAGAAGAGATTCTCATACCAAGGCGTCAGCCTACTCTGGGTGGACGGTTGTAGACACATCCAGTGCGTGACCAAAGCGCCCTGTCTTCGGTGGCTTGGTCACCTCGAAAAATTGGAAAATAGTTGTCTAGTGGAGAAAGCTTATAATATTCAGGTGAGCAGTGGCGGCCTTACCCATTGCGAGGCTCCGGGCGGTCCCTCCTATTGCTACGGCGCTACGGGGTGTGTTAGCGGTTCGAATCATATGCTACGAGGGGCGGCTCGACGTCTCATTTGCTACGGGGGTTCCCCGGTGGTTCGTATCATTTGCTACAAGGGGGCGGCTCTGTATCATTTGCTACGGAGAGTCCCCCGGCAGCTCATCGTATCATTTGCTACGTGGGGTTCTCCGCGCGAGGCCTCGGTTCGCTTCCCCTAAACCCGCACCTGAACTTATTATTTAGCAAACCGCCTGTAATTTTTGTCCATGCTTAAGTTAAAACAACGACAAATTAAATTCCGCTCTAGATAGATATTGAGATCAATATTAGGGTGGCTTCTAAGTCTATGATATCAATGAAGAAACGTCGCTAATCCCGTCGCCATTTCATTTTAATCTGTAAACGCTGTTTAGGTTGTTTACAGCGAGTTAGGAGTCGGCGATGATCGCGTCAATCCGTCAGCAGAACTGCAGGGGACAGGAGGAAACTTCATTAGGCGACGAGACGACTTCCAAGGAGTTCCTAGTTACACTGCTAGCCATGGAAATAATGCCTGAATAAGTGATAATCGGCTTAACATAGGATTCGGCATGAGTGGTTTCCGGCTTGACCTAATTGTGACACCATTTTTGTGAGTCCTTGGTGTCCCAAGGACACCAAAGAAGCAGCGCTGTACTGTGGTTAGCGGATAGAGTGAGGGTACCGCAGCCCAAATCTGGGGGAAGGGCAGTTTAAAGGTTTGCAGCGTTGGTACTAGTGACTCCACTTGTGTTGCAGGTGTCTATAATTCTATTGTTATTGCCAGCTGCAAGGTATATGCAATTCAATTTTATTATAGAAAGTGGCACACCCGCCGTTCCCACTATTAATAAATAGGCGTATTTTTGTTTTGATAACAGTTAACTATTAAATGTATTATATAATTTCCATTAGTTTATAAACTCCTTGTCTCGAGAATATCAGAATTTCCAAAAACCCGTAAGTTCTTATCGTGTGGACTGTTAGGCCTCGGTTTCTGAGTTTCAAACCGCTAAAAGGTCCCATACGAGTAAGTAGTTAACTTGGTTGGATAACGACTATCAAGTTACGGGAATGCGAAGAAAGGAATCAAGTAATTATTTTCTTTCGAACAATCATGATTTAATTCTGCAATGAACCATTCAGATGGGACACAAAATGTCCCCTGTTGGATTTGGTTTACCAAAAGCAGTAACTAATACTAATATTATAAATCTGACTGAGTGTATCTGTCTGTCTGTTAGTTTGTTTTTCACGGCAAAAAGTAGCCATGAACTGACGTGTTTCTTAAGTGGAGATAGTTGAAGGGTTGAAGAGTAACTTAAGCTACTTTTTGAAGCCACTTGCAAAAGCTAGTAGCATATAAATTCTAAAAAGATAAAATAAGCCGAACTCCATCCAGAAAATAATGCAAACAAGCGACCCCATTAAATTGTCCGCCAGTGTAAGGCGTGTTTGCAAATTAGATCCAACTCTGCGTAATCCTCTGTCTCCGCTCGACGAGGCTGCCCTCGGCACATGGGTTCCCAAACTTTAGTAATGGTAATAAATTCATAAAACATCTCATACTATGACCTGATTCCATATTGTGTTACGGATATCTGACAATAAAGGAATTACATATACTTAAATACGTACAGACACCCTGTATGTATCAGTGACCATTTACACCCTCTTAACCACGTCTTCTACCAACAACTCTGAATAGCATTTATTCTATCACCTTTTGTCGTAAATTCGATGATTTTTTTTAGACTCTCCATATAAAATAAATAAGTCACGGGACCAACTTCGTAGAATTTTTTTAATGCAATTTCCTAAGTTATATAACAAATGTTGTTCAGAATGGTTGGTAGAAGGCGTGGCTTAAGGGATGTAAAAGTTCACCGATACACCCTGTATATTACAAACACTGAGCGAACACATTGTCATTTTAACACGAATATTTGTTCAAGGTGGTCAGAGTCAAATGCTCCATCCGGCAAGTCCAAAAATGGTAGTTGATCCATATAATAAATGCACCTTAACTAAAAGACATCCTACTGACCGATATATCGGCTATGGCGGTCGATCCCAACGGTCAGCCTTTGAGGACCAGCTAGGCCATTTATTATAGTGCGCTTGTGCGTGCATTCTTTATTCCCTTACCCTCATATTTCGATGGGACACTAGTGTGACCCAACCGAAGAGTGATCCGTCCTAGGATCTTCGGCTGAACGTTTTCGAGCCACGGGGGTCCAACTACCAACTGTCAGACTTCGGACTAATACTGATAATTTCGTAAACGAAACTCAGGTGAACATTTTGTCCCGATTCGGGGACTCGAACTCGGGACCCTAAACCACCCAAGCGGAGCTATCGCTCTAAAGTGCGACCAACTACCAACTATGACACTGAGGCTGACACGTAGAGGAACAGTCATAGATAAGCCACCCGAAGCCGTTTAGCTTCATGATTGTAGCAGAGAAATTGCGCAGACAGATAACGCATGACGAAGAAAGGCCAAAATAACAGGGCAGGTGTGTAGCTTTGATTGAAACCCAAAAATATCCATATACGTTTATTCTTATTACAAATAAATATACGGATGACTTTCTTATAAATGATTACTGAAGTAGAATATCTTGATAAACACAGGTTCTAATCGTACAGACAATGCGGTGCAAACAACAAATCTCTAGACAATTTTTACACAGAACACAGATCAATATGTAGCAAGCTAGAAGACATGACGGAATAGACTAGGTTAGAAAGAGACAGCAACATATGTCAATATGACAGTTCTATACTTTTTATACGTATGGCCAAGGAATCATATCAAACAGCCTTGTTTTGTAAACGATTACATAACTATATAAAGTTTAACAATCATGACGTGCTGGTAGTTTCTATGGTCGCGTACCCAAGAGTAAAAGCGGGATCATATCACTAAGACTTTGGTGCCTGTCCGTGGATATAACTGTCATCACCAGGCTGTATCTACACGAAACCCTTCTGCGCGAGTCCAGCTCGAACTTGGCCGGTTTTTTCTCTATTGTTGTACATAGAGACGCATCACCATACTATGCAAACCCTTTGCGTTGCACTGGTATATTATTTCCAATACATTTTGAGAAACTCTGCCCTGAAATATGGGTGACATTTTTCATAGACTTAGCCCCCCCGCCGCTATAATGGCTGTTTGTCTACCCTCAGCAGTAATTTGGTTAAAAACTTGCGAAATGTGCTTTCGGTTTTCTTATTTATAGTTCATTTTTGGGAGCCACTCACTAAGCTAATTTATTAAGAGATTTTGGATTCAGTTATTTATTGTGTGGTGTACATTCTAGATGAAATGACATAACTGAATGAAAGAATGAATGATAAGTTTATTCTCTCTCACAAAGGGGTTACATTTTTAGGTTGTATAAATTACATTTTATCTTCAAGTTCGGCACCAACCCGTATGTGAGAGACTGGAGCCTATGATAGGTTTCTTAGAGAAACCCGTGAATCGTGATACAGGTCTCCAGGCGCCACCCCGAGTGAATTACTTATCCATTCCTATTGGAATGGATGTAACTATATAAAAGAGATAATACAAAATAGCAGCGTGTTGCTTACAGTAATAAGAGATTTTGATTCAGTTATTTATTGTGTGGTGTACCTTCTAGATGAAATGGACATAACTGAATGAAAGAATGAATGATAAGTTTATTCTCTCTCACAAAGGGGTTACATTTTTTAGGTTGTATAAATTACATTTTATCCTTCAAGTTCGGCACCAACCCGTATGTGAGAGACTGGAGCCTATGATAGGTTCTTAGAGAAACCCGTGAATCGTGATACAGGTCTCCAGGCGCCACCCCGAGTGAATTACTTATCCATTCCTATTGGAATGGATGTAACTATATAAAAGAGATAATACAAAATAGCAGCGTGTTGCTTAACAGTACAGTAAATAATTAAATATATAGATTATAACTTAGGTAAGTATACCTACGTCATATAGTATTTATTCTAGAACAATGGGTAATGGGTGAATCATATTTCTACAGCTATCCCGAAGAAAATGTATAAAAATGGAGCTTTCTAAAATAAAGAAAGTAAGGTGCTATTTTATCCCCCTTAGATCTCTTGATACCTTGGAAGAAACCGCAACCCAGTCTTTATATTCGCTGGCTGTTTCCTTTGTAGGAGATATGCACATACAATCTTTCAGTTTTTATAAAATGTGGAAAATCTGCTTTACAGATATCTACTTTTTTATAAGTTCCTTATATGTGATAACTATATATTTGACCGTGGGAGAGCTACTTCTTCTTCAGCAGCGTGTATTTTCCCGCTGCAGAATAAATGCCTCTCCAAATGGACAACATTTCATATTTTTAACATGTCCATATTGTTTTTTTATATGAAAATAGACATAAAATGAACAGACCCATATTTTTTATTTTTTCAAAATTTGGCCATTTTCATGCATAAAATAATTATTGAAATTCTTTATATTCTAAATAGACGTAAGCGCCAAATGACGTCATCGGACGGCTGAATACAGCGATATTCCTTTGCTTATCATTGTTTTAATAAAAAAAAAGGTACTACTGTCAAAGGTAAATAATAACATTCAACGTTGACAAGTTGTCTTTTTTTTGACAGTTACATGTCATGGGTTTGGCATTTCGTAAATTTAAAACTATAATGTGCTAAGCAAAGAAATATTTTACATTCTGCCGTCCGATGACGTCATCTTACGTTTTTTAGTTTTTAATTTTTTTCTCAGTAAATAAGCAATATAAAAAATGAATAAATATATATTCAAGCAGCGGAAAAGTAAACAAAGAATTGGTATTTTTTGTTTCAGAGCTTAGCAATTTTGAAATGTTGTCCATTCTTTCCACTTCCTTCTGCTGTCGATCTTCCTGAACCACGCAACTTCAGCTTGAGCCTTGATATCATCAGGCCATCTGGCATAGTGAGAGATCCACGCTTCGTCATGAACAAACTGAAGGATCATTTGCAAAACAAGAGTTATTATTAAGTAAATAACAGGCGGGACTCAGGGTCCCGCCTGAAGACGAGATGAAATTTTTAAGTGTGTCATTTACTTAACAATAAATTGCAAAAGATTGCTATAAAGATATCAACAATTAAGTGTTGTAATTATTCAATAGCTGAATTCATTAATGAGAAATAAATGAATAAATGTCTCTCCATCTGGCTCACTTATAAAATGTAACCAATCAATAATTATTGACTTAAAATCTATGTAATTTGCTTAATTTTATTATTAATTCCAAATGTTAAATAATTTCTTCCATTCACTATTTTTCGTGTACTAAGTTTTCTTATTTATGTTAAAGCAAATATTATTAAATAAAATATTATTCAGATTAACATTAATTACATATTAATGTTAATCTGAATAATATTTGCGATGCTCTTACAGACTCATTTACTGGACTCAAATATATATTACCACCATCTTACATACTGTACATGATATGCAAATATAAATCTAAAAATCTGAATCTGCATGGGCCGGCTCGAACGGAATGATACCACGGCCTCACAGAAAACCTATCTGTGCTGTGTTTCGCTGCGTGATTGTACTGTGTGAGGATACCTACCGGGAGCCCATCCGGAGGAGAGGGGGTTTCAGGGTAGGCTTGTGACTCCACTGGTTTTGCGGGTGTCCATGGGCGGCAGCAATCTCTTACCATTAGTGGTCCGTCTGTTAGTCTGCCTGCCGTCTATAATAGCCGTAAAATATACCCACACAGATGAGTGATATTTAATGTTTCTTAGGCTTTTAAATTGTTCTTTCAATAATTTCACACATCATCCCCGAAACGTCTAACGTTTCAACACCGATTGATCTACGGTGACCTATAAAGCCGACGGCGTTAAACCAGCACTGGTGGAACAAAAAGCCACGATCGACAACGGCTACTCCGTCGGCCACTAGAGGCGGATCCAGGATTCTAGTTTCGAAGGGGCTTGACTCATCTATCTCCTCTTTTGACTTTATTTGCCCGAATGCTGCTGCCCATGAACATTCGCAACACCAATGAAGTCACAGTGTACAACCTGTGTGTCACCTGTCGCCCAGTTTTGGCCTCAGATACTCCCGCCGATAAACGCTTCTTCGCTCCCATTGTTGTCGCGGGTGTCCATGGGCCGCCGCCCACTCAATCACAATTAGGTGATCCACGCAATCACTTACCATTAGGTGATCCGTATGCTCATCTGCCACCTACCACATAAAGAAAACAAAAAAAGGCTGTATATACTCGGCGAAACACACGGCAGTTTCGCGCTGGTTTTCTGTGAGGCTGGGTATGAGTCGAGCCAGGCCATTCATGCCGAAGCGTGGCACCTCGGTCAGAAATAGTCCAGCTACGGCACTGCCCTGGGTTCAGCCACGAGCACGGCGGCCACAAATCGATCAGCACGCGTCCGGGTGGTCCCGAAACGCGGTGTCATCGCCGCGCGCGCAGCGTTAGTTCTAAAACTAGTTGTACTCATAGACCAGGAGTCATAATTAATTTCACTCGGAGTTCGGTTTTAAGAAAAGAAATGGCCACCGCGAACCGCACATTCGCAGAAATCGCTGTCACCGCAAAAATCCAGATATTTGAGTCTATACAAACTCTAGTTTGCCCAGGTCACATTCGAGAGTAGACATGTGTAACTCAGGAGTGATTGGCTAAAAGATGCACATCATTGCAAAAGAGTTAATAACTCCGTAACTCCTTTGCTTCCTGTACAACTCTTTACATCTTTAACTCTTTGATGTGAAGATTGATTTTAGAAGGACGAAGTCCGAACCAATATTTACTCATTTTGAGTAATATTTTAAAGGATATGATTAAATCAATAAAAATAAGAAAAACTGTCTTTGAAATTGCATATTGATATTTTTATTTTGTAAATAAATCTTCTCTAAAAATGTACATCAATCCAATCACATCAATGCGTCTTTAAATCTTTTCAGTTTTAGAGTTATTAAGGAGTTAGAGAGTTAAAGATGTTAAAAGAGTTAGTGAGCGAGACTCGTACCACGGATCGTTAAGCAGTGAGTGAAATCGCTACAGCAGGATTTTGCGAGTCGAAAAGGGATGGAGCGTGATTGGAACGCGTCGCGCATTAATCTGTACGTAAAGATTAATCTGTACGAAAAGCCGATAAGATACAACACTATTAAGTTTAAGTAGTTTTAGAAAATCGCTTTGCTGGTGCGATGTAATTATGCACAGTGACCTCTCTTGGTACTTTTGTGAACTGTTCCTACCATAGTACAGTTGGGATCGATCCGAACGAAGTGATCGATTGTACAGAGTCAAAACGGGAGGAGATAATGTGGCATTCTACTAGTAAAACCCACAATTGTCTCTGTTTTCAAAATTGTTCACTAATTAAGGGTTGCGATTGCGAATGGCAGATGACAATCGCTCCAATGACCTGAAGATTTGGGAAATCTTGGTTTACCTCGTGCTCCAAAGCGGCAGCTATACGAGCAAATAAATATTTTCTTTTCTTTTCTACTTTTTTCTTCTTTCAATCGGGAAGACACGATGGTATGTATGATCATTTCCTAGTAATCCTGCATCTATTCAAATTCTAATTCAAATTCAAATAATTCTTTATTTGAATAGGCTTGTACACAGCACTTACAAATCGTCATACATTTGAATGACTTAAAACTATTTATAAGTACTTATGTATAATTTACATGTTAATACATATATATGTTGATACATAAAATATACTAAAGAAATAAATAAACATAATGCGATTCTACCACCGGCTCGGAAAGTGGTTTCTGGTCGAGAAGATCCGGCAAGAAACTCGCCAGTTACTCTTTTTAATCGCCAACTTTTTTACAATGGTCTATCCTAATGCTATAAATGTGAAGGTGTATGTGTTTGTCTGTCTGTTTGTCCGTCTTTCACGGCAAAACGTAGCGACGGATTGACATCATTTCATAAGTGGAGATAGTTGAAGGGATGGAGATTAACATAGGCTACTTGTCTCTTTCTAACGCGTGCGAAGCCGCGAGCAAAAGCTAGTACTAAAAAATTCAAGATATGCGTTTAGTAATTACGCGCTGCGCCCGCGCCATAACGAATCGCTTACGCGCGGTACATCCTCGTGATATTTGTAACACATTGTGAAGTTCTATTCAACCCAGTGTTGAAATAATGACGTCATCTGAAGAAGCTGTCACAACATGTCTACTAGCTGTAGGTAGGTAATGAGCAAGACGTTACTATTTTTTTTAATGTGAAAGGTGGGAGGCGAGCAGAAGAATTACCTGGTGGTAAGCGACACCCATGGTGACCAGCAACACCAGATAGATAGATAGATAGATATTCTTTATTGCACAAAAATAAAATACAAGCATGATACAACAGCAACAGACAATACAATAAGGCGGTCTTATCGCTTGTAGCGATTTCTTCCAGACAACCTTTGGGTAGAGGAAAGAAATATCGTATTCGTAATAAGGGAAGGCAGTGCAAAGTAATTTAACAAATGAAATTGAGACACAAGAGAACTCCGGTACCCTCACAGCGAAACAAGCAAAATGCTGCTTCACGCCGGTTTTCTGTGAGGCCGTGGTATCACTCAAGTCAAGCTGGCCCATTCATGTCGAAACGTGGCTCTTCCACGGTACCCCATGGTATGCACCCCTTAAGATGTTAAGCCACCCTTTTAGGTCTACCCCATCTGCCGGGATCCGGTGGTGGTGGCATGGCTAAACATTTGTGAGACATTATTAGTTACGTCATCACACCAAATTGACGAGATGACGTAACATAACGTCTTAATTAAGATTACCGTTGTGACTTGTAATTGTAAGGTCCAGTGTAATTGTGAGGTGACTGGGAGGTCTCAGAGGCGCCGCTACAATGGTCCAATCGATATCATTATTATCGATAAGTACCTACTATTGTAATATTCAGTGATCGTTCTTACGTACTTGTAAGGTGTTAGAAAGCGAGAAGAATATGTGGTGCAGAATGGTGCAGAAGCATAGACATGCATCTTAAACAGACTGTGCCTTTTCCTAGAAAGCCGTATGAAATGAAATGAAATTAAAATTGTTTATTCAATTTAGGTCCATACAGAACACTTATGAATGTCAACATGTTTACTACTACTTCGGAATGTAGTTTTCTGCCAAGAAGACACCAGCAAGAAACTCTTTTAAAGAAAAAACGTTTTACAAAATGTCACCATTAACTTAAAAATATAGTACTTACAATTTTTGTGTTACTAATATAATAAATAAATATTTCACAACATCACATACATTGATCCGACTTCGAGATAGGTAGCTCAAGCACCTGTGTTACGGATATCAGAATCAACAGTGGGATTACAAATATATAAATATAATACTTTTCTTTTGTGAATACTTACTTATAATACATAGATAACACCCAGACCAATACAAACAGATATGTTCAGCACACAAATGTTTGAACTGTGCGGGGATCGAACCCGCAACCCTTGCATCAGAGGCAGCGTTCACTACCACTGTTCCAAACGGGTCGTCAAATATGTCCCTAAATTATTGTCATTAAAAGAATCGTCTATTTTATAATAGCCTTTCTTCATTAAACAGTTTTTTGTATACAATTTAAACTTATGTGTGGGCAAGTCAATAATAATCTGAGGTAACTTATTAAACATTTCTATGCTCAATCCTAAAAATGCTGCTCCATACTTGACTGAACTGCGCGAATTCGTTAGTACTGGGGTGAAGTGCTGGGCGACGTTCTTTCTCCGCACTCTTATAAAATCTGCGTCAGTGTCGGTTGGATCTCTTTCTCACTTTCCGAAAATGGCATATTCCGTTTAAAGCTCACGTTTTCTAGTTCCATGTGCAGACGACAAAAACAATAAATTCTGACAGGTATCGATAAAGCGACACCGGCGTTTTATTGAGTGACTGTCACTGTGAGTACTGTGACTGACTTGCACAGTTGACTCATCATCATCATCATCAGCATCAGTCCATTTAACTCCCCACTGCTGGGGCACGGGCCTCCCTCAATCACATGAGGGGTAATTGCCATACTCACCACGCTTGGCAGACGGGTTGGCGAGGGTTTTGATATAAATGCAGAGTTTTCCTTCTCTGGGTGCTGATGATCATGCTAGTAGCTTTACCTTAGTCGCCTTTTACGACACCTCGGTAAGAGTGAGGGTTGCCTATTCTACTCTACTCTTCCACAGTTGACTATCCACTTCTAATATTTTAGCTTAACATTGGCAAAATAATCGTCACATAGGTGGTATGGACAACTATTTACCTCAATGGGTACGGAACGGACAGCTGCACATACAAAGCTGTCAAAATTAAATAATAAACATTTCACCACATCACATACCTACGTTGATCTGACTCCTTGATAGCTCAAGCACCTGTGTTACGGATATCAAAACCAACAGCAGAATTACAAATATATACTTAAAATGCTTTTCTTTTGTAATCAGAACTATACAAACAGATATGTTCATGCACACAAATGTTTGTACTGTGCGGGAATTGAACCTTACAACAGAGGCAGCGTCACTGCCACTGAACCAAACTGGTCAGTTGTTCAATAGATTCTCATAATTGGATCAATGCTAACCAACTGAGGAAATTTTATTTTATTTATTAGGATATCCAAGAGCGAAGTCATTAATGTACTTTTAAAATTTGACAGTTGTGCAATGCCGTTGTTGCTGCACATAATAATAATAATAATAATATAATAAGTAGCTTAAGCACTTGTGTTACAGATATCAGACAACAGAGGAACACAAATATATACTTAAATACATATATTACACCCAGACACCGAACAAATACAAGTGTTCATCGCACGAATGTTTGTCCAGGGTGGGGATCGAACCCACGACCTTTGGCGCAAGAGGCAGGTTCACTACTAATTGCGCCATCCGGTCAGTCAAACATAGTACCTACTTAGTTACGAGTACCTACATTAGATTCCCCATCTACCTGCTGGATTCTTTGACACGATAGCTCCCATTTGGTGATCGCAAGCACCCAAAGTTTATTGGAAATTGGAAAATATCTCCATAAAAAGACACTTTCACTCAATTCCGAATATTTCGCGAATTCGGGACGCTCCACGGCGTCGAGTAAACCCCTTTTTCTCGAAGATCCCGAACTGTCGATTCTGTTTGAGAAATCCTGTTATCTCCAACCGTCGGCCCTCGATCGCACCCTTCGCATAATTCCGAATTTCCCTTACATTTGACGTATTTACGACCTGTATGCCGCGGGTGGACTTTTACGGGTTTTTGGAGATCCGCTGAGAGGGGATGAAATGGTTGCGTCGTTGTCCATTTGGCTGTTTGACCAGTGTGGTTTCGAAACTACAGGGCTAACAGTTTAATGAACGTGCTTTCCGTGGCACAAGACCGCCAACTTTCAGACTCATACTGACACTGAGAATTTCTTTAATGAACAGTTACAAATGATCTCTCCACTCGGGACCCTAATCACAAATTACTATATTCTGTGTCTACCACGGAACGCCGGCTGCTTGAGTGCTTACCAGGCCCCGCGTGCGATCTTGCGTGTGCAGTAATCTCGGCGTGGTCAGGTAAGAGACAGAGACAAACCTATAGACAATGAACTCTTCGATGTCAGCTAATTTTATGCCCTCACTGGCCACTGCGCTATCGAGCCAGTAGGTACCGAATAAAAAAAACACATTTACTTGCCATAAAGTTAGCAATTTGCAAATACAGGACTTATATCTAACGAAACTCTGCTCTAAGCTTAGCTTGTATCTCAAAGTCAAGACTACAATTCGTACCAATATGGTTTGTAGCACACCTAGGTTAGGTGACAATTAGCAAATAAAGTTAAAATATAGAAAGCGCTTAGGGCAGACTTTTATCAAAATAACCGGCCAAGTGCGAGTCTGACTCGCGCACCGAGGGTTCCGCCGGTATCTTTTGATTGCGTTAACTTTTGTTTGATTTTTTCACAGCTTAAAGGGACAGTAGACCTAGGTATTTGGTATAAATTTCAATTTGATACCTTTATTCGTTCGTGAGAAATAAAGTAGTAAATTTCATTTTATTAAAATATT